>OY015313.1:80829567-81429567 GCA_955612985.1 Cheilosia scutellata
GTTTTCGATGCGATTAAAACCCTCGTACTCTAGCGGAACTATACTTGCTACACGGGAGGCCTGATGCCTTCAAATCAAACTACACATAACCCGGATATAGATAAATATATACTCTACTCATTAACAGCCAAGCTGCCATTAAGACCGTTATAATAGGCCTATAGGGGATGAATAGAGGGAGCTAGGAGCAGAAAAATGACAGGAAGCAAGGATGAGGACGGGACCTTAGGATGGGATTGGAAAAGAAAGGGAAAGAGTGCCGAGTGTGAGGAGCGCGGCATGCTTGTTTAGCACGGCTCTGCTCGCCGGAATGGGGTGGTTCTTGTCCCCACAACTCGACCTAACCTACCACAAAAACACATATCATGCCAAGACAAGGTACTTACATCTTACCTTCACCAAAGCGGACGGAACTTCACCACATCGAGGGGCGCTGTCGATGGAACTCAGCGCTGGCCATTTCCCTCCCCACCTGGAAATCCGGTGGCCATACTTTTGGATTTCCCCAAAACGGACGTTGTCGGCAGGTCAAACCATTTTACCGCCGGATGAACGTCAGCGCGCCCTTTGCACCCCCTGAAATATGAGGCCTAACACGCCATCAAACACTTTTGCGTTTGAATGAAACAAACCACTTTCATCTTAAGGCGTGACTTACAATTTATTAGAACCTAACTTTAAATTTAATGGGTACAGCAAAAAAAAAAATGAAAGAAAAATGTTTTCCTAAAACTATGTACATATTAAACAAAACAACTTAACAACTACAAACTAAATTATGCCTGGTTTTCGTGTTACATTTTGTGGCGCAAAACACAAGGCCAGTTATGTGTGCACTAACTCGAGGTCCCTGCCTATACTGAGCTCGGTTTAGGTGTACGTGTATGTAATAAATAACAAAAAAAGTATACAACGCGAAGTATCTAACAACCCGACGAAACGAAAACTAAACATATCACACTAATAAAGATAATTAAATAAAAAAATTATATATTATTAATGACGCAAAAGGGTACCTACAAAAAAAATAGTAACAAAATGTCACGCCAAATATTATAAATAACAACTAACAAACAACAATAATGAAATTGCACGCCGGCCTCTTGTGGCATATTCTTAGGCGCCCGCAATTTGTAATTATTGTGTGCAGCTTTCCTGTCTAATTCTGGTTTTGTTTGTGTGGTGCATAGCATATACTATATCTGCATATCCCGTGCCCGAACATTAAATTTTTGCGACAATGTATGTATTATATACATATTCTATTGGGCTTCGCTTGTTCATTCGGGGAGCAGGAAGTTAAAAGCGCTTTCCAAAAGGATTTTTGCCACTAATGGGGGGCAACTGCGCGTCTGTATGTTGCCTTATAACGTTTGTTGACGACTTTTCTTTATTAAAAGTTTGGCGACCACGACTTCAAAATTTGGTGACAGTCTGTGGCCGCCCAAATGCACTGCACAAAAAAAATTCGTAAGGGTCTTTCTACCAAAACAAACAAACAAAATCAAAATCACTCACCATAACTATAATATAAAAACACTTAGCAATTTTGCCACTGCCTTACACAGGACTTTATATAAAAAAAAACTGCACTGCACCACTGTGGCTTGTTGCCACGTCAACGAACGTTTTTCAAATGCCATGTTCGTTGTCGCTAACAAAAAAAAAATCCGCAACATCACCCTATGTACCTATCTAAAAGCTCCAACATCCATCATCCGATGTAGCCGCTATTGAGAGGAACCATATATTTATCTTTTTGTTTTGTTCTTATACATTCGTAATATTTATTCTGTTTCGAATTCTCCATGGTTCAAGCCTTTGCTATACAAGATGACAGACGAACACTACATGCAACAGTGAAGACCATAAAAACAAACGATTTAGTGACGAATGACGAACGGTACTAAAAACTCTTCTTCAAATTAACTTTTGAAATGTTTTTGTTTCGGTTTTGTAGCTGAAACAACAACGAACTTCGCTTATACGCTGCCGTAACAAAACTCCGATCTTGGCGGATGTCCACTGACGACATGGACGGAGGAATCAGCAGCGTTCATTCTAAAGGTCTTAATAAACAAATCTTTTGCTTTTACACTTAAGTGACACTGAAATAGGGTGAGGATTTTTTTCAAAACGTGGGGAAGAACCCTAGAACCCTGAGATTAAGAGTCTCATGCTCTACCGACTGAGTTAGCCGGGCAACTTTCAGGTACGATTAAATAAAATATGTTTATTGTTACGGGTAGACTTTTTGAACAAACCCCTACTCTTTTGAATTTATGTTCACTCAAACGGATCTATATTCTATTATAAATTGTGACTGGAGCTTACTCCGAATATCATTGTGAATATTACTAGCATCGAACTGACAGATCCACAAACCACAACGAACATTCAGACCTTTTTTGTTTGTTTTTTTTTTTTGTGCTCGCTGCTTGAATTTAAAATTTCAGCATCGGAATCGAAAGAAAGCGGTAAGTAATCTAAAACTATAGTTGAAACTAAATTTTCATGTATTTACAGATTCTTCATCGCCGTAATCGATGGGAGTTATGGTAATCTTTAATCAACATGGAAACAACGAGGCACCACGGACATCAACAATGTGGTCGCGGTGGCGATTAATAAATACTTACTCGGTGGAATATTAATACATACGCACATTTAAATACATACTTTGTGAAATAAATAGGTAAATAAATAAATAAATAAATAAATAAATAAATAAACTATAATATATAACTAAAGGATTATCTAATGGTTGCAGGTACATAGTGATTATTGTAGCGCTCCAGTGGATGGATTATAAGCTCACAATATATAACATAAAATGCAATAAATAAATAATTAAATAAATAACTAACAAAAAAAAGGTCAATGACATGATATGAATTACAAAATACCTAAACACCAGCACCAAAATAAATAATTACATGCATATAACGATTGAATAAATAACATATTGGAAACAAGTGAATGAATAGACGAAATAATTACATGACTAAAATAATTCGATTATACCTAACTAAATTAACTAAGCAACTATAAAGTAAATGAATAAAGTAACAATATAAATTAATAACATTTGGTAAATGAAACGGAATACTCAAGAAATAGATAACAGACAGAAAACATAATACTTATCACAGAAGAAGATATCTTATAATAGTGCGCCGACAAGGCATAATATAATAAATAAATACGGGTAACTACATAATACATACGATAAACTATACTAAGATATAAATATAACTAAATATACTTAAACTAGTAAATAACTGGATAATGTAAAAAATAATGTATACGTAGTCACATATGTTAACCTACGAGACAATCGACGAAATTATAAATGAAACTATGCTAACGGATAGCATAACAATAATCATTCGCCGTCGTCTGCGGCTATAACAAAAAAAATTTAACGTAAACAAAAATACGATAAATACAAAAAAAAATGTTTATTTATGTCTGGCAGTCAGTGGAAGGAACGAAGTTTTCATCTCGTGCATCCATTTAGGGATCCCTACTGTTCCATTTATGTCGAACAGAGTGCTTCGCTTCGACCTATATGCAAAGCGGATTTTGTGCAAGTAGTTGCAACGGGAATCAATTACTACTTGTCGTGTTGTTTTTGCACGGAATGATGCAAGAAATGCCGATTGAAAAACGATCAACAAACTTTCTTGTACTTTTAACAAGCGACGTCTACTTTGCTTCTTAATTGCGTAAGCTTGCATATCATCAGCAATATTAATCAGCTGGGCATGGTTTGTGATATCAACTGAATCCTCCTCAAAAGTGTTTGCACAGATCTCTGCACATGCGGGACTATCTAAGTGACCTACTGAATCTCCGCTACTTTTGCACATCTCTACAAGTGGTTGCGTGTGGATATTGGCAAGTGGAGGGGTTTTCGTTGAACTCTCGGTAGAGCTTGACGATACCTGTTGTGGACAATTCCTTGCGTGAGCTGTTTCGCTAATCAACCCTATTTCTATCATGAATTCGCGAAAAGTTTCTTTCGCTGCATCTTTGATACCTTTCGATATATTTTCCCTAAGAGATGCAGCGTAGGATGTGAATGCATTAGCCACAGCGAGATTGACATATGCTTTCACATCAGAAGGAATATTGGGAAACTCAGTAGCTAAATCCATTTCGTTACTGGACCAAGCTTCATCATCTGAAGTGGGGCTATTGAACGATGAACAAGTGGCAGATTGGTTCAACTCAATGCGGCCTTCAGACAACAGACTATCGGAACCTATAGGGGAACAATAAGGTGATGTTACGGTTGGGTGTCCAGACATTTTACAGAATATATGTTGTGCGCGTGATTAGTGATAAGTGCTTATGAATGTGTATGTGTGTGATAATTTGTAAAGATAGTAGTTTTGTAAATGTTTTGTGTTTGTATTATGGACAACAAGAAAATGTATATATGTAAATAAATAATAAATAAACTAAACGATGTGCTTTTTTAAATTTTCATTGATGCAGAGGTGCTCTGGGTGACTGCATCCGGGTTTTCTCTTGTGTATCAAACGATGGTTTGACCTGCTGTCAATTTCCTGGAAACTGTGGACTGCGGACGGACGATAATTTTTTATTTTTTTTTGAATACCTCGATGTGGCGAAATGGGTTAAATAAAAATTACAAGGACACACAAAATTGCTTTTCTTCCCGTTCCCGCAATTCCAGTCTACCTCCATGGGCTTTGCTGGAAGACTTGGAACGGTTAGAGCCACAAACACAAAGTAGAAGCTTAAAACTAAACTATAAACTAAAACGCAACACTGCAAACTAAAACTAAACACCACTTAGGGGACAGATTCATGCAACGTGTTATGACGACACTCATCAAACACGGCCACTACATCTGGTAAGATTAAGACAACACAAGTGAAAAGGAAAGTTGAAATGTTATGATAGGAAAGTAAAATTGTTTATACATTGAAAAGGTGGATAGAAGAAGAAAACTAGGACAGACAAAGTGCCAATTGTTGTCACTGTCAACATCGAACGTTCTCGTCGCAATTCGAGATGGCATTCTAAAGAGCTATCCACTCGAAGACTTACGAGATTTCGATGTTGACAGTAAGAACAATTGTGGACGAATACGACATAAAGGACAGAAGACTTGGACAAACCCACGTTGGGCGCCATTTATAATAGGCCTATAGGGGATGAATAGAGGGAGCTAGGAGCAGAAAAATGACAGGAAGCAAGGATGAGGACGGGACCTTAGGATGGGATTGGAAAAGAAAGGGAAAGAGTGCCGAGTGTGAGGAGCGCGGCATGCTTGTTTAGCACGGCTCTGCTCGCCGGAATGGGGTGGTTCTTGTCCCCACAACTCGACCTAACCTACCACAAAAACACATATCATGCCAAGACAAGGTACTTACATCTTACCTTCACCAAAGCGGACGGAACTTCACCACATCGAGGGGCGCTGTCGATGGAACTCAGCGCTGGCCATTTCCCTCCCCACCTGGAAATCCGGTGGCCATACTTTTGGATTTCCCCAAAACGGACGTTGTCGGCAGGTCAAACCATTTTACCGCCGGATGAACGTCAGCGCGCCCTTTGCACCCCCTGAAATATGAGGCCTAACACGCCATCAAACACTTTTGCGTTTGAATGAAACAAACCACTTTCATCTTAAGGCGTGACTTACAATTTATTAGAACCTAACTTTAAATTTAATGGGTACAGCAAAAAAAAAAATGAAAGAAAAATGTTTTCCTAAAACTATGTACATATTAAACAAAACAACTTAACAACTACAAACTAAATTATGCCTGGTTTTCGTGTTACATTTTGTGGCGCAAAACACAAGGCCAGTTATGTGTGCACTAACTCGAGGTCCCTGCCTATACTGAGCTCGGTTTAGGTGTACGTGTATGTAATAAATAACAAAAAAAGTATACAACGCGAAGTATCTAACAACCCGACGAAACGAAAACTAAACATATCACACTAATAAAGATAATTAAATAAAAAAATTATATATTATTAATGACGCAAAAGGGTACCTACAAAAAAAATAGTAACAAAATGTCACGCCAAATATTATAAATAACAACTAACAAACAACAATAATGAAATTGCACGCCGGCCTCTTGTGGCATATTCTTAGGCGCCCGCAATTTGTAATTATTGTGTGCAGCTTTCCTGTCTAATTCTGGTTTTGTTTGTGTGGTGCATAGCATATACTATATCTGCATATCCCGTGCCCGAACATTAAATTTTTGCGACAATGTATGTATTATATACATATTCTATTGGGCTTCGCTTGTTCATTCGGGGAGCAGGAAGTTAAAAGCGCTTTCCAAAAGGATTTTTGCCACTAATGGGGGGCAACTGCGCGTCTGTATGTTGCCTTATAACGTTTGTTGACGACTTTTCTTTATTAAAAGTTTGGCGACCACGACTTCAAAATTTGGTGACAGTCTGTGGCCGCCCAAATGCACTGCACAAAAAAAATTCGTAAGGGTCTTTCTACCAAAACAAACAAACAAAATCAAAATCACTCACCATAACTATAATATAAAAACACTTAGCAATTTTGCCACTGCCTTACACAGGACTTTATATAAAAAAAACTGCACTGCACCACTGTGGCTTGTTGCCACGTCAACGAACGTTTTTCAAATGCCATGTTCGTTGTCGCTAACAAAAAAAAAATCCGCAACATCACCCTATGTACCTATCTAAAAGCTCCAACATCCATCATCCGATGTAGCCGCTATTGAGAGGAACCATATATTTATCTTTTTGTTTTGTTCTTATACATTCGTAATATTTATTCTGTTTCGAATTCTCCATGGTTCAAGCCTTTGCTATACAAGATGACAGACGAACACTACATGCAACAGTGAAGACCATAAAAACAAACGATTTAGTGACGAATGACGAACGGTACTAAAAACTCTTCTTCAAATTAACTTTTGAAATGTTTTTGTTTCGGTTTTGTAGCTGAAACAACAACGAACTTCGCTTATACGCTGCCGTAACACCGTGGCCACAGTCAATATAACCTCACAATTAGTGCTATAATGCCAAAATGAGCTGGCCTTGCTTGATCAGTTCAAGATTGCCTTGATTTGGAATCTATACCATAGCAACGGTTGTCAAAACGAATGTGCTGATAGCCCTTTCTCCATGGTCCGTCAGTAGGGGTAGTGGGGGCAAAACCGCACATGGGGCCAAAACCGTTTCCGTACTATTTTGTATGAACAAAAAATTCAATTGGCAATACTTTAAATGGTAACACGTGGCTTATGATATGGCAGTTCATATCTGCCAAGATAAGATAGCTCGGTGAAGACGTCAAAAAAGTATGCTCATTTTTGTGCTTTTCTGTCAAAACGTTATCGTTCGTGTGAAAATTAAGTTGAGTTTTTTTAAATATAAAACTTCAAATAATTAATAAATTATTTTTAGCTGTTGGAAGGCGTATATATAAATTTTATAAAAGTGAGTGAAACCCGGCTCAAATATAATATTTTTCAGAGAAATTTCTACAATTTCATGTAAGATCCGTGGGGGGGCAAAACCGCATATAGGGGCAAAACCACCCAGTGCTCGGTATCGAAAAGAGCAAAACAAGCCGTTAAAGTCGGCAAAAGAACTAAGCTGCGGCGTATCAACATAAATATTGCTGAAAGCGAGCATGAGGACATTGCTGATGAAGATTGCAAGTGCATCTTCACCCAAAACACTTTTTTCAAAATCGAACCTAACTGTCGGCTGGATTAAATGTACCAAGTGTCCAGGGTGGGCTCATAAAGCTTGTACAAGAGTCGATGATGATGTCACGTATGTTTCTGACTTCTGCAATTGAATTGCATTTCTAAGGGAGAAACTATTTCCCCTAAAATTCAATAGGGCGGTTCTGCCCCCACATGGGGGGTTTTTTTGTTGATGTGTTTTAAAAATTATTAAACTTTTTTTAAGTTATATATTTATTTATAATAATTCTCAAAATACCTAAATGAAATATGAGGCTTCCAGAATAAAGATTTTGTTTTCGTTAAAAAAGGTTTTTTAGTGGTTTATAAAGTGAACACACACTAAATATGCGGTTTTGCCCCCACTTCCCCTACAAAAATCTCCTTGAATTTCCCAGTAAATAAAGAGGACCTTAGATGAAGAAGCCGGAGCAATTGTGTCACATTTAGAAGGATGTGGCCAAACGCCAGCTAGAAAAACAAACCCATATTCTAAACAAAATGCGAAAATATTTCGCCAGAAAAACCGCGTTCACCACAGCCCACCGACCGACCTACAGGGCTATAGGCGACCGTGCCGTGAAGCCAGACTGGGTATCCGTACCCTAAATAATACACACTGTCGCATTCACTATTTATTTATTCGCCCGTTAGTTTTAATCTGACTCCTTTGAGGAAGTTCAGGAAAAATAGTACTATTAAAGAACTAATATCTCGCACAACAGGTTCACATAGAAAGAACGCTTTGAATAGGTTTTCACAATCAGTTGTTTGCGTGAGTCTTTATTTTTGAAACGAGCGGAAGAGACCTAAAATGGTTTGCCAAACCAGAACGCCTGAATTGAGTAGTATTCTCAGGTTTTTTGTGTGAGGCGGCACAGGTAAAAAAAAAACATTAAGGTGTGCTTTTGAGTTTTTTCGTGCATTGAACCCTAGACCCTTTACTCAGTAGTAGTTTTACATAGAATAGATAATAGAGGATGACACAAGTACAGCTTTTCTGCTGTAAATCCGTTATACTTTCGTACTCTTTTCGACGACTTTGCCATATCTCGTAGAGAATTATCATATCGTGAGACAAAACAAGCCAATAGTACATACTAGAATATTTTGAAAATAATGTAACCTTGCAAAATGTGTAACTTTCTTTGGCGGGAAAAATGATAGCTTTTAAATGCTTGCTTCCCATAGAGAAATTATAAATCTTTCCTTGTTGCACTTATATTTTGAAAAGCAGAACAAATTATTTAAATTGAATTGAAACGTATGGTTTTAGTTTTGAGGCATGTTCGAATTCGATAGGACCTAATAAAATTGGAGTACCTAAAATGATTTCCTCGACCCCTTTATATATTATTTACCAACATGCTTAAATATCTTTTATTAAAAAATTATACATATTTGTGTCTCTATTGTTGTAAATACTTATCTCGAGTCAAATTGATAATCTGCCTCGTGTCAGTAATAAATGTCAGATAAACTAAAAGCAAAAAGTCAGTATTCATCTGTTCATATAAAACTATAAATTATTGTTCTATTATAAGTTTTCTGTCAAATATTCCCATTATAACTCACTTTCCTCTAAATATTCACTTACAAATTGACAATCTGTCTCCTTTTTACTCTGTTTTGCTCAAACTTTGCGTCCGGGAACAGTGTGTGAAATGTCAAACGAAAATATTTGAAAAAAAAAAAAAAAAAAAAACACGTAACATTTATGTTTTTGTTGCTCTGGGTATGAGATATGTTTGACAGCTGAATCCTATCTAATACCCTATTCACACCAAGCCAAAAACCGAGTTTTCGTCAAAAAAGTTTAGAAAACTCGTGGATGCATTCACACCAAACACCAACTCGTTTTCGTTTGACGTTTCAATTAGCTGTGAAACTAGCTATGAAATTTTTGTGGCGACTTTTATTTTAGTTACTAAACTTCGCTCGTATTGACATAATATACAAACAAAATTATTTAAGCTACTTGATAATCGTTAACTTATGGTTAAATGCATAAAATAATTAACATAAGCAACAATCAAAATCAAAATATCTGAAAATACCATTTAGTTGTGGCAGGTAGTGCTGCCGTTCTAAAATTATAGAAAAAACGGAATAATTTGTTCTTTATGGTGCAAAGATAACAACAGATTCCACATTTATAAACAAAAAACTAGAAAAAACGACAGCACTGAGAGAGAGAGCTATACTGTCAGCAGTTATGCTGAGCTCGCTGAATGTTGCAAAAGGTGTGTCTGGTTCAACAACCAACGATTGTACTCGTTTTCGTGGCGTTTTCATGGAAAACGACCTCAAACAACTCGTTTTGAAAACTGCAATATGTATGGGAAAACTTCTGTTTTCGATGAAGTTTTCGACTGTTTTCGCGAAAAACCAGATTTCGGCTTGGTGTGAATAGGGTCGTATAATCGTTGTGCTAATGACATTGAAATACAACATGCCACGGCACATCTGTCAGGAAAACCTTTTTTCTATTAAAGAGTCGCTATAAATTCTAAATAAATCGTTAACAAATTTCTTAGAATGCATTTAGACCATGGATGGTGGTGATCCAATTCAACTCTATTCTCGAAACAAGTTTAATTACGTTTTATTTAGAATGCAATAACTTTAGATCTCGGACTCGGACCACTACCTTGTTGTAGCCAAGGTACGCCTTCGGATATCCCGAACACCGCCAAGACAAGTAAATACTGTGAGGAAGTTTGACGTCGGACGGCTAAAATCGCAAGAGATCACCAGATCCTTCTCCGATCGAGTCTCTCTCAATCTCTCAAGAGGTTCTATGCAGCCAGCATCAAGTATTGAAGACCAGTGGCAACATTGCCAAAAAGCCATCAGAGACGCCGCCTCTGATGTGCTTGGTTTCACTCGACCACCACAACGAAACCCCTGGTTCGACGACGAATGTCGGCAAGCACATGCAGCGAAACAAGAGGCATACAAAGCGGCGCTGCAAAGAAGGACCCGAGCTGCCCGTGAGCTCTACGCGCAGAAAAGAAGAGACGAACACCGGCTTCTCAGGAGGAAAAAGAAAGAGCACGAGAAGCGCGCGATCGAGGAAATAGAGAGATGTTACAGCAGGAATGAGGTTCGGAAGTTTTACCAAAGGGTAAAAAGAAGCTGCCAAGGCTACAGAGCCCGAACCGAAGCCTGCAAGGACGAACAAGGGAACATCATAGTAGAATCGCAGTCGATGCTGAGGATATGGAAGAACTACTTCTGCAGACTGTTTAACGGCGATGACGAAGTAAATACCGCTGTCAGGCAGAATGAACCATTCAACCTGGACGATGAAGACCAACAATTCCGTCCACCCGACCTGGACGAAGTGAAGATAGCCATATCTAAGCTCAAGTCCAACAAAGCCGCTGGAGCAGATGGCCTAACCGCCGAGCTATTCAAAGCGGCAGGCGATGACTTGGTTAGGAGTATGCACCAACTCATCTGTAAAATATGGTCGGAGGAAAGTATGCCCGATGAATGGAACCTCAGCATTGTTTGCCCGATCCTCAAGAAAGGAGACCCTCTGAACTGCGCCAACTACAGAGGGATTAGTCTTCTTAACATCGCCTACAAGATCCTATCTGCCGTGTTGTGTGAACGCCTGAAGCCTTTCGTCAACAACCTGATTGGTCCCTATCAGTGTGGCTTCAGGCCAGGAAAGTCTACCATCGACCAAATATTCACACTGCGGCAGATCTTGGAAAAAACCCAGGAAGTCCAAATCGATACCCACCATCTTTTCATCGATTTTAAAGCCGCCTATGACAGCATTTATAGAGACGAGCTATACAGAGCAATGTCTAGTTTTGGCATCCCTGCCAAACTCGTCCGTTTGTGCAGAATGACAATGGAGAACGCACGCTGCTCCATCAAGGTCGGTAAAGAACTCACCGAGACCTTCGATGTCAAAAAAGGATTTAGACAAGGCGATGCGCTGTCATGTGACTTCTTCAACATCGTTCTTGAAAGAATAGTGCAAAACTCAAACGCTAACACCAGAGGCACTATCTTTCAAAAGTCCGTCCACCTACTCGCATACGCCGACGACATCGACATAATCGGCAGAACGCAGCGTGATGTCACTGGCGCGTTCGTGGGCATTGAGACGGAAGCGGCGAAAATGGGTTTGGCGGTCAATGAGGGCAAGACAAAGTATATGCTGTCATCAAGAAAGGACACCCAACACCGACGTCTTGGACAGAACGTCACTATAGACAGATATAACTTTGAAGTGGTAAAGGACTTTGTCTACCTAGGCTCCGCTATGAACTCAGACAATGACACCAGCGCTGAGATTAAACGAAGAATAACTCTTGCCAATCGCTGTTTCTTTGGGCTAAGAAAGCAATTGAGTAGCAAAGCCCTCTCTCGAACAACTAAAGTGACCCTTTATAAGACCCTAATCATCCCTGTCCCACTTTATGGTGCAGAGGCATGGACTCTATCAAAAGTGGATGAGGCTACTCTTGGCTGCTTCGAGAGGAAAATTCTTCGAGTAATTTTCGGTCCCGTCTGCATAGACGGTGAATGGAGGAGGAGATACAACGACGAACTGTACGGGCTGTACAGCGACATCGACCTAGCCAGAAGACGGAAGGTCCAACGACTGCGGTGGCTGGGTCATGTAGAGCGAATGGACGTGAATGCTCCGGCCCGGAAGATATTCGAATCCACACCCGAGGGACGGCGCAGTAGAGGAAGACCGCGACTCAGGTGGCGCACGCAAGTGGAAAGGGACCTCAACCAACTTAGCGTGCGAAACTGGAGGCAGCTGGCCAAAGATCGTGCTGGCTGGAGACGGTTGTTGGTTGAGGCCCAGGTCCACCCCGGACTGTAGCGCCACCTTAAGTATAAGTAAGTAATAACTTTAGATCTTCCGATACCGAATCTTAGTCATAAGGTCCCCAAAACGGGTAAGGATTGATCCAATGTCATCTTGAGCATATTCAGAGGCATATACAGTGAGCCTCAAAAATGAGTAAACACCAATGATGTTTTAATTTTTCTTTGGAGATGGGAAACTATTTTTTTCTAAATATCTATAAAGTATTTTATCCTGTCGAGATTAAATACGTTTTGTTATTGTTATTTCCTTATTATACTTTTTACAGATTGTTGGTTTTTTTATACCTGTTTCCAGACCCTAAAGAAAACTCAAAAGAGCATCAGTGTTTAGTGTTTACTCACTTTTGACGCTCACTGTACCTGATGGAATGGATTCGATGGTACATCTTTGAAGGAGTTTGAGGAATCGCTGATTTACTTAAGCTAACTTACTTAATTAGAATTCTATTTTGAGTCTTTCCCTATAGTGTGTAGGGATAGGGATATACAAAATCCTTAATAAGGAAGAAATGGCAACCTTGTGATGATTGTTATACCTACACTCCACAGGAAGGTATGTTCACTTAGTCATTACATTTTTAACGCCAAGAAGGAGTCACCGGAGACCCCATAAAATTATATACCCATAAGGTATATTCTGAATCAGGATCAAATTCTGTATCGATTTAGCCATGTCCGTCTATCTGTTTGTTGAAAATACAATAGCGTCTAAACTAATTGACCGAATCGAATGCAAATTTGTGAGAAGAATTCTTTTTACCGTCTTGGTCAGGTTGGTATTGAAAACCTCCCATACAAAACCAATATTAGACCCATCATATACGTTCTAATTCAGACACTTTTACTTGTTTATTGTTGTAGTTTGAATTTGAGTTCTTGTGCGGATTTTCCATTTTCAGTGTAGATACTCACTTCGCATTTGTTCACTTTTCGATTTTGTAGATTGAATAATGTAGAATTTAAAGAACTAATAAAATTCATTTGATAACGAAGAAAATATTAAGCGCACTAAAAAATCCCATGAATTAAAATTGAAACAAAATTAATTACAGAGATTTTACTCGCATAGACTCTAAAAACAACTGCATTTCTGCACGACTGGGATTCATCAGCGCGTAATAGCGCTTCGAATTAACCAGAACCAAATTAATAAGTACGCTGCATTTCAATAAAATCAGCTGCGTGTCAGGTTGCTGAAAAAGGACGATGGTAGCCGTGACCCCAAGCTCTCACATCATAGCCGAAGTGTGTTACTGACAATGAAATATCCGGCCTGACCGCCAAGGTTGGGGTAGTGCGTGGAATTAACTGGTTACGAAGAAACCGAGAGACTCGGATAATGATAGATATAGATTAGGTTATGTTTACAGGGTGGTAGAACAGGATGAACCCTACTGTACCGCACTTAGGTCCTTGTGGACCCATTGTGATGCCCTTTTATGGGGGTTAACCTTTAGTGTTAGAGATAGTTAACTTCATGTTCCTTCTTCTTGTGATTACCTGACACTGTCCAGCCATCCTGATCAGAAAGTGAGGCATCAGAAAGTGCATGTAAGTCGTGGAAGTAATGACTTCCAAGTCTGACTTCATAGACTGGGGCAGTGACAGAGGAAGTGAGGAAGTGTGGCCTCATGGACCTTTTCGTCTCCGCAGCCTCTACATATATCGTCATCTTTGGGATTTAAGTTTCATTGTCTGGTGTCTTAGGAATTTATGTCCGGTTAGAGCCCCTACAAACTTAGACAGCGATGACCTGTCAAACTGTAGAAGGTTGTTGGTCCAGGTCCAGCCACTGGTCCTACTCTGGCCAAAGCCAATAACTAGAGCATTAAGGCAACTCGGGATTTTCATTCTTTGGCCTCAGAAGACAACTAAGTAGTAAGGCCTTGTCAAGAAATAAGAAGGATACTCTATAAAACCCCCTATCAATTCACCCCTACTACCTTGCACAGAATCATGGACATTAGCTAAATAGCACGAAGATGTCCCCTTTTGCGATTTATTAGAAAGGAACAATACGAGCTGTACAGCTACATCGATCTGGCCAGAAACGTGAGAATCAGAAAAAGAGTAAGAATACGATGGTTAGGTAGAACAATTTAGAGCGAATGGAGACTAACGCTACGGTCCGACTAGCAATTGCGTTGAACACAGAGTGACAAGGAAGACCTCTCCTTGTGTCGCGCACAAGTGCATAAAGGGAGCCTCAACCAGCTAGAGGCCGTTAGCCAAAAATTACACGCTAACTGATGGTGGGGCCCATCAGGCTCACCCCGGAGCGCCACCTATTGTTAAGGTTGAAGTGATTTTGAGTAACCTTTTCAATCTGTGACAGAACCTATGCTTAAGTCATTTCATCTAGCACCAGATCCTTAAATGTAATATTTTTGAGCATTCACTTACATACACAAGTATATTTTTATGAGTTCATTGAAAAGGATCATACAAATATTAGAATATTATTAATAGACATGCATTTGAATATTTATTTCCATACACTCATATTCGTAGGTACATGGCGATCGGGTAGTTCTTCAATTTGTATGCACACTTATTACCATAATTTGTTCGCTTTAATAGGTTAAAAACATTTTCCATTTTAGTGGATTGCGTGATTTCATTAACTGTAACTGTGTACGAGTGCTACATACTCGCATTTTGCACACACGCTATTCTGTTGAATGATTTTCAAGCACACAAAATCGACAAATAAGTGGTAAATTATAAAATCTTCACTATATACACTATACAGAAATGCGTTATAATGCACAATCACTTATAATTTATTACCTACACAAATGTTTCTAATAAATTGTAGCTTCGCTCCTGATTTACGTATTTATAACTAGACTTTCATTTTCATTTCTTTGCATAATTAGTATTTATAATTCATGTTGGTGCATAGCATTAAGTATAATATTTATGTATAGATACAAGCTGATTATTCATATATACGTACCCGTCTTTGATCGTGCGCAGAAATTGAATTGCCTAATTAAATATGTTAAATATGTAAAGGGCATGATATCTTATGCCATTCTGTAGCACATAGAACTTTGAAATATTTTTAGCAGTTCGTATGTCAAGCACTGTCGACACAACAATTTTTATACCCGGTACCTACCACACTGTGGTGAGGGTATATTCACTTTGTCATTCCATTTGTAACGCCCATAAGGAGGCGTTGTAGGTATGACAAACTATATATATTATTGATCAGCATCACTTTCTTAGTCGATTTAACGATGTCCGTCTGTCTGTCTGTCTGTCTGTCTGTTCGCACGATTACGGCCGTAATTTAAGAGCTATCGACTTGAAATTTGGTATGTAAGCTTTTATCCACCAAACTGAGGCTAAGTTCGAAGATGAGCAAGATCGGATGAAAACTACTACTACCTCCCATACAAAAATATCAGATTTATATAGCTTTTTATGTTAAAAATTAAATTTAAATAGCTACAGTAACGATAGCAAGTTTAAACTTTGCACATATTGTTTCAATAATATTTAAAAATTTTTGACAAAAAATGAGCTTGGTCGAATAAAAAGTACCCACACCTCCCATACAAATATATAATTTTTTAATACTAAAATATTTTTTTTTATTTTACAATAATATAGTACCGGGTATTTGAGCTTCGGCATAGTCGAAGATAATTGTCTTACTGGTTTTTAAATGTTTTTGTCCATAAAAAATGATATACCTAAAGAGCTACTTCCTGAAATCTGTTGGTGAGAATTTAAAAAAAAGCGTTCTATGTTCAGGTAATGCCCGATATTTAATGTTGTTCCTCAACAGGCTGTAAATCTGCGTCTGTTACTAGTTTATGGTGTACCACACCAACACTTACAAAATTGTCTAATGTATGGTTGTGGACTCAGTAGTTATAGTCCTGAGCGAGGGTTTTGAGGATCGGAGTCCGTTCTATAAAACAAGAAATAGAATGCGCTACATTCTCTCGTGAAAGTCGAGTAAACACTTCAACAGCGACCCTAGATGCCTGCAAATAGGTCTTACTTCTGCAGTTAAATTGTTGCATAAGTCATCTGGAAAAATATCTCTATAAAAGCAAGTTTTAAGGGTTGTTTGTCCTGAAGCTTATACCCTATTCACACCAAGCCGAAAACCGAGTTTTCGTCAAAAAATTTAGAAAACTAGAGGATGCATTCACACCGAACACGAACTCGTTTTCGTTTGACGTTTCAATTAGCTGTGAAACTAGCTATGCAATTTTTGTGGCCACTAAACTTTTATTTTAGTTACTAAACTTCGCTCGTATTGACATAATATACAAACAAAATTATTTAAGCTACTTGATAATCGTTAACTTATGGTTAAATGCATAAAATAATTAACATAATCAACAATCAAAATCAAAACATCTGAAAATACCATTTAGTTGTGGCAGGTAGTGCTGCCGTTCTAAAATTATAGAAAAAACTGAATAATTTGCTCTTTATGGTGCAAAGATACCAAGAGATTCCACATTTGTAAACAAAAAACTAGAAGAAACGACAGCACTGAGAGAGAAAGCTATCCTGTCAGCAGTTTTTCTGAGCTCGCTGGAGCTCGCTGAATGTTGCAAAAGGTGTGTCTGCTTCAACAACCCAAAGATTGTACTCGTTTTCGTGGCGTTTTCATGGAAAACGACCTCAAACAACTCGTTTTGAAAACTGCAATATGTATGGGAAAACTTCTGTTTTCGATGAAGTTTTCGACTGTTTTCGCGAAAACCCAGTTTTCGGCTTGGTGTGAATACCCTATTAAATGAGATTTTGAGAATTTGTTTGTGCCTCACTATGTATCAGCCCGATTTACTAAAGCCAGTAGTCCAAATCCGTAAAAAAATTCCGATGCAAAAAATCTATTTACAGACAAATAATAATTTTATGCAAAATCTCCTTATAGCTGTTCGGGTTAGTACTCTAATACTCAATTGCCTTCTCAGCCCAAAGAAGCGATTAAAATAAATAAATAAATAGTTGGCGCAACAGGCGTATAGACACCCTGAGAAGCTTTTTCAGGACAGTTATACTCTCGGATGTTTGTCAGACGTTCGCGAGGTGGCGCAGTTGAAAAAAAACCTTAATATACCTGGGATCCATCGCACAGTAGTCCATCACACTAACCACTGCACCCACCCAAAGAAGCGATTGGCAAGAGTAATTCTACAAAAGTCCGGGTGTATAGGATTCTTAAGTGGACCCTACGTAACTCTTAATCTTCTGTTACGAACTCTAAGTCATCCATGGCAATCCTCACATCGACAGCTTAATTGTGAATGACAACAAGCTCGGTCGTCCTGATAGAAGATTGACCTAGCTGTCTCAAAAATGTTAAGCAAAATGTAAAAGGTACCCTAATTCGTTCCGTTTTCATTTTGTAAAGGTAAATTGTCATCGACTGCTTTCGGTCTGGAAAGGCTCTGTAGGTAGGGCACCATGCTACATAACGATTTGTTCTTTTCATCCTTCCTTCTTTGGTCCCCAATGCGTTACTATGAAATGAAGGCGTTCGGATTCGGCTGGAAAATTAAAACCTAAACAAACAAATTGTTCTTCCAATTACTTGAAATGCATTTTTCTAGAAAAAAGTTTGTTGAACCACTTTTGGCTTGAAAAAAAAATGGCTTATTAAAACTTCTGGTAAAAACTTGTCAAAGATACCTTTTCCTTCACGCATTGTTCATAATTTTCGAACTTTAGAAGTCATAACATTTTTATTGCTGCATTAAAAAGTGTTCAACATTTTTATTCGCTACTAAATTGCCCTTAGTTACAATGTACACAACTATACAATTTTTGTAGCTGTAATAGATCAGAAGTTATACCATTTGAACTGGTTACCTTTCTGAAATGGAGTGAAAAGAGACACTCCCACCCCGATGCCTGAAATACGATTTTTTGGTCGACTGAATTTCAGGAATTTGCTCTTAGATTAGGTTAGGTTAAAATGGGGTATAAGCAAGAGGGCTAATGCGGCACTAAGCATAGGCACCATCAGGGTCCTTCGCGATCCACACAGGGAACAAATTGCAGTAAACTAAAATATGTACAAGAAACTTCTAAACACTAGCGGCACTGGAAAACTCTCAATTTCCCTGTAAAACAAAGTAGCCCTTTGGTGTTAGTATATGGTCTCTCTCCTGTAAATGTTGGAAGAAGTACCTTCCCAGAAATTTCCTTCGAAGGGATCATCTTTTAAAAGGTCATAGCTCTTAACATATTTCACATATTCTTTCCTCTGAGCTCGCATTACCCTTCCTCGGAGCACATCGTTCCTTATGAAGTTCGCATGTTGTACTTCCGCATGCGATTGGCGAATCGCTAATCGGCTAGCCAATTCGTGCACCAACATCCGCCGAGACCTCAACCATTTCACACGAAGAGGTACCGCCTGTGATTCTCAGATGAAATCGTCCGCAAACCAAATATTCTTCCAGCGAATCGCCTGTTTACAAGGCATAAACCACTTCAATATCAACAACTTTCACAAGAGCAATACTTGTCCCTAAGCAATTTTTTAATAATAATGACAACCAAGGCAAATATTGAACGATTTTGAAATAGATTACGTAAAAATAAACGTAAGTATGTACCTACCCACCTACCTTCCTATACAAAAGTACAATGTATGCATGTTGGAAAATTGTCATTGTTATACTTTGTACATTGAAATTTGTTAATTTGTGAACAAGATTGAAGATAAAAGAGGTCACCAGCGTTATGTTCAAAATATGTATTACGTATGCTGTAGTGCTAGAGAAGTTCTTATAAGATAATCATGAATAACTAGGCAGCATTACAAAGGCATAATAGCTCATCATGCTAAATCACAGGCAAAGAATTTTGTCACATAAAAGTGGGTGCACATACACCCAGGTAGGTACTTACATTGTTTAATTATGAAAGATTTCTCTAGATCTAGATATACCTAGCATTCACATTCAATGCATACACGCAAGGTATATCATGAAGGTTCCATATCCATTATATGCGCTAGGTGAATACGCTTTGCTGTGAACTAAAAAAAAACACCATAGTACGTTAAATAGGGCAACCTATCTAAACTGGAAGTGTGCAATTTTATTGCAAACAACATAAAGGATTTAGGCCATCTGATATGGATTAATCATGATGGGACACTTGTGTTTTCTTTCTCGTCGAGCCGTGTCGGTTGCATGGTTATCCAACATTAAAGTCGAAGTCTGATTTTCACTTTTAGACATGAGTCTTGCATTATAGAAAATGGCTTATAGTAGTAGACATTACCGGAAGCACTTGTACTAAAAATACGTATACCAATAGTATACCAAATTAATAGCTCATTATTAAGTGTCGGCCAGCGGTACATCAAAATCTCAACACCTTCCGCTCTCGTATTACGTCAAAAATCATCGAGTGTACCCCTATATGTACCACTGTCATAATGTTAGTAGTCTAGGCCCAAGCTTCTTACAACCTTAAATTTTATGCCGAATCCGATCGGCTGAATTGAGAAGCTTTCTCACAACAGTTATACTCTATGATCTTATTCTAAAGTTCAAGGTTCGAGAGATGGTAGGGAAAACCCTTATGCTGTAATTTTGCTTTTCCTGGCATCGAACTGAGACTCCTCGCTCGGAAGTCCATTACACTAACCTAACCACTGAGCCACTATGTATAAACAGTTTGTCCTGACTCCTGACTGATTGGTGATCAACGCCCAAACGTCAAGAGGAAGCTGATATTTTGAAACAAATTTTTCTTCACATCGGCCGAGCAAATGCAAGCGATTTGTTGAAATTCGATATCCAAAAGGGGAAAGAGGGCGGTTAAAGTTTGTATGGGAAAATTATTATTTTTGATTGGATATATTTCAAACTCGGTTTTGTACTCTGTAAAAACAATAAATAAATTTGCCTGATTTTGGAAATTTTATTTGGGGCAGTTATTGGTGATTGGAAAACGGAATTTTTGTAATGACAAGAGGTAAATTCAAATTCATAGGCGTCACTTCAGGGGCCTATAACACAACATGACAAGTCGACAAGTCTAAATTCACTTGTCCAACTATGCTTGTCCGACAAATGCAAATAAATTCTGTGAACCGTTGCACTTGTCAAAAGCATTAAATTCCCTTGACTTGTCGGCATTCTTCGACAAGTGTTTAACATTATTTGAAGATGGCAAACATCACGGCGGACAAAACTCTATTATAATCTATTTAAAAAAAAAAGACACAAAAATATCCTTTTTGGTGCTTTCAGTGATGTCCTAACAAAAGAAAATATATGTGCAAAATAGAAGGAAATACACAGCCTGGCAAAAAGCCTGAATGTTGTTCCGCAAAATAAGAATTGGACTTATATAAGGGACGTATATTTTAATTATCTTTACATATATAATTCTTCTGTACGTGTTTGTAACCGAACTCCTTCTAAACGGCTGGACCGATTTTTTATGAAATTTTGTGTGTGTGTTTGATTGGGTCTAAGGATGGTTTAGATTCACAATTGGACCCGGAAGGTGGCGCTGGATCTGATTCCACAAAATTTCAAATAATAAGCACTCAACAAAAAACAAAAAAAAAATGTAAAAACAAGAATAAGCTCATGAATAAAATTTCAAATAATATTCACTCAACAAAAAAAAATCATGAATAGAATTTCACACAATAAACACTCAAAAAACAAAAAAATTGAAGTTATAGTAAGCTAGGACTTACCTATAATCTTAATTATTGGCCCTGAAGTGCTCCTGTTGAAGATTGGTCAAAATTGGACAAAAAGGCGTGGCACCTCCCATACAAAAAAAAATCTTATATCTCGAAAACCACCAAATCGATTGAGCTCAAACTTACAGATAATCTTAGTTATTGTCCCTGGAGTGCTCCTTTGAAGATTGATCAAAATTGGATAAAGGGCCGTTGGACCGCCCATACAAAAAAAATTCAAAATCTTATATCTCGAAAACAACCGAATCGATTGAGCTCGAACTAATAGATAATCTTAGGTATTGACCGTGGAGTGCACCGATTGGTCAAAATCGTACAAAGGGGAGTGGCACCGCCCATACAAAAAAACCTTCAAAATCGTATACCTATCTCGAAAACCACCAAATCGATTGAGCTCAAACTTACAGATTATCTATTTATTCTCGCATTTTACGAAAGAACATTAGATATTACCCTAAACAATACCATTCCTGTGCACGGGCAAAGCCGGCCGGGTGCAGCTTCTTCGACAGTCTTGGAATTGTAAGCCAACGTTTTTAAACTTTGTAACTTTGATATGAATAATGTATTGCCCTGAAAGTCAAGAATATTGTCGCAATACGAATTATATAATTTCCCACTTGTCATCTTTCATCGCGACAGTTGTCGAAATGTTCACGGACTTGTCGTTTTGTGTTACACAATTTTTTACAAGTTGTCGAAATTCACTTGTCCGAAGACTACTTGCCGCGTTGTTTTACAGGCCCCAGATATCATGAGGAATGAACTGATCTCTGTGTTAATGCCAGGCATTAGCTAGCAAAAAAATTTAAGGAATTCGCTATGAATGAAACCAGTGACAAACTGAACACTATGGTATAGAGACGAAATCGGATTCGTAAGAGCCGCCTACTTACCTTGATTATTTAAATGATAGCAGTCAACTCTCCGACAGGAAGTATACCACGAACTTCACGATCAATTGTATTAGCTTCTGCAACTATCTCCAATCGACCGAAAAGTACATACATACATTTTTTAATGCTTCAAAGTTATTTATTGCCTATCTTTCTATATTTTCCTATTATATACTCGTATGAATACACTACAGATATTCCACATACGACATACCGTATACAAACGTCTTCATGTACGTTTCACTAGTAATAGGCGCATTTTAAAACTCAGTGAAGTGAGCTAGTTATATGTACATATATCGCTTCAATTATATCTATTGGTGTAACTAAAATCTGATCAATATCGGTTATTCGACGGAACGTAATTTATTTGCTTTAACCCGTGTGCCTACCTCCATAAGTACGCATATCCATCCATCCATGGATAGATTTTCGAATTCTTAGTGAGTCATTATAGTCAGCGCATTAGATTCTTTGTTGAAAAATAATTTGTAGTCTAACCACGTGCCGTGAATTCAACTACGTCCATCAGAATAATATACTTAGATTATAACGCCACTGCAGCTGTGGTATCAAATTTCGTTAAGAATAACCTATGGATTAACATATGAGCACTGATCAGGGGCGGCACTCTATAAAAATCAGGTATAATAAGGGGTCCAAGGTACCTACCCATTAGGAGGGCAAAACATTTTACCCAAGTATATAATGAAGCTAGTCAAGCCATGCACTTGTGGTGCAGTTAAAGTAGGTAGTAGAATATTTTTTTGCCCCCACAAAACTATACCCACTTAATAGGGACGGGCGCCGCTGGAAATAGCTTACCCTTGTGGTATATATCACAGCCTAACCCAGCAGCGATACGAGTATTGAATATCAAATTAATATATATGCAATAGTTTTCATTGCGGGAAGTTGTTTCATATATTTCGATTAACCGATACAACCCTGAATATATAGTTAATACTTGTAGACGCGTGATACCGTGTTTTGAATTTCCTAGCTTTCTGGTGCAGTTGCAGTTGAATATTTATATTGACTTCTTCAGCAAATCTCTGGATAAATGTATCGCGAACGTCAATACATTGGATTTTATTTGATATTTTAAAAATAGGGAATATTGTGAATATGATGTTTGTATTTTTTTAAACCTTTTTTGATTTTTGGAACGTCGTCGTTCCATAGGTATAGACGAACGAGTTTTGCGGAGATGCCAATAATAGAGACATGGCTCTTATAGCATACAGGAACTTGAACTAAGACTGATGCTTCTATCGTTGACGCCGTTTAGAGAGTCTTTTTTTGAGCTTAAGCTTATATTTATATTGCTATATTCATTTCGAGTGGTCAGAAGTCCTGGCTTTCAATGTCCAGGTTGAATGGTTTGTTCTGCTAAATAGCATACAATTTTGTTCGTCTTCGCCATTTAACTGTCACTGTCACTCAGCACCGAAGGGATTTGCTGCCTTTTGGCACGTTCTCTTTAACTTTTTGTAAAACTTCAGAATATTGTTCTTATAGATTGTTCTTTAATGCACTTTTATGGCTCGTTATTTTACTGCATGTATTTTCTGGCATCTTCAATCAAACCAAGGGTTTCGTGAAGATGCGGTGGTTGGGTATAACTTAGCACATCAGCTGCCCTTTCTGGTGGCTCCTTGGCATCGATACCTACGTTTGGTCGTCGGCACTTGATGCTGCCTGGTTAGGACTTAGTTTGAGGGATACACAATCCACAATAATGTTGAATTTCCTCATAGTATTTCCTCCTTAACGTCTGGGAATATCTGCATACGAATGGACCGAATCAATGTTGGCAGCTCGCAGCGTTTGGAACATTTAAAATGTTGTAGTCGGTTTGAGGTGACAGTCATGTTTCTTAGTAAATATCGCGGAAACTGTGTAATTATATATACCTACATCCATCCTTATCCTACATTCTTCATTATGTATATTGTACATTTGTTATTTGTTGCAAAATAATTCAAATAAATTTTAATATTATTTCTTCCAGAGGGATTGCCTTTCATACCACATATATGCTACGTTGGAGAAAAGCAGTACCAGGCATCAGTTGGTTCCTGTTTTTTATACGAAGAGGTGAAAGATTGTTGCTGTGCTCCAGCTCTGGCTAAACAATGTAAGTAAAAGAAATATTTCTTTCAGTAAAGGCGATCCTATAACGCTTCAACAGTACCCCGAGATCTTTGCAGCTGTCAGTTCTGCACTTAAATTGTAGTCCTCTGGACAAATTTCCCCAGGAAGCTAGTTCCAAAATCTACTTTTCCAAATTAATTTTGGCTTTAAATAAAGTAATAATTTTTCTTTGTAAAAGTAATGAGCTGTAAATCGAGTATACTCATTTCAGCCACAGCTTTCGTTAGTTAATGATTTTATTTGTTTTTTTTTTTTTGTTAAGACTAGCTGACTAGGATATCTGAGTTTTTCTCTTGCAGATGTTGGTGTAGCAGGTAATTTGCACGCCGAGCAATCAGAGATAATCCGCCCGAAAATTGGCGAATGGGAGACTAGTTTTTTTTCGGAATTCTTTATTTATACTTTATCTTACCGAACAACCAGGTTATGGTCCCCGTCAATCGCCTTTTTAATGATTATAGCAATCACAGTCGCTAGGATTATTACATAATGGAGTTACTCAAAAGATCAAACATAAATTCGTGATTCGTGACACAGGACACAGCTAATCGTTACACAACTTTGAAAGTGTAGTCCACTATCCGTGCAGAAGGAATGTTTAGATATGACCACCTGGCATTTTAAGAGAGACTTTCTTATAATTAAAAAAAAAAAACGAAAACTTACCGACCCTTAGTCATATTACCTTGAATCTTACCACTTTGGTAGTGGTAGATACGTAAAAATTACGCGTATTTCACTATTTTTCAAAATGACCCCTCTAGACCGAGAGCCCGCAGTAAATTTTGGACGTGAAAGGCAACCGGATGAATTTTACATAAATAAATCAAATATGCCCGTCTGGCAGCGCTTAATGACAGCTAAAGGGTGCAACTGCATGTTAAAAATGCGTTATTATTCAAAACAGGAATAATTGGTGCAACCGCTTCAATCTACTACCAAATAATAGAGAATGGTCCCCTCAGTACAGAAATAAAAGTACAAAAGTATCCAAGATGTTTTAGGTGTCGCCAAAGCCCTGCCAGACGCGGTGGAAGTGCGTTAAAAATTCCAATATTGAATAATTAATGAAACCGCACCAATTTTTCCTAACAGGTAGGATATGTGAAGGTCCAATACTTTTTGCATGTCCCCAAGGGCTTGCCAGACGAAGTCAAAATATTGCTAAAATGCCAATTTGGAAAAATGTATGCAACTATTTAATTTTTATTTTAGAATTTAGAGAAAAACTCCCTGATAACAAATAAAGGATCCGCCATCTAACTTTTTTTTTTTTTCAACTAGTGCTTATTTCGCGAATGGTAACACTTAGCACATGTCTGATTTGACAGATAATTAGTTTTATCCTTCCGCTGAACGAATATGGTTGTGTATACGCTTGAACAACGCTGGGAAATATTGCGACATTACTTTGAAAATCATGGTAATGTTGCAGAATGTGTGCGAAAATTGCGTACGGATTTTGGAAGAAGAGAAGCACCGTCAGCGGGTATGTAAACAAGCAAAATTGTCGTATTTGGGGAAAACCCGCACGCATACATTGAAAAGCCGATATACTCAAAACGAGTCACTGTTTGGTGCGGATTTTGGTCCAGAGGCATAATTGGGCCATTTTTCTTCGAAAATGAGCCGTTACAGTCAATGGCGATCGTTATCGGGCCATGTTGAACGAATTTTTGTTCACAAAAATTGAAGAGGAGGATATTGGCAACATTTGGTTTCAACAGGACGGCGCTACGTGCCACACAGCCGAAGCTACACTCGATGTTTTGCGCCCTGTTTTTGAAGATCGCATTATCAGCCGCAGAGCTGATGTGGTTTGGCCACCGCGGAGCTGCGATTTGACACCGTTGGACTATTATTTGTGGGGTGCCGTAAAAGATAAGTGTTACGCCGACATGCCAGAGACAATTGATGCTTTAAAGGACAATATTCGTGAAGCCATTGGTGAAATACAGCTGCACACAATCGATAATGTGCTTAAAAATTGGACCGATCGTGTAGGCTACTGCATGGCCAGCCGAGGCAGCCATTTGAATGAAATTATTTTCCATTATTAACCGGAAGGATTGTACTTTCAAATAAAAAAAGAAATTTGAGAAAATATTCAGTAGTTTTTTTTATAGCATTTTCAAAAAAAAAAAAAAAGTTATTTGGCGGACCCTTTATATAAATCCAAGACGTTGCACTTGTCGCCAAGTCCTTCCCAGATGCATCCAAAGTTAAAAATCAGCTAAAAATGCATATACAGAGCATTTTTAGCTGATCACAAAAACTCGCAACTGAACATTAAATAATTGACACAACCACACAAAATCTCTCTTATAAGCATAGACTGAAACACCAGAAACATAACTGTAAAGTCCAAGACGTTTCACTTCTTACTTGTCGCCGTTTAGTCCTTTTGATGCGCAATATTCCCCGTGATGAGTTGATGGCAACACGTCATACCGGATATATAGATAATATCACCAACATGATGCTAACCCATTAACGCGCCTACAGAAGTTTTGGAGCTGTAGTGTAAATATAGATACTGAAACGAAAAATATTAATAATGTTGCTCCATATATGCACTTTTAAATGAGACCCAACATTGAAAATTTATCAGCACTATCAGCACCGAGCGCCCTTAACTGACCTCCCTGATTTTGTTTTCGAATCTTAACAAGAATTCAGTTGTTAAGTTGATGTCATTCGATTGCAATGATGTTAGTTTGCGATGTTGTGTACAACTTGCAAATATTGATTTTTGTCAAATATGCAAAAATTCAAAGTTGTATTTATGATAAGATAAGACAAATTCAAATGGACATAAACAGTTTGCTGACTCGTATCAAAATAATTAAAGATACAGTTTAAACAGCATTTTATATAGAATCCAAAATCGGTACAGATCATATCACGGACATGCAAAACTGTCTATAGGACTACTTGTTTTGTTACCTTTTCACGACTGAACCTCTGAATCAATCGTAATGTAATTTGCAAAGAGATGGGATCTGAGAAAGGACATCGGTGACTTTTACGAACAAAATGAATGGACATGGAGAACGTTTTTGTCAGTTAACGGAAAAAAGTTTCCACACAAAAGAAGATTCAAAATGCTATTTCTTGACAATTATCGAAGTTCAAGTTGTAAAGTTGTCCCAACAAAGCACTTTGCGAAATATGGTCGAAATTGGACAAACATAAAAAAACACTCAAAAACCCTCATGAGAGCTAAATTTGTAAGATTTGGAATATTTATTTGCATTGTGCTCATAGTATAGACAAGATCACAATCAAAATTCTAAGGCCAATACAATTCCTGCGCAGTGAGCGCAGTGGCTCAGTGGTTAGTGTGCTGGACTACTGTGCGGAGTCCCAGGTTCGATCCCCGGAAAAACACATCTTAAGGTTTTTTTCACTCCGCCACCTTTCACGAACGTCTGACAAACATCCGAGAGTATAACTGGCCTGAAAAAGCTTCTCAATTAAGCCGTTCGGAATCGGCATAAAATTGTAGGTCCCTTCCATTCGTTCCAAAAATAAATACTCACACAAAACGAATGGTTGTGAGAAGCTAACCCTAGGGTATCTATGACCTGTTGCGCCAACTATTTATTTATTTTACAATTCCTGCGCAAGGGCAAAGCCCGGTACAGTGCTGGATTATAATTTAACTTCTTCTTCAAATTTGAAATAACGACAAATAATTATACCTTTTGGCTGTGTGGTCTGCATTTAACACAGTCTATCACAGAATGCCGCTCCCTGATTTGTCAGTGCGGTATCGTTTCTCTCGGTTTGCTCTGTACACATACGGTACAGATTGTATATACTAAACACATTTATTTCAAAGAACCCGTCCTGATTTACTATGTTGTAAGGATGCGGGACAATAAATGGACGATATACAGTAACGGGGTATAAGAACAATCAGTACTTGATCGGTATCTACCGCCGTGCAAAATGACGTTTGTAACGGGTTGGCCACTTTTAACCGAATCTCAAAATATCGAATACCTACAAAATCTCGAAAACAAAATGTCGAAAAAAAAAATTTCGAAAATAAAATCTCGAAACCATAGAATCTCGAAAACACAAAATTGGATTGGTGTTAAAAATCGCCGCGATTTTGAATCATTTTCAGGAATTTTCGAGATTTTGTCTTTCGGTACTTTCAAGAATTTTGTGTATTTTAAGAGAAAAATATGCAAAAAAAAAAAAAATATTTCTTTCATATATAAGGCTCGCGAATTCATGAGAATCACGGAGAAGGATCATTTTGTTGATTCTCACAGATTTAAGTACCTAAAGCCGGGACCAGAGTTGTAACGTGTGGTGTATTGCCATGCCATTGCCATAAGGGCCTTGGACACAACACACTACACTACAACACAATACACGAGATATACAAATTTTTCTATAGCGTAATAGCGACACAGCACTCCGCAACTCTCCACGCGTTAGAAGTGTGGTTCGGGCTGAAGACGATTCCCTAAGAAAGGAGTGAACATGGAAAAGATTGTAGTAGGGGAAGTGGACTTAATAAAATCTCATCGATTCTCCTGAGTTACAGTTAACCGTCCATAGGTACCTTGGAGCCTATCACAAACAGTGCTTAATTTGTACGTTTAGTTAAACTAAGTGAATTACCGTCCTTTTAAATGCGACAAAATAATATATTAAGGGATTTGAAAGCGATTTCACCGAAATAACATTTTTTTTTGCAAAATCTCAAAAATTTTCGACATTTTTCAGAATTTTTTTTTTTTGAGATTTTGGTTTTCGACATTTTGTGCTTTCGAGATTTTTTTTTATTAACTTATTTTCGGTGATCTTCCAAAATTCTCGATATTTTTTTTGGTTCCATACTTCAAAAATAACTGATAAAAGAGTAAATGATGACGACATGGGTAATATCTTTGTAAAGTTGTAAATACCCAATAAAGGTACCGTGCTCCTGATTTTACCCGGGTAAAACACATCTCAACAACTACCCGGGTACCTGGTAAATGCGGGTATTACCCAAGTTCGCGAGTACCCGGTACTAGCAACCGAACTGATAAATCAGGAAGCGGCATACAACTCTGATATGAACAAACCGACCAAGTGCGAGATTCCGTACTTGGCCAGAGTTGGTGTCTTGAAAACGTTAGTAATGTCGGTTGTTCTTTGATTTGATAGACCTAGTCAATGTATCGCTATCATTGGTATTTTAACCTGGGGATACCAGATGTTGTGTGCAAATTTCAGCCTTCTATGACAATTGGTCTTTGAGATAGACCTACATAAAAGTACAAAATTGGCTTAGTGGGTTCGGACAGACGGACAGACATCGTAGCGGAATCAATAAGGTTCCATTTTGTTTGTATGGGAACGGAAACTTAAAAAATACTTTGTTAAACTGACTTATTACGGCGAGTCGCCAAATCGCACGCGAAACAACGAAATGCGAATATCTAGAATCTTTATCGGATTTAAAAACGATATCTTTTTTCACGAGGTTGATTCTGGTGGTAAAGATGTATGCGGAATAGCTATTAATTTTTTTTTTTTTTTTCCACAAAAATGTAGGTAGTTCTTGCAATACACTACACCTAGCTTCTTACAATCATTCGTGTGAAGATTTTGGCGTAGGGAATTTTGTCCCGGAAGATTTTGGAAAAAGAGATAACAAATAATGAGGGATTATGTTTAATAAGGGATAAAGACTTTTCAAAGTTAAGGACCTTCGTTAGTTGCTCTACCATCATGTCCAACAGGAGTGCATAGAACCGCCGCGTTACGGCCATCTACATTTGGCAAAATAAATGACAACATTTTCTTAGACTATAATACAAATAAATTAATCAAACTACGTACCTAATGTACGTAATATTCAAAGGTAGGGATTTTATACATATGAGATTTGAATACCTTGAAAAGTAATTTTCCAGTAGTCAACGGAAACGCCATATTTGAAGATCATCCAAATTTATTTCTGGTAGCGAAGTACACACTATATACCTACCGTCTATGTCTACAATACTATGATATTAAACAGACGTCAAACCAGAAGAAATTCCTATGACTAAGTCCAAATAAAAAACCCCTCCTCACTCTGTTTATTGTTTTATGCACAGTACCTGCTTTCATAATTGTGTTTATTTTATCCGCATTGCTATTTTTAAAAATATCATAGTTTATAATTTTCACTTCAGAAACTTGATTAAAATGTTTCATGTTTATGCTATAAAAATTAATGAGGCAAAATATTTTAACAACCACTTTCTTATGGTTGATGTTTGGCTTAATTTGAAAAGATAATACAAACATCCTAAATAAAAATCATTTGCTGCAATAATATGCGTATGTTTCTAAGTATTTTTTCGCATGAATGGGGCTGGAAAACTGCTCATGTGCATGCAATAATGTATGTATATACAAAATTCTAACTGCACCAGAGCACCGTCTAGATATTGCACAAAGAACTTTTGATATTTTGATATCAAAATAGCATGTGCCAGGAAATAAATTGAGTCGTATTGAAGTTATTCTTGTCAAAAAATATTCGTGTTAAATTTTAGGTAGGTTCCAATCCAAGTCAAATAATTTGGGGCCATTTAAAACAAATAAAATTTTTTTTTTAACAACATCAAGTCAAAACAGATTAAACATTTGACGCTTGAAACACGTTTGAAACACGTGCCGTAACTTTGTAGTTTACAGAAAGCTCGGAAATTTTGACTGGCATTTTTCATTTTTTTCTTTTGGGAACGGCTACTGTTTTTACCCAGGAAAGTTAACCATTGAACCCTTTGAAACGTTTTTAAAACAAGGTAACGCGCCATCATCTAACTTTTTTAACATTACTCTTGGAGTACAGAACAAACTTAAATGAATAAATAAATAAATAGGTGGCGCAACAGGCGGGTAGACACCCTAGGCCTAGCTTCTCGCAACCATTCGTTTGTGTGAGTTTCTATTTTTTTGGGACCTACAATTTTATGCCGAGTCCGAATGGCTGAATTGAGAAGCTTTTTCAGGACAGTCATACTCTCGGATGTTTGTCAGACGTTCGCGAGAGGGGGCGCAGTAGAAAAAATCTTAAGATGTAATTTGTGTTTTTCCGGGGATCGAACCTGGGATCCCTCCCACAGTAGTCCAGCACACTAACCACTGCGCTACTGCGTCCACCCTTCCAAACTCACAAGGTACAACATTTTAAAAGTCAAGTTGTTACCTTGCAAAATGGGATTGGCACAGGGATCAAGTAAAATAATCAGTCTTGCCAATTGTTGTTCTTCCGCCTTAAAGTAAAGCTCACTCTCCTAGAATCAAGGATATGGTGCAAAGGTATGGACCTTATCGAAAGCGGATGAAAACCTATTGTGACGTTTTTGAGGAAAAAATTTTTTTGCAGGTAACTAGGGACCGAACTTGCAGGAGGAGTTTGTTGGTTGAGGCCGTGGTTCACCCTGGGAATTGTAAACGCCACCTAAACTAAAGTAAAAGGACATTTCTTGTTGAGAAATGAGAAGCCAGCTTTTGTTTATAAACTCATTGATATTATCTTTGGCTGTTAAAATTTTTTCCTCACTTCCTTAGGAGCTTTTGCTCACAGCATTATAAAATGCCCAAAGATATTAGTAAAATAAGCCAGTTTTAAAATCCAATGGGATCGCAAAAGGAGTTAGCAATTGTAGTTTCTTATTTTGCAACAATTCGGCCTTGAGCGAGCGTAAAGTATAAAAAAAATCTATAAATAAACATTCAAATAAGAAACCGCTGTTTATTGCTTCCGTAATGTTTTTTTTTAACGAAGCGAAAATGATAATATTAATTATTCATTTGTTAACTTAGTTTGTTAATTAAATAACAAGTTCTTGTGGCTTTACCGTTCTTAATCTTCTGGGTTCGATTAAAGTGTTCTACCATTCAAAATTGATATGGTTTAGGAGCGTCTATGTTTGTTTAGGAATTTTGTTAACTTCAACTTTTAACCATTTTAATACCTAGATTAGCATTTCTTATGCACCATGGCACCTGTATAAGTGTATATTATTGTTACATAGTACTACCTACTTTCTTTATTTTTATTAAATTGTATCGCATCTGCGCATGCCCCCATTATAGTTTGTTAATATTATATTGTTAATATTATATTCTTAGATGAATAATTTAACATTCTTTATTTATTTTCAGGGAAACATATTTCGGCTGGATCGACTGTTGTTCCAATACCATTGTGCTTACTTGTTGTTGTTACTTTGGCGATTCTCACAACAAGTAGAGCATATGCCTTAAGAAAATATATGCATTTGGATCTTATTCGACTGTAGAAACAAATTATTATGTTCAAATAAACTTAATACATACACGCTTTTTATAATGGCACCCGAACTTTGTATATATACCTAAATATATGAAATATATTATCAAACATACGTTGTTATCAAAGTTACTTGATGGAAACAAAATACGGTACAAAACTGATGTAAGAGGACAAAAGCAAAAGGTCACCATTAAGGCCAGCAAATAGCTTTCAATGTTTGTTTATGGTAAGACTCTTATAGGCCGATCATATAATGTAATATGATATGCGGGTTTAATGGACGAAACTACACTTAAATTTAGGCAGACGTCTTAAATTTACTGCATACAATTTGAAGATTTTCGCACATTGGCTTAATCTTTATGGTCTGTCAGAATTGACCAGTTTCATGAGTCTTAAAATCTGCATGTGCAATGATCGGCACGAGTACGATAACTACGGCGCCAAAAATTGATAACGGTATTTTGTAGAGGGGTTAAATACAATCATTTTTTACTATGGGAGGGGGGGGGGGGTCATCTGGCTTCGTTTAGGCGGGAGGGGCAATTTAAAAAAAAATAATACTTAAATGAAAAAAAAATTGAGAAACAATGGCAACACTTACAATAAAGGACTTTAGGATTTTTGGAAGCCAGGAATCTGTTCTTTGATATTATTTTTAAATCAAGTTATAACTGTTAACAGTTTTTGAAAAAAATACTTTCAAACTTGAAATTTATGGAAAAAAATTAAAAAAAAAAAGTTGTATGCTGATTTTTTCAATATTGAGAAAATAGATACTTAATTTGTTTGTAGTTTGCTGCCTAAATCAATTCTTAATCGAACACTGAAAACCAGATTGATTTATGTCCTCAAATTTATGAGAAAATTGAAAATTACTTTTATATGTCGCTCCGCTTTAAGTACAAATTGCTACCCTTGTGCCTTGAAATGCATATGGGGGGGGCATGCTGACCCCCTGCAACCCCCCTGCTTGGGGTCACTGTTGGATTTTGGGATGGGTGCAAGGCTGAGTCTATGCAAACTTTCTTTAAATTATATTAGTTTACCCATGTCAACAACATTCTTCAGATACAGTCTCTGGCCAGAAATTTCACATTGGGAGACAAAATTTTGCTGATTTGCATTTTAGACAATTTAGAAGGGATTCCTCGCTTTGAAAAATACTATAGTTCGTTGTTGTAAGTGTTGCCATTGTTTTTTAATATTTTATTTTAATTTTATTTATAATTTTATTTTTAATTACCCCTCCCGCCTAACCGGAGCGAGATAGACCCCCATCCCATAGTAAAAAATGGTTGTATTTAAGTCCTCTAAATAAATCCATCATTAGTTTTCATCGCCAAAATTATTTTACTCACCCCAATTTTTGTCCTTAAATTTCAAGTTTGAAATTGTTTTTTTTCAAAAACTATTTAAAGGAATAACTTGATTTAAAAATAATATGAAAGAACAGATTCCGGGCTTTCTAAAATGATATAGTCTATTATTATAGGTGTTGCCATTGTTTTTTAATGTATTTTTTTTCCATTTAAAGTATCATTTTCTTTAAATTACCCCTCTCGCCTAAACGGAGTAAGATAGACCCCCCTCTCCCATAGTAAAAAGTGCTTGTATTTAACCCCTCTACAAAATACCGTTATCAATTTTTGGCGCCGTAGTTATCGTACTCTCCCCCAATGATCGAATCCTGGACAGCTAAGGCCCTAGACTGCATAATGGTCAGAAGATCTGTCTCCTTTACGTCACTTTCAAGATCCTTACCTATATGCCTAACGAACTGATTGACCTCTACCAGTGTGATTTTGGACCCAGTAAGTCTACAGCCGATCAAATATTCACACTACCGCAGATCCGGAAGACCCAAGAAATCCCAATCGATAGCGATACCCACAATAGGTTAGGTTCGGGTAGCAGGTCACAGCGAGTGCATCCGCACTTAGGCCAAAGTTGGGCCATTGTGATACCACAGGATCTAATGACCTCACAACTACTTAAAACTATATAAGCGAGTTCGCCAAGATTGTGGAAAGAGATGAGAGGGCTGGGCAGTGCATGTGCATAAGAGGTGAACAATAGTCTCCTCCTCCTCTTCACATATGCAGCTCCTGCAGAAATCGTTTCCAGGGAGGTCCAGTCTGAGGGCATGCCTCCCAATGATGCAGTGTCCGGTGATTACACCTACTATTGTGCTTTTAATGGATATTGTGGCATACCTAACGAGTTCTTCGGTTCAAAGCTGCCTATGACAGCAGACAGAACTAGCTGTCTAGTTTTGGCATCCCCGTAGGATGACGAATTCATCTTGCTTGAAAAAATTATCCGACACTCACAAAACAACACACAAAACACGATCTTTGAAAATTCTATTCAATTCCCTGCATACTCCAACGATATTGACATAACTGATAGAACACAGCAAACTGTCACTGATGCGTTTGCTAGTAGATATAAAAAAGGAAGTGGCTAAAATGTGTTTAACGGATAACGGGGGCAAAGCTAAATAGACGAAAATTTTCCTTTTAATGGCGCGCAAAAGTAGAAAAGTACCTTAGCAAACTTGGAGTGCTCGACTGGAGGTAGACCGAGCCAACTAGAAACACTGAGGTTTTAAATCGAGGGTCAATAGTGATTAAATAGCAGCAAGTTCTGTATGTACCTGCCACTTCAAAAGGAAAGCAGGAATAAAGACACTGTAATAAAGGAAGAACATCAGTTTACCAAACGCTGTATAACAGGATCCAGATGATGATGGACCAAGGAATTGGTTTCTAACATTACAGATTGGTAGGAGAGGAGGCAAGAAGGTGTTAATTTTAACGTCAGTCAGCGCTCATGATGACGCAAGCCAAGCGGCAGACCACCACCCATTGCCACCGAAGAAAAATCACTCCCACGTTCAACCAGAACAACACTAGCCCAACTCCGCTCGGGCTGGTGTCACAAACTAAACAGCTACATGTCCCGCCTAGACCCCAACATACAGAACAGCTGCCCAGACTGCAACGATGGTCCACACGACGTAACACACCTTTTTAACTGCCCGGCGAAACCAACTACATTAACCCCAATAATGCTATGGACCCACCCAACTGAAGTGGCACAATTCCTAGGACTTGAAACCGAGATGAATTGACGAATGACGAATGAAGCTGCTACTACAACAACAACAACGCAAGCCAAACTTTCATCCAGTGTCGACTATGAACACCGTAACGAAATGACAATTGTCTCCAACTGAATTTTCGTTGCGTAGAAAATTACTCTCCGAACGGATACCATGATAGGGTCGATTGTAATTCAAAAATCAACCATACATCATAGATCAAACGTTTGCATCATCCCAACGGCGTTACTTAAAAACGGGATAGATCGATAACTATTATATTTTTTATAGTAAGATGACTTTAAAACGAAAGAAAGAAACCACCGTTTTTTAAAACAAAGTAATACTAAAATGTTTTTCGCGAGAAATACTCGTTTGGATTATTTTTATAATACAGATTTTATTTACTTTCTAAACATCCATACTAATAGGTAAGCTTAATTAATTCAACGAATATTTTTACACCTGGAACAGTATTGCCTAGAGACCAGGCATAACATAAGCGATGTTATCTAACGTTGCGTGTAGATTGTCATTTAAGGCTTTACGATTTTCCAAGCCGGGTATTTGCGTCGTCAAGCAGATTAGAGGACCCAAAGAGCATAATAGGCTATCCAATAATACCGAAAGACTACCAGAGACGGTTATTTGTCCCTCGTGCTCTTTAAGCCGCTCGCCAATTATAGATAAACTATCACCAAGCAACTTTAAGTGTGCAGCTACATCGATGGGTTCGATTCCAGTCACTTTGAACGCTCCTGGTTGCGTGATAATATTGCTTCCGATTTTTATTGTTGGCGAAAATATTGACGATGAGGAAGACGGTTGATTTTCCGCTGATACATTTGATTTAACTAATGTACTGACACCAGCCGCTGATTGCTGAGCAATTTTCTTTGTCCGGCTTGTTGTCGCTCTGTTTATGAAAGTCGATTTAAATTGCTTTTGACCAGCATCTTCACTTTCGATCTGTTTAGTCTTATTTGCCAATCGCTTGGCTCGCCTTCTCCATATGGTTTTCTCATTTGCTGGAACATTGGCCCACATTTCACCAAGCTTGCGGGAAGTATTTGCAAAGTCTGAAATATGATTTTGTAAACTTAAGTAATTTAATAAGAATATCCTCCATAGTTAAATTGGTTAAACTTGAAAGGTGCCAGTACACGGCATGTAGCAAGCCACATACGTATGTAGCTCTGACGACAGAGAGTGCACAAAGAGAGCTAGTACACGGCATGTACCCATTGGGACCATACGCTGACGTAAAAATGACGTAATTTAATAAGATATAATTTCTGGAGCCCTTGCCAACAAGCCTACCTTGGGATCTTTTAGGTTCAGTTTTTAGACTAGTTCAACAGAACTTTGTTAGAATTGGCAAAACACAAGACCAAGGCAGATCTTATTAGTAGTCCCCGATTAATATGAGTTTAAGTAAAGTGAAAATGGGAATTTGCACATAACAATTCAAAAGGTATTATTAGTAGTCCGGGATTAAGATGAGTTTAAGTGAAGTGAAGATGGGAATTGGCACATAACAATTAAAAAAGGTATATAAAATTATGTACCCCGCAATGTTATAACCGAATCAAACATATTTCGAAAAAGGCTTCTAAGGTATTTTCGGTGCTTTTGAGAACGTCGCCAAATGTTGGGGGTCATGAGGTATCGCAAGAGAGCTATTGGCTAGCGTTTTTAGCCCTCTAAACATTGTCGCTGTGGGCACCTAGAGTTTTATGTGCTTATAGGAACATTTTAAGGAGCGTTGTGGCTGCAATGAGTCTTATTGACATAATAGATGACGAGGCCAAGCAAATTTAATGCGGAAGAGTTATTTGAATGAGTAAGTACGAAAGAAACATGGATAAGCAGAAGTCGACTATAATCTCCGACTCGACAGGATGACTTGCAATTCTGCCCACATGTCAATTCTCTCTATATAAACGGCATAAGGGGACACAGTGGTCTTTGGATAGTACCTTGGGGCCTCGTTTTCGGGCTCTACGCAGAATATGTCATGTTGCTATAATTATCCATATTCGTTAAATGAACGTCAGTTCAAAAAAATAACTACGATTATTATACAATTAAATGGTATAGGTACCTAAATTGATGCTCTTATTTAAAACATTTTTTCTAACATCACGAGCCCACAGCATGTACGCAGTTAGTCTAGTTTTCCCCTTGTCCTTACGTTGAGCCTTTTCCACAACTAGCTGTAATGAAACCAAGAAGAATTAGTTTCACATTTTGAGCGCATAACTATGGCAATTGGTTGTACTTTTCCATCTTTGTATATCTTCTTCTTGTTTGATTTTTCACTCATGTACAAGCTCTGATGCACTGTGTGATCTGCCGAATGTTCATCAGTATCATCACCATCATCTTCCAAAGCACCATCATCTAGTTCATCTTCAGAATCTGAGTTATTATCGCCCATATCAGGGCTCATATCATCTGGATCGTAATCCTCATCGGATTCACCCAATTCGTAGCCTGATTTGGGCACGGATTCCGAAGAAGTTTTATATTGCCCTTTTATAGACTTGGAGGATTTCTTTAGTTTTGGTTCTATATCATCAGGAGAGCGAAAATCTAACAATTTGGATGATTTCTTACGAACACGTCCACTTCTTGAGACTCCAGTAATTTCAAATTCTTGATGTGAAAAATAGCTGTAGATTAAGCCAATATCGAATTAAAAAGTATGTTACCTTTGGAGCTATTTGGAGATTCCATATCTATGAAAGAAAGTGGCTTTTTTCAGACCAGACGAAAAGAATAGTTTAAGAAATGAATCTACAAAATAGCAAAATAAAAACAATTATTTTTAACAATCGCTTCTTCTGACTGACAGTGACACTGACAGATGACCACAAAGCCAAACATCACCTATCATAGACCGCAACTACGAGAGACATATCGAAAACTTCCAGTCCTCAACATGCCTGTACATATTTCAAAAATTCATTTTACCCGGTTTATTTTCCCGATGTGGTGAATTTAGAATGTGGTGATTTTTCTAGGAGGCTTTCGAGAAAAGTTCGACCGTGAGCGTCCGGAATCAAGAAAATCACTTCTGAAACCGTTCTATTGGCGCAAAAATTACTCTTCTGATGATTCTGAGGAGAGAATTTCGCTTCTCGATTTCAAGTCAGAATCCACTCGAGAAGCACTTACACAACTGCATTTTATGTATTTTATACAAGTCTGCTGGCAGTAGCCATACAGTAATTTTTGACGTTTCACCAATACGTGAGTGTAGTCAATGGAACCAATGGAAAACGACATAAGACTTCTCACAACCATTGGTTTGAGTGAATTTTATTTTTTCTGTATATTGCTTTATTAAAAATGTACAAAGATGGAGAATAAGACTCGAGAAACAGCATAATCTAATCACCCTTGATCACGCTTGTTCTTAGATTCGATCTAATAGCAATAGAGTATTCATCGAACTCAAAACTTATCGTCAATAATTTTCTGACACTTATGAAAGTGTTGAAAGAGAAGTTCACCAAACTCCAAACAGGGATTTATTGAATTTTACTCATTTAATTGATTGTAATTCAGTGTTTTACCTCCTTTTCAACATTCTAACAAAACTCAAGCAAAAGAAAACGTCAACAAATTAGCCTATATGATAATTTATTATCTTGCTCCCGGAATAGGATAATTCTTGATAGCTGAAAACTGGTTTTCCACCACGATAGTGTCAGAAAATTATCCGAGGATAATTTATTATTTTGCCCAATAGGGTAGTTCGCGACAACGTCAGAGTCAAATGAAAAAAAAAAACAAAGTGACAGCTAAAAAAAACTTGTAGGAAAACAATCGAAATTTTATATGGCGGAGCGGGTTTGCCATTTTAATTGTGAAAAGTTTATAATAATGTGCGAAATACCATTTGAAAACAAAACTCTAAATTTAAAGTCTGCAATGTTTTCAATTTGTATTTCGCACTTTATTATATGAGTGAGATTATTATGAGTGTCACAGAAAACAGATGTTTATTGAAAATAATTTCCTTCAAAAATTTATGGACCCGAAAAATGTTGCGCTTTTTTTGTTTTTTTCTTGTCTGCTATACTTTCATCTCAAATACTTCGCTTCCGTAACACACAAACATAACAAAAAAAACAACACTATCTGTAAAAATTTAGCTTGAGAAAATATGTTCCGACCCATTAATGAAATCTGACACAATCTGAAATGAAAATTTGATTTTTTAGCTGAATCAGCGCACCGCTCGGATAAATGAATTCGCTTAAATTTAGCTCAGCTAAATTTTGGAGGGAATTTTGTATGGGAGCTAAAATTTAGCTCGAGGAGCATACTAAGCTTTAATCAAAATTACACATGAAGTTCGATGGTGAATTCACTAGTTTTTCACCCATTAGATGTTGAATCAGGGCCCTAACATTTTACCACACATAGCAGCTTGAGTTGAAAATCTTGAAATTAATTTTTGACAAAGTGAATTGGAAAGGAACTCTTCTCAATGAACAAACTGTCACTTGACTGGACTGTCACAAAGGCGAAAAGTATCCTATCTCTTTGTAAGCATTTTCTAATTATTTGTAGTTATTCATTTTGGCGCGAATTAGTTCTGGTGCGTGATTGTGATTTTTGTGAAGTGAATTGCGACAGTATCCAAATATAAATAAATGATAAAAGCATGCTGCTATTATGCCTAAAAGATAATTCCAAGTGAAATAATAACACATAATATTACTGTAGAACTGTTTTTAATTGTTTATATATAAGATGGCAACGCCTCATAGTACAAGAGCTGCCTTGTCGGAAATACCTGACCGCTTGGAACAGCTCAGAGTAGCAACGACACCAACAAATCAAATGGCGGATGAACCAACACCCGCGAATGTGTTAAATACTACTATTATTGATAATACTGTTAATAATATATCCTTTCAAGAAAGTTCAACTATTGCTTCACCTGATGAAATTGTTATACGTCAACGGGGTCGTCGTCGTTTCACGCTTACATGGTCCCCCGATAAGTTGTCTACCCAGAGTCCTTTTCAAAAAACCCCAACAAAGGTAGCACCGCATATGACATTAAGAAGTTCTCCACGCAAACGCTTGCTCATGGCAGATACATCCTTTCCCAAGTCGCCGGCCAAGTGTTCTACGGATCTCGTTCAAAAATCAGTAGGCTCCTACGGGCTTAGACCATCATGGAACTCGATTCCTGTTGTCAAAAAGCTAAAGCTAGACGAAAAACCGATTGCACAAACCAACTCAAACACAAGTCTAAACGTGTTACTAAAAGGTCTGAGTCACAATCAACTTATCGAAATGATAGGAAACCTCGTTGCAAAGGACAACACTTTGGAGGAAAAAATTCGCACTGAATTTCCTATGCCAGATATTGGGTAAGCAACATTTATACAATACAGTTCGTGTAATAATTGAATTTTATACAGGTATATGGAAGACGAACTACTCCTGAGGAAGCGCAATATTTTCAAAAGCCTGCCCACATCACGACTGTGCAAAAAAACTGATAGTACCGCGTATGCCAAAGCAGCAATGTATCTGTCAGCATTTAAGGGAACTATTATTAGTCACGCACGGAAGCTTAATGAATCATCACACTGGGATGCCTTGCTGGACTATGTTTTACTAGCTTGGAGTTACGTCCGCGCAACTCCAATTTGGGACAATAATTCTCACAACGCTATTCGGCGGCAATGCTTCAAAGTGTTGACTTGCCACTGCGTAGCTGCACTCAAATACGGTGGGTTGAGACTTGGAGTTCAGCGACTTCACAATTTAGAAAGAAATCTAAAGGATTGGTCCAAGGACCATGAAGACGTTCTATCTTGTGTAGTTGCGCTTAACAAAACGCTCGTTCAATTAAGAACTAGTATATGATAGTCAACACTTTTTTTCTGCAAAATGTTGCCCTTTGGCAACAAATTCATTGTACCACATAAGTTTAAGTAAATTTTATTTACATGTTAGTGTTTTATGTTTTTTTTATATTAGACAGAGCTATTACTACTAGATATGGTACCTACAATTATACAAGTTTGTCATTGTGATTGTTATTTTGTATATTATACATGTTTGTGTATGCATACATATTCCAATTAAAAATAAACATAAAAACGACTAAGTTCCGCAAGGATATGGTTTAAACTGTAGTATGTCTGTTAGCCAGAGTTAATACATTGGATTGGGCCAGAGACGAGCCTACCTTTATAGCTATGTACGGATTCTTGAGGACGAGAAGAATGGCCGTCCGTTTCAACATCATGTAATTTGATCGTGTTTTCGATTTCACTATTCACGTACCTACAACATATCTTTTCATTAGCCGCGACATTCATGGAAATGATAGTCATAGTCATGTAATGTGCACGCTGATAAGTAAACGATTTTTGTAGGTATGCAGTGTATCAAGCGGACCACTTACAGAACACGCAGAGCGGAGTTCAGATGCCGCAGTTTAGCTTATCAAATCTCTATGGAGTGAGACGTTCTGTTCTATCTCTCTTGCTGATACGACTCATAAATATTTAAGTTCCACATATACTCTTATGTGATAGTTTATGCCTTACAAAATATAGCCCATAAGTGTTTAAGTAGAACTTACATCGTTATGTATCAGCAAACGGGCTAATCCCATAAGTAGCACTTCATAGTTATTTGAAACGTGCTTGATACGCCCAAAACATGGCGTTAAAATCACCACCTAACTGAGAAGGCCTTTGACATAGGCGTGTTTTATTGAACATCTATTTCAGCAAAGTAAAGTAAAGCAGAATCTTTCACATATCGGCCCTAGCGAGGCATCCGTCGGAACGGATAATTCTCCCCAATGCATACTCCGTCGGAGACTCAAATCACATTCGAGGCAACGCATTGATTTGACATGATGTTGTTTCGTGCTACATCGGTGTCTTCCTATTTAGTGCTTGTTTTTTCGTTTGCTTTTGCCTTGGACACACAAATTTAAGCAATAAGTAAACAAAATTACGTTTTTCCCAGTTCGCTCTTTAAGGATTCCTGAACTGAACTCAACTAGGCGACCGTGCTATGATGTAGGTTTATTTGGACTACTTTCATAGCTGGTCGTAGCCGTCACCTCCACCGTCTCAGGCGCCTTTGGGCTCTCTGCAATCCGATTTAGGAGCTTGAGGATTACCTCGTTCGCTGCAAATGATAGCGGCATCCGCATCTCTTTCTTCAATTTTGCAGGCAGCTCATCGAATAAAATGATGTACCCTCTCGCAACATTCTTGGCTTCCTCCTCGGGCTCGGACACAATTTCCCAATAATACCTCATCGGAATCTGGGGGTTCTGTGCCTGCAGAACGCTGAGGATCTCCTGTCTTTTTACCCCTATTTCGGGGATAGAGATTCTGCCCTTTGTCTTTTTGAGCACTTCCTCTATGGGTACAGCTTTCAGCTTTGCTCCCTCCCACTGTTGTGCGCCGTTTAGCACGGCCTTGGCAAAGTCATTTGATACCTGGTCCTTGCAGTCAATGTAGATGATGCCTTTGAACCATCTCATTTTTCCGTAGGCGGGGACCTTAATCTTGCCACATTCCACAGAGTACTGTCGACTAGGTTTCCTGGAGTCCACCACAGCTAGCTGAAGCCGGTTCTTTGTTACCTCGCTGTATTTTCCGGTTGGACCGGTTCTCCACGCGGGTGTCCTTTTGGGGCTATCCGTGTTCGACTCATTCCGCTTTGCCTTCTTTGGAGCGTTGGGGGCGTCTACTGGCGACCTCAATCTCTTTGCGGTAAGCTCATTCTTGTGCCCCCCAGTGGCGGATTTCCGTCGGAGTCCACTCGGGCCCGGCTTATCGTCGGCTAACCTCTGCTTCGGCCTGGTCTCCCCCGTCACTAGATGGCTGCAGTGGGCTTTGGGGTCTGTCTTAGCGACATCGTCCCTCGACCGTTTTGCGACTGCTCTATCTTTTGGGCCTCCTCTTTTGGCAACACTTTAGCGACTGAAGGTCTTGTCGGCTCAGGCCTCGTAAGAGCGTCTTTCGCTATGGTGTCCTTGGTCCATTCCAGAGAGGCTCGCTCCTTTGCTATAAGGGAGCTCTTCTCCCTTTCGACGAGGATCCCATATATATGTTTGGCCTTTAGGTATTCCCGTTTCCTTAGCAGGCCTGGAGACACCTTAATTTCCTTCGCCTTTGCTTTGTGGTGTCTCGTCAGAGGGTTCAGCTAGAAGCTTCTCCTCCTCCTCTTCAGATATTTCCTCATCCGTAGTTCCGGCTTCTACAGCCTCATGTATTTTAGTGGCTCCACTAGTATACAAATTTCATCTTAGGGTTTTTCCTACAGCGCCACCTCTCGCGAACGTCTGACAAACATCCGTGAGTATGACTGTCATGAAAAAGCTTCTCAATTTAGCCGTTCGGACTCGGCATAAAATTGTAGGTCCCTTCCATTCGTCTTAAAAAATAGAAACTCACACAAACGAATGGTTGCGAGAAGCTAGGCCCAGGGTGTCTACCCGCCTGTTGCGCCACCTATTTATTTTATTCACCCCTATCGTGGAATCCGCCGGGGGGAATTATTCACCGAAAAGAATATTTTGGTATCGTCAAAATCGCAAAGTGAACAGTTCCCCGTTCGGGAAAAATTAGATTTGAACGTTTTTAACCATACAGTGAAACTCATTCACATTACCCACACGGTGAACTGTTCACTTTACGATTTTGACGATACCAAAATATTCTTTACCGTGAATAATTCCCCCGGCGGATTCCACGATAGGGGTGATTTTTTTTACTAGTATTGTGTCGGCCACCGTCTCACTCTCGGTACTTATCGCACTTTCTCCTCTCACATCCTTATTGTTTTTGCTTGTTGAATCTATTTTGGTTCCCACGAGTATGTCCGGAAACAAACACTTAGTTCCAGGAACAAAACCAGATTATGGTGGGTCCCCGGACATAAGGGGATTGAAGGTAACGAAAAAGCTGATGAACTAGCCAGAAAAGGCTCGGAAACCCCCTTCATTGGACCCGAACCCTTCTGTGCAATCCCCAATTCAGCTATAAAAAGCTGGGAACAAAACAAATGTATTTTATACTGGGAGAACATCCCAGGCCTAAGATAGGCCAAAAGAGCTATTCAGCCCTTAAAAACAGATGCCAATAAGATACTAAATCTTCGCAGGCACGATATAAAAAACTTAGTAGACTACCTAACGGGTCACCACGGTCTACGATATCACCTAAATAAAATGCATTTAGTCGACTCACAGGAGTGCAGTCTATGTCTAGAAGAAGACGAAACAGCCGAACACATCATATGTGAATGCCCGGCCCTTTGCGGTATAAGAAGGAAATCATTCTTCAGGGAAATTATAAGTACCGAAGATCTAAGGAAATCCTCTGCTGAATGTATTATCAGCTATACATTAGGCAAGTAGAAGCGCTACTAACCTAAACAGATATCTGACGGCAAGCACAATAGATATTTTAGGTCGACGTGCATCTTAATGCTCCGGCAAGTCAAAATTAAAAAAAAAAAAAAATGGCAAAAAGACCTAGCCTGGGCATCGGAGGGAACCGTTAGCGATCTGTTGTTTTAGCCACCTCCTGGCCATGCAGCCCTCGGCACGGGTACCTCAACACCTTGGCTTAAAGTGAGATTTTTGCTGGGGTTCACTCCCCGGCCAACTAAAGGTCTGAGTTGCTCTTAGTTTCGGTCTAGAGACAATTGACCAACTGATATGTGAACAGTTGTAATTTCTTTTATTAAACATTTTAATTGATTACTATACACTTGTTTGAATCCATTTGCTATTTTCCCTTGTTGCGATGAAGGCATTTTTAAAAGTCGGACATTCGAAAAGGTCAAAAAGGGGTAGCCATCCTAACGTCTTTTTCCCATCGGGTTGCATCATATTGTTCCACAGTGCATTAGCAGCTGAAAAAAAAAAGTTTTAATGTTTCAATATATTAATTCGTTATAATGTCACGGTCACAGGTAGAGGTGTCTTATTTGGTAATTTTGTAAATAAGTCATTTGTAACAGAACCCACTTTATTGATTATTTAAATTAACGAAGAAGGCTAGCCACTTGAATACTTATTGCACTTAAGACTCTGAGGGTGTGTAAATACCGAATTGGAATCTTTTACCATTTACACATATTCACATAAAGAAGAAGTGATTCGCAAGAGAATTTTATTTTAAAACTTACAGACGGGTAAAATTGGCAAGTTTCATTGAATTTGGCAGGTCAATCTCATTAGGTGTGTCTATTTCGCCAAGACTGTTGGCTTTAGTGCCAAAATCGGAAAGGTGCCTGTACGACAACAACTCTCGAAATGGACTTAAGCTAATCGATTTTCCTGCAGAATGAAGTGTCATCATTGCTACAAATCCCAAGGACCGATAGCCTCTGCAGCTATAGTGCTATTAATATTAGCTTAATAATTACTGTAATTATTCTGTTAATTTGTTGCTGCGTAAATACTTTCATTGATAAGCTGTAAATAGTGTAAAGCCTGGCGGAGAGGCCCAAAGAGTGATTGAAAAGTCAAGGTGGAGGTGGCTGATACGGTCTACAGTCTACTCAAAATTTGATGGGACTTACGAAGTAGTAGATAATCCTGAAAGAAATAGGATGCACGGCAATCGCCTAGGCAGATGATATTGCTATTGCTGTTTCAGGAAAGCACTTAAATACTCCAAAAGAGCTCCTGCAAAATGCTTTAAATAAGCTAGCTAACTGGGCGAATCGGTGTGGTTTTGGTGTGAACCCCTATAAAAGTGATCTGGTGATATTCACCAAAATACAAAATTCCGAAAGTAGACAGCCTAACTTTCTCTGACAAAGATAAATATTTGGTCTTAGACGGTCAAGAAGGCTACGGTAGCACTCTTCATTGATAATAAATGGGGTCTACAGCCTCGAATAACTCACTGGCTCTATATCGTGGTCATAAGACCCATACTACTTATGGGGTAATTTTCTGGTGGACAGCCTTGGAAAAAGCTATAAATGGTGATTATCTAAGCAATGTCCAGCGCACAGTTTGTATATGCATTAGCGGGCACTGGACATAATGCTCCATCTATTACCCCTATATTTACAGACGGATGTAAAATGGACACTGGGGTAGGGTCAGGTGTCTTCTCTGAATCGCTGGGTGTATCAAAATCGATACGCCTCCCCGACCATAGCAGCGTCTTCCATGCAGAGGTCCTGGCAGTGACAACAACAGCCCGTGAGTCTGTGGTAAAGGCAATACCACCTGAAGGTATTACCTACTTCATCGACAGCCAGGCAGCAATAAAAGACATAACTGCACCAGATATAAAATTGAAGCTTGTGAAGTGCTGTCGCGAAGAACTCAAGGCTTTTTGGGACATGAAGGCATTCCAGGCAATGAGAAAGCAGACGAAACGAATTAGCAGGGCAAGGTTTGACAGCTGTTTCAGAACAAGCTGATCCCTCTGTGAACATCCCGCCTTGCATCAAGCTTGAAGCAGGGAGAAAAGGCACAAGAGAGGCGAAACCTTAAATACTTGTAATACCACAATAATGCTATGGCCATCCTTTAACGAAACGAAAACCGAGAAGATAATGCGGAATGATAGGAAATCCCTGCCCACCCTCGTAGGTATCATAACGGGGCACAACACCCTGCGGTGCCATATGAAGAAAATGGGCCTAACGGAAGAAGATATCTGTAAGGCTGCGGTGATGAGGGAGCTCTTGAGGATACAACCCACTTCCTATGTCACTGCCCAGGTCTACAACACACCAGGTATAATTTCCTAGGGAGTCACTTCTTCAACGACCTAGACGAGCTTTCCAGCACATCAATAGACAAGATAATGAACTTTGTCAAATCAACAAAATGGTTTGTATGTAGCAGCACAGTAAGTAATTTGAATACAGGGTTATAATGGGTAAGGGACAACCTCTTTCCCCCTACGGGCATCACAATGGGTCAGTATTGACCTGAGTGTGGCACGGAGAAATCCCCGCCAACCCACAAAAACCTAACCTAACCTAACCCCTATATTTAGCAAGAAAAAATGGCAACGAGTTCGGCCATTCGCCTTAAAGCTTGGCAATACAGTTTAGCAATCTGGAATGCGGCTACTTTTTTAACAGATGAATCGATTTACTTCTACACTGACGGCTCAAAAACCAAAGATGAAGTTGGTGGGCGTGCTTTCTCTGAAACTTTTAATCATAAGTTCTCCTTCCGTCTACCTAATTATTGTAGCATGTTCCAGGCGGAAATAAATGGCGATAAAAGAAGTCTTATCTTGGCTCAAGGAAAACGTAATATCCGTTAAAGATATCTGCATATTTTCGGACAACCAAGCTGCTATCAAATCCTTGGATTCGATCTCTATACCTTCTCGACTGCCTTTCGTCTCTTACGGAAATGGCCGAACAGTTCAATATTCACCCATTTTGGGTCCCTGGGCATAGAGAAATTCCGATTAACTCGCCAGAATAGGAACAACTCAACCCATCCTGCCGGAGAAAGGCACTTTGGGAATACAAAATTAAAGCTGGATGTTAGTATGAGAGTACAAATCTTAGGTGGACAAGTGGGACTACATGTCTAGCGACATAACAAATTTGGCCTAAGATAGATTTAAAACGCTCTAAGAATTTGATTTCTGTCAACAGACAGCATATCGGAAATACAATTATAGGTGTCATTATTGGACAAGCTGCCTAATAGGAGAGCATATTGTATGGTTATCATCAAAGGCCTCTTACGCTTTATAAAAAGCTCTAAATGGTTCAACGAGTAGGTAGAGACAATTTTTTTCCAATGATCCTTTTTCGTGGTATGTATCATATTGAACCCATGCTGGTCTAAGTGTTTTGGCGTTTTTTAGCTGGCAGCCACATTCAACCAATCCAAACCAAACCAAGTAGTCCTTCATTAGAACGCTGCATGTTGGTGTTCGAAAAAACGCCATTAAAAAATTGTTTTAACAAATTTTCTGATATAGCAAATATCAGTTCGAGACAGGTCGAACCTAGGTCTTAGGTTAGGCTAGACCAATTCATAATAAGCAATGGTTTCTTTGTCCTTAACGTTCTTTCCTGAATAGAGGACACCAATTGGCTCAGTTCTGGCAGCATTGTTCCTACTTGTTCTCTTGGCATATAGTTTTGGCTAGCTCTTCCGCCTTTAGAGTGACCCAAAATATCATTGTGGCCCGCACAGGGTTACCTAACTTATATCACCCTGGTAGCATTTCATTTGTAATATTCCTATGTATATATACCTATGTTTACATACCGCAGGCTTGTCCATATTGACTAAAATGAAAGCAATCACTTGCGAAGAAGCGTATATCAGTATTTCCGCTGCTTAATTTTGGAACTGTAAAATTGGTCGCAAATGGCTGAACGTTCACGGTAAAAGTCTGGAAAATAAAAATTTATTAGCTTTTGAAAGAGAATTAATTTAATTATGTAAATGTACATCAGTATGAAATTCGTCCTCATTTACTATATCGATCTGTGCTTCATGCATTCGTCGGATAATATTTTTATAGACATTCATTACTTTTGGTGTTATCACTTGGCTATATATACAGGGACATTCTACTTTTTGAGCTATGTAGCATTCCATTGGTAGCGATTTCATATTACTTATCTCTGTCAAATTTGGTACAAGAACCCAATTAATTATAGTTCTTGGTAAATGTTTACGCAGATATCGCAATGTGTTGTAGATATATTTTTTGTGTTCGTTTATTATATCCATCGGTTTGGGCATTCGACAAAGTTTTGCGCATATGTCGTTATTGCCTAAAAAAATTGTTAACAGCTTCCAATGCTTGGCCATATTCACTTTTGGATCTCTAGTCAAACGTTTTATTAAGACATGCGCCTGGTATAGCATGTCTTCGTACTGTACCGTCGGATCTGCAACATTAAATCTGATAGGATATTAACAGCTTGAATTTTGAATCATATGACATACTCACTTGCTGGCACGATCGGAGCTGAGACTGTCTGCAATTGAATATCCATAGAGATTAGGATTAAATTCTCGTAATATATTGGGCAACGTAAGGTATTTACGCCATTCGCCTCGTCCACCAATCGAAAAAGATATTGCTCGATTCTCTTGAATAAGATCCAGCAGCCCATTGGACATAGCCCCATTTGCAGCTGTCAACGAGTCACCCATAGCTGCTATGATGTCTATATCACCAGGTCGGACTGTGTTTACGGATTCCGGTGGAATTTGACTACGTGCACCAGGTCCGTTCTTTGCATCGCAAAAGAATGGTTGTGATGTTGGAATGATAGCTTGAGCTTTCTACAAAACGATGGCAAATCATATCTATAAAAAAATAAATATACGTGTGTATAGTACCTACCCCCAATTGTCTATTTATTCTATATACCGAATTTAACCGATTTCCTTCAGTAGTAAAATTAACGATTGTGTGTTTCAAAAATCGAAAAGTGTGAATTAATTGTGAATCTAGATTCGTTCTGTATAGCCGCTCTGATACAACAGTTGTTAGTAAAAAGAATACTACCACCAAAGTAGCTCCAGAATTTCGCATTGTATCTTCTGAAATAAAAGAAAATCTATGTTTATAGTCGTGATAATATAGTCCTATGAAGGACCATGCGGATGTCTACAATTTGTGATAAATAAGACTAAATATAGGGGAATTCGTTTTGACAGGTAATATGACTATTCCCTTACAAAATTAACTAAACTTCATTTAAAAAAAATAGCTAAAAGCTTCAATACCCACCCTTTTCAATAGTCGACAAATCAAGGAAGCTACATTTGGCTCCATGAAATTAGGCCCCAATGAAAAAAGGCCCCAAAAATAAATGAAAAAAGGCCCCAACAATTGGGGCAATATTTCATAATGAAAAATGGCCCCATTCCATTTATGAAAAATTGCCCCAAACAAATGAAAAATTGCCCCAAAATAATTATTGGCAAACAAAAACAAAACGTATTATGAAATTGTCATTGTTTTGGGGCCTTTTTGCATTTTATTGGGGTGATTTTTCATTTAATGGAAATTGTTTGAAGATCATTTGGGGCATCTTTCATTTTCTTATTTTGGTATCAAAACAAAAATCTACTAGAAGAAACGCGAATTATACCGTTATTACAAGGGCAGGACGTTACAGCTTTCAAGGAGTAAATAACTTACTGACAATTGAATTTGTGAGTAGGTACACATCGATCAGTTTATTGACGAAAGTGCGCGCGAATTCCTAACTTGTATTTTCTTAATTTTGTTATAGCTTAAAGCCTGTTCAGATTTAGAAATAGCTTTCAATTTAAGCTGTAGAAAAGCCAGCTAGGTTTTTGAAATAACTTTTATTTTAACTTTAGAAAATTCGCGCGAATTTTGAACTTTTATTTTCTCAGATTTTCTAAAGCTTAAAGCCTTCTCAGTTTTTGAAATAACTTTTAGCTTTAGAAAATTTGAGAAAATAAAAGTTCAAAATTCGCGCGAATTTTGAACTTTTATTTTCTCAAATTTTCTAAAGCTTAAAGCCAGCTCGGTTTTTGAAATAACTTTTAGTTTTAGCTTTAGAAAATTTGAGAAAATAAAAGTTCAAAATTCGTGCGAATTTTTAAAGCCCAAAATTCGAAAATTTAGTTTTCTCAAATTTTCTAAAGCTTAAAGTCAGTTTTTCCTTACTTACTTACTTAGATGGCGCTACAGTCCGGGGAGGACCTGGGCCTCAACCAACACGCCTCTCCATTTAACCCGATCTTTGGCTATTCGCCTCCATCCAGTTGCGTACTTCAACTTGGTTGAGGTCCCCTTCCACTTGTGCCCATCCACCTAAGGCGAGGTGTTCCTCTACTGCATTGTCCCTCCGGGTTAGAATCGAAGACACTTCATGCCGGAGCATTGGTGTCCATTCGCTCTAGATGTCCCAGCCATCTTAGACGACTGATGCCACCTCAGTGTTTGAAATAACTTTTAAATTTAATATTCGCGCGAATTTTCAACTTTTATTTTCTCAAATTTTCTAAAGCTAAAATTTAAGCTTTACAAACAGTTACAAAGAGGTTTTTACCTTTTCTTGAATATTTGTTGTAATTCATGGTTTTTATTATGTTTGGGGTATATATCATTCTTTTGGGGTGATATTTCTTAAGAAGATCCCAATATTTAGAATCGATTTTAACATATTTTTCGCGTTTTTCATTGAGTTTGGGGCCATTTTTCATTCTTTTGGGGCAATTTTTCATTTTTTTAGGGTGATATTTCTTACAAAGGCCTCAATATTTAGAATTGATTTTAATTTGGGGCATAATTGCACAAAAAAACTGAAATTTTACCCCAAATTATTAATGAAAAAAGGACCCAAAAAAATGAAAAATCACCCCAATCCTACTACAAAACGTTGTTGTTGCTTACTATATAAATTTTTGGGGCCTTTTTTCATTTATTTTTGGGACCTTTTTTCATTGGGGCCTAATTTCATGGAGCCGCTACATTTATTACCTAACTTGAGCAACTAAAAAAAAAATCGGCAAAACGATCAATTTTTGAAAACTAGCTCGGAATAAAATGTTAAAAAATAAGAAGTGAGTTTGGATTTTCATTAGGTATAGGTTTTCGAACTTGTAAATGTATACAAGTCGGCATTTTCAAAGGTTCAACCTTTCGGAAATGCCAATTCATATTTGTTTAAATTTATGTACCTTCTCCTCCGAGTTTTGATTTTAAACTCGGGTCGGCATCGGAGATTTTGCCGACGGAAATCCTTAAAATTTAGCGAGTTTTGATTCGATTTTAAAAAGGACGGTCGATCAGTGAATTTGCCAATAAAAATCCTTAAAATTTAGCGAGTTTCGATTCGATTTTAAAAAGGACGGTCGGCATTTCTAATTTGAGGTTAAATTCGAACGAATGTTTTATTCGCTAGTTTTTGAAATGCGGCTTAATGATGTGGACTGCGAATAAACTGTGACAATTCGCGGCGAGATTGTTTTCGTTTACGGCAAAAAGTTTGGAAAACGAAATTTCGTAATTTAAACTGTTTATAAACTTGTTTTCTTAATACATTTTGATACTCTTGAAATAGTAAAAAGAGAAATTTTCTGTTTATAAATGCATAAAAAGTGTTTTGTTCGCATTTCATGAATACCTTCCTTCGTTCTCATGTGAATGGTCCTTTAAGATACACTTTAGTAACCTTTTCTTTTTCTCACTCATGTCAGTGACTTCGCAATGCAAACTCAATTCAACTTTTAATTACTTTTAAAATTAAAAATTTTATTTCAAAATCTTATACATATCTCGAAGACCACCAACTCGATTGAGCTCGAATTTACAAGTCGTCACCTGAGAATTGGTTTGCTCCATACGCCACTTAGTCGGTTTCGAGAAAAATGATAAAGAAGGTTTGCGCATCTTTTTCTCAAAAATTGCCCAATAGAATTTTTTTAAATTTATAGCAGCTATTCCCTAGGGTATTCCCAACTAGAATACAACTTTTCAATCTTTCATGCGTAATAGTTTAGCAGTTATACAGCGTATACGAAAAGAAGATTTTTTACTTTTGTGCTCCATATCCAGTTTCGTTTCAAGTTTTACTTTTTTTCATGCACGTGGAGCAAAATAAATTGAATGTAGAGCAAACCAACACTTACTCTAACTGAATTATTGAAAAGAACTTTGTATGGAAAAGTTTCAATTTCTAGTGAAATTAAAGGCTTTTTTTAAATAAATTTTATTAACAAAAACAAAAAAGGAAGTAACACAAAAGTGTACTAAAGTAAACAGTTCTACTGTTATTCTAAAACAAAACATACTAGTAAAATACGTTTTGTATATTATACAAGATGCATAATGTATTCATGAAAATGGTTCTACATACTCGTTGTATAGTTTGATCCTTTTCAAAATAGTAATTAAAGGAAAACTACGTACACATGCAATGGTAATAGAGCAAAATAAAAGTAAACTCAATATGAAGGATTTTTGTATGGGAAATTTGCTCCATACGCCAAAAAATGGCAAATGGAGCAAAATAAAATGTACTAACTATTAAACTTGTTGGATGTAGAGCAAAGTCGATGCTGGATATCTCCGGATTGGTAAGCGTTAGCGCCAAAATGGCAACAGATTCGAAAAGAGCACCCTAAAATACCTTAGATTTGATACCTAACTCAAAATACGCGAAATTGGCGTATGGAGCAAACCAATTCTCAGGTGACGAAGTGATCTTAGACATTGGCCCAGGAGTGTTCCTGTAAAAGTTGGTCAAAATTGGACAAATGGCCGTGGCACCTCCCATACAAAAAACATCTTATGAAACTCGATGACGTTATAACTCGTTAACCGCTAGGCCGCTTTTCATGATTTCTATGCAGTCGGCAAGTTCTTAAAAGAAGTCGGCATTTCAATGAAAGTCACCCCTCCACGACTCGAACCCTGGCTACGCCCCTGCTCGTCAGAAACTTCTTTTCAAAAAACGCACTGTTTGGGGCACTGAAGACTATTGTAAATCTGAACTCATTTGGAAATAAGTTTTCAATATTTCCCAACGTTGTTCAAGTGTAAAGCGACTCATTTCATTCCGGAAAGGTATGATACTGACTTTCTGTCAAGATTTCGAGCGGGAAACAGCTGTCAGTGTCAAAATAACCTAAGATTTAAAAGGACACAACTAGCTGGCCCACCCTTTATATATAGGATAACCTCAATGTCCAAACTAATTTCCTGACTCTGGAAATTGACTTATCTTCCGATCCGACACTATTACTGACAACGGAGACAAACAGTTCGCTGTTCGGAACGATCAGAATTGTAAAATAATGTAATGATTAGCGAATGCATTTTTTCAATTACCATTCAATTGTATATGTGTGTTTTTAATTTAATCTATTGACTTAATTTCAATGTTCACCTTCAAAGCAATAAGAGAGTGCAATAATTTTTTACTTATCAAATGATTAAAGTCATAAGAATGCAATCATACCCAATCATCACCAATCGTTTACCTACATTCTTTTGCATTCTTTTACCAATCATCACCGATCATTACCAATCATTTGCATTCTTAATAAATAAATAAATAGGCGGCGCAACAGGCGGTAGACACCCAAGGCCTAGCTTCTCGCAACCATTCGTTTTGTGTGAGTTTCTATTTTTGGAACGAATGGAAGGGACCTACAATTTTATGCCGAGTCCGAACGGCTGAATTGAGAAGCTTTTTCAGGACAGTCATACTCTCGGATGTTTGTCAGACGTTCGCGAGAGGTGGCGCAGTAGAAAAAACCTTAAGATGTAATTTGTGTTTTTCCGGGGATCCCTCGCACAGTAGTCCAGCACACTAACCACTGCGCTACTGCGCCCACATTTGCATTCTTGTCAATCATTATTTGCCTTAAAGGCAATAAAAGTCAAACAGACCAGATAGTTGGAGAGAGTTGGAGTTATAATCAAGTATGGGGAAATTAATGCCTTATATTATATATAGTCCAATTCTGTCCACCCGACCTACACGAAGTAAGGATAGCGTTATCCAAACTATAGTCTAAGAAACCTGCGAGGGCAGATGGCCTTCCGGCCGAGGTTTTCAAAACAGCGGGGTATGAGTTGGAAAGGCCCAACTAACCAACTCATTTGTAAAATTTGGTCGGACGAAAGCATGCCCGACGAATGGAACCTCAGCATCGTGTGCCCCTTACACAAGAAAGTAGATGCTCTGAACTGCGCCAAATACATAGAAATAAGTCTCCTGAATGTCGCATATAAGATCTTATCGGCTGTATTGTGTGAACGCCTAAAACCTTTCGCTAACGACCTTATCGGCCCATATCACTGCTGATAACGATGGAAAAATCTCGCTGCTTTATCAAAATCGGCAAAAACATCACCGAGCCCTTTGATGTCGAAAAAAGTTGAAGACAAGGCGATGCGCTATCGTGTAACTTTTTTAACATCATCCTTAAAGCATTTGTAGGAAACTCATAAGCCAACATCAGAGGTACAATTTTTTCAGAAGTCCATTATCGGAAGATCGCAGCGAGCTGTCAGTGGCGCATTTGCAAGTATTGAAAAGCAGGCGGCGAAGATGAGTCTGGCTGTAAATGAGGACAAAACGAAGTATAGTACATATAAGTCAACGAGAAAGGAGTCTCAGCTCAGCATCGACGACTTGGACAAAACGTCACGATAGACATATACAGCTTCGAAGTAATTAAAGATTTTGTCTACCTGGGCTACACTATCACCTCGCAAAATGACATCAGCGCAGGGATCAAACGAAAAATTACTCTTGCCAATCCCTGTTTCTTCGGGATTAAGAAGGCATTTAAGAAATAAAGACCTAAAATAGAACCAAGGAGATATTATATAAGACCCTAATTATCCCGGTCCTGCTGTATGGTGCAGACTCATGGAATCTGTCGTAATCGGATAAAAACCTCCTGGTATGTTTTGAGAGAAAGATTCTTCGGACGATATTCGGTCCAGTTTGTATCGAAGGAATGTGGAGGAGAAGATTTAACCACGAGCTATATGGGCTATACAGCAGCGTTGACCTGGTCAAAAAGCTAAAGATACAAATGGCTGCGGCTGGAGCAGGTGGAGCGTATGGACAGCGATGCACCGCCTCCAAATTGCGGCGAAATATTTGAATGCGTGGAGTTTTTTTTATACCCTCCACAGGAAGGTATATTCATTTTGTCATTATAGTAACGCCAAGAATGATTCACCGGAGACCCTATAAAGTATACCTATATCGATTCTGAATCGATTTAGCCTATCTGTCTGTCGTCTGTCTGTTTTGTGAGAGGACTTATTTTTACCGTTGTCAGGTTGGTATTGAAAATAGACTATGTCGGTCAAGTAGTTCTGGTACCTCCCATACAAAACCGATATTAGATCCAATCGTGTATATATACTAATTCACATCCTAAACATTTTGCATGACTTGTATGCAGTGGAGGGTATCAAAGCATCGGCTAGGCCGATGATAATACTTGTACTCTTGTTTTTATTTCCTTTTTACTCATTTCACTTGCTTTATGATTTACACTACTTTATCTTAAGCTTTAGTTTTTTTTTTTATTTATTTAATTTTTTTTAATAAATGTAGTTATTCTCTTTTCCATACTACATAACTATTGTAGGGAATATATTTAACATTTAATTTGTGCATTGAAATACAGTTCTCCTTAGCTGAACTGAACTGATCAACTGGGTGGTTATTCCAGTTTAGTTAAAAGCCGATGTTGCTTTGGGAATCGCACTCTCGTGTATTTGAAGTCATCGGCCAATTCCAATATGGCTTGTTAAACTAACCCGAAGGGTTAGACTGTGATTCGTGCGAGTAGGTCTGTACTAACCCCTTTATTATTCCCAATTAAAGTTTGTTCCTTTTCCCAATTTGCCGATCCTTCCCATTCTTGTTTTTGCATTTTTCTGTAGGTTATTTTATTTATTTTACTTTAGAGATACATTATTTTATGTTTTTTTCAACAACTGGAATTTAATTAAATGGTAGTCAGCTAGATAAGCGAAAGACCCTACTCCACGACGAGCTAAGCACGCGCGAAGCTACATATAGCATACCAAAGTCACTCAGGTCAGGTTGTCTGGTCAACCTTTCACCCTCTATGGGTACATCTGTAGGCTACGAGCCTGCAGGGTGAAAGAACATATTCGAATAACGTTACAGGACGCTAGAATTGCTTTAGCGTGTTCGTTATGAAAGTCATTTTTATATCTAAAACACTCAACAGGGATGATTACCACTTTTACTGACGACACAGTTACAGCTACAAATTTTAGCAGACGCACTTCCAAATGGCTTGATGACTGGCGCACAAAAGTAAACTAAGGCAAAAAATCGCAGTTCATATTTGCCACAAAAATGATATTTACACTTCAACCACTACAATTCAACGACAAAGACATATCGGTAGCCGAATATCTAAAAATTCATCTAGACAGCAAGATAAATTGAAAGCACCACATACGCGGAATGATATATGAACAATGATACTTAAAAAGATCTTCAAATTCTCACGGTAACGCGAAAAGTATTCAAAACGAGTAAACGCCACTCACCCACCTACCGGTCTCAACACCCTTCCATCACAAGAAACGCTTAACAGAGGGCGACTTGACAAAAGTGTGCTTATGTGTATAACTGTATACTATCAATAGTACCAGCATTCCCCCTGGTTGTACAAAAGATGTCGCTACATTCGCTTATTAAGGACATTGCATATAATTTCACTTGCAACAAAATAATTATTTTTTTGTCAACAAATTCCAAATAAAATTCCAACTTTCGATTTACATACACTATTATGTCTTAACTTAAATGCATTTAATGGTCACGCACCGTTCTTTATGGAAATATTCAAATTGATTTTATAAACGAGTACCTTAGGATGGTGTTCTTGTACATTTAACACTACACTATACACTGCACGCAGGGATACAGGATGAATTGAAATGATCAACTTAAGTAAATATTCCCATGTATAATGCGATAGCTTAGCTTTACAGACAGAATACAATTGAGCAACTATTGAACACTTTAAACTGTTCTGCTTCAAAAAATTAAACTGATACTCACTTCATACATCTTCAGTTGCAATAATATAGAAGTTGTAGCCATAGCCATTATATGGAAGCCATAACCGGCCGAACCTTGAGCTTGGCTGAGAACTTGTTTTAAGTTTTTGCGCAAAGTCTAAGTGCTTTGACGTTTTTTTTTTTACATTGACATTGATCTTTAGTAATATATATTGCAAGTTCTCGTAGGCCTGTTGTCGTATTGAATGAATGAAAAAGTTGAATAACACTTTTTATGCAAACATAGCTGTGAAGTTAGTAGTCGTTACTAAGCAATTCATTGCCAATGTCAACAGATTTCAAATCTAGGTGTACAGATATTAATTTTCTCATTAAAAAAGCGGTAATGCGGTGGAGCGTTATTATTAAATATAAATAATCACCCAAACAATTCAAGGAGTGTGACATTTTTAAACTTGTTTTAAAAAGAGCGGAAAAAAGGTGAAGAACGTAAGATAGGCGGGTACACGTAAGCATCCTACATCCGCGAAAAGCCAAAGTGGTTGAGATATAGGCCGTGAGTGCTGTGGCTTAGTGGTTAGTGTGAGGTACTCTAAGCCTTCGATCGAGAATCGCACCTAACCATCTTACAGTTATGAAGAGGTGTGATGGAAGAATTCATTACGTCAACTCGGCGACATAAAAGGTCCATTGGGAGCCAGTGGAGTGAGACTGGAAATATGTAACAAACTAATAATCCGCAAAGTTACTTACCAGCTTGGATATATACCTACAAATGGTTTGGTGCTACTTATATAAAGTGTAGAGATCCGATATCTGAAAGAATTTTAACTCTGCGGTGAAGTGTGGTCATTCATGCAGAGCGGTGTAGTGGCCAAGCAGATTTTGGATTGACTTCACATCTACCTTCTCTCCGCAGCTTTCGATTGTTGGGCCCTATCCTACATTTATGGAGCATAACGCATATGGCAGAATCGATACCTACTAGGCTTTCGCTCCGAACCGATTTTTGCCAAAACACCAACCTTTTCGTTACTTTCTTTATTGCTATATCTGGGAGTTTGACCAAATGGTAATCAGTCATCAGTGCATCATGACATTTCATAAATTCCTTTGATTTAGGGCCGTTTGCTGATACGACTCATAAAGATTTAAATTAAATTAGAACTTAAATCGTTAAGAGTCGTATCAGCAAACGGCCCTTAATTGTGTTGAATTTAATCTATTTAGGGCTACTACTTGCAATGAAGTCAACAAATTGCATCTTAAGGTGTTTTCCAATGCGCTAATTCTTGCGAACGTCGTCGGACAAATATCCGAGAGTAAAACTATCCTGAAAAAACTTTGCAATTCAGCCGTTCGGACTCGGCATAAAATTGTATGTCCCCTCCATTCGTCCCAAAAATAAAAACTCACACAAACGAACGGTTGTATGAGCTAGGCCTAGGGTGCCTCTACCGACCTGTTGCGTCAACTATATATTTTAACTTATGTGAAGCGCAATGTGCCTATCTTTAAGGATAAATTAATGGAAAGTGCACTCTACAGTTCGGTAGCACTCATTCATGCTGGCGAGCCTAGCCCCTCCCAAAGACCCCCTAACTAACTTACAAACTACCTTAAAAGTAAGAAGGATGTTACCTATAGGTAACGCACCCGCCAGGGAGAGCGCGTGTTTGCCCTCACCTCTTCATCAATGGTTTTTGCATACCCAACCTAGTCATCTTATAGAAGAGCCCCTCCAACCATACGGTGTCAAAGGCCTTCTCAAAGTCGAGAACCAATATGCTAACATTCGGGAGCAAACTAATTGACAGAAGATTAGCATGGTTGGTCCTATAACTTTATCTCTTTTGGGTATAGGATGTACCACAGCCATTTTCCACTGCGCTGGATAATATGCATTATTCAGCGAACTGTTAAATAGCGTGGTGAAAATCTTAATCGCTTCTAGAGGCAGGTGACTTAATACAACGTTTGGGACACAGTCAACTCCTGCGGACTTTTTAGTTTTAAGTGACTTAAAGATACACAAGAGTTCATCTTTGCTCACGGAATTTGTTCTTTCATCGGCGGTTATGCCGTTTGCAAGGTTTTCGTGAAACCGTTGTTCTAGGATCGCAAATTCTGAAGTTCGGTGCGCAGATAAAAGTGGTTCAGTAGTCTAGCTTCTAGCATACTAACATAGAGTCCACATATGTTAAACATTTTTATTTGTAAAAAACTAAGCCATAAATTATACTATGCTCTAGGACCTCACCAGGGAAGGCACAATAGGCTCCTTTTAAACAGACCGAAGGGCCAGAGCCCTGCGAATGTTCTCCCGCCTCATAATCTAATCGAATAATACTAACAGTATAAGAGAATATACTTCTCAAACAAAGACAAACCTACACAATGGGCAATTAGATAGAACCCTACAAAATACTTCGGTTACTTCGGTTTCAATTTGAATTTTAGCTGGAGATACATCTACATATAAATTCGCAAACATGTATAAAAAACAAAAAGAAAATAGTTTTCATATAGAAGCTTGTGACATCTATCTGGCAAAAACGAATTTGCGAAAGTGCAAAGTAAGGCCAATGTCACACGAGCTTTAAAATGGGCTTAGTTTTGATTTCGTTGTTGTGCTACATATTATCCACTCGACGGAGGTACTCATAATGTTTTTGCTTTAGTTTGGTTGTTTAAAATTGAGACAGCTTAAAGTATTGTTTTATTTTTATATTTTTTATATTGTACTGCAATAAGACTAAAAAAGAAATAATTGTACGAAACTCACAAGCCAACTCCAAGCGGAGGTACATTATGTACATTATGTACATTATGTACATTATGTATTATGCAAAAGTATGTATATGCCGTAATTTGTGTCCATTGGTGATTTGATGATTTATCGCACCAATATCACCACCATTCACTTACATTATAACCTAGAATAGAATCCAAAAGCGTGTGATAAAACTTTATAGGTGATAGAAATATAGCGGACCCGCTAAACACCGCAGAATTGTTCCTTGCCTTTTCTTGTTTTATTTCTATTTTAATAGCCAATAATGTTCTGATGAAAAAGCTAACTGAATTCCGCCTCTTCAACAATTCCCTCGGAACACTCGTCACTCTTCGAATGTGCATCAGTAGGTACATTCTTAGAATCTAGAGATTCTTTTATAAGTCGAAAATTACGCATGTATAATGCGTTCCATTAAGCGGGCTTCCCTTCTCATTGCAACCCACATTCGTTTACAACCAATGGGCCCCATTACCTCCTCTCTATCCTCTCTATCCTTACTATCAACCCTCTTCCACCTTTGAGTAACATTTTTTGTTTCGCACATAAATGTTACGTATACGCCCGAGTACTATTTTTTTTTTTATTCAATGGCAGCCATTTAGTAAATCCCTCATCAGGATTGAAATAGAATTGTGTGTGTGAGTATTTTATAATATGAATCTTGATTGAAATCGAATGTATGAATATCGATTGATTATTTGGTATTAGTTAAAAATTTATGTAGATGATTTTGAAAACCAAATCCGCCCAGTAGTTTATTCAAATGAAATTCTTATTTCTGATTTGAGGAAACTCCTATTCTTGTAATTAAAGAAGAGATCGAGTCGAATTGATAACCCATAAGAGTATCGCTATTTACATCCATAATTAGGCTGCTCTTAAAGCACTACACTCAAACTACATCAAATCGATAATATTTAGGGATTTTCGCACAATGCTTAAGGTATCATGTGTACAGAACCAAGTCATCTTATGGTTTGTCTCAGATCACTGCAACATAGAAGAGAAAACGAGTTCGCCGATGAATTGGCAAAAAAGGATGGAGAAATGACGACAAATCAACAAGTTGACCACAACCCACCCTTGAGTACCTTCCAGGAAACTGTCAAAAGTAACATACCAGAACAAGCAGCCGGAAGATGAACCAACACACCCGGCTACAGCGAGTCCAAAGCCCTGTGGCCAAAAAGATACCACTAACTCATTCATTCATTTTTAAATGGTCCGCTTGTCCATTAAGTGGGTCGCGGGTGTAGGTTGCTCAAGTGGACCCTCCATAGCCCTCGATCCTAAGCCATCGACTCCAAATCATCAAGGGCAATCCCCATAAGGGTAGAGGAGAGATTATGGACTTGATCTAACCATCTCCTCTTAGGTATACCTAGAGGAAGCCTGCCCGATGGTACGGATTCCATAGCACGTCGTGGAATGCTGGTCGGGGACATCTGTTTAACATGACCATCAAACCACCGAAGTATGGACCGCTCCGTCCGGAGAAGTAGCTGCTCGACATTGATACTACTAACTAACTAAGGAAATTCTTAAACTAAGCAGACCAAACCTCAGAATAGATAGATATAGAATAGAAAGCATGCCAAAAGAATATGACTTGCAGACACAGATCTATGTAGATTTTGGAATAATATAGGTGTCGAGGAAGACATCACACACATATTGCGTGAATGTCATGGCATAGCACGTACGCAATACAAGGTTTTGGGAAACTACTTCATGGCAAACTTTTTGCATGACTCTTATTCAGTGGAGGTTATCAAAGCATCGGCCAGGCCGATGATACACTTTTACTTGTTTTTATATAATTTACCAGTGCTGAATGAGTTTTTGATCCCTTAAAATGCTAATGCACAGCACGAGTGGAAGGGTTAATATGGAGGATAAAGAAGAGGTAGGTACTGGTGCACATTGGTTTTACACAATTGTGTGTTATGATGTGCATAATGTCTTCTGACGGTTCTCCTCACAACCCTGTGCCTAACATAACCTAATCTAAAATACCGATTCAACCGACTGTGAGAAAGAGCGCCAATATACTTGGCAATAAAACACTGGGCAAGACGTTACAGCGCTGCCGCGTCGAACACCTTTGAAAATCGCTTAAAAATTCCTCGTACATTTTTCGTGTTGACCTGTTTTGTACGGGGGACGGCGCCTGCCTGTATGCACCTAATAACTAATAGGCCCTACGAACTAAGTCCCAACTGGAAATAACTCCCACTAGCCAAAACGAACTAAGTCCCAGAAAATTTGGGATTTAGTTCATATGAACTAATTTTAAGGAACTAAGACCCAACTAAGAATGAACAAAGTACCAATATAAGAATGAATTAAAACTCAATAGTGGGACTTTATTCTTTATGAACTAAGCCCCAAATGAACTTACTACCAACCTCCGAGAACAACAGTGATCCCAAGCAGGGGGGTTGCAGAGGGGCAACATGCCCCCCATACACCATACAACTGTGCCTACGGAAATTGATCTTCCATTTGATCTCCCATTAGAGACAGTGGAATATGTATGTAACCCCCCTTGCTTGGGGTCACTGTTGGATTTGGATTAAGTGCGAGGTTTGGGTGTATGTAAGATTTATTTTTTCGTCAAAACAAGTTAAATATGAACTATCTCCCAAACATATGAAATAACTAACTAACGAATAACGACGGCATCGACGGATTTCCAGATATCTTTTTTTTGTTACAACAACAGTCTTCAATACAATTCGACACTTTTTATAATCAATACAATTACTATAATACCTTTCTAATACAATTGGAATAATGTACAATTGCAACTCTAATTTAGCACCACAGTAGAGCCAAGAAGTATGCAACGAATATACGACCTAAATAATAAAATTGGTTGCATTATTGCATACTCGCAAGTGGGGACATTTATAAAGAGAAAGAAATTGGCCACGTTCCATTGACCGCTAGTCGTCTAGTCTAGCTCATAATACCCCTGATGGAGGAACGCGGGCGCTAGAGATCTAGCGGCAGCGGCAGAGTGTCATTACAACCAATTTGAATTCGTATTATTTCATCTTCATGAGAGTCAAAAATTTATTTTGTGCTATCATGCCGCATATTTATAAATACACTATAATTTAAATAAACAAATACAATTAATTACAAGGAAGTTTGAATTGCCATTTTACACCAAATTGGAAATATTTGACTTCTGCACTTTCACTTTTATTTAAAAAAAAAATAAATAAATAGGTGGCGCAACAGGCGGTAGACACCCTAGGCCTAGCTTCTCGCAACCATTCGCTTGTGTGAGTTTCTATTTTTGGGACGAATGGAAGGGACCTACAATTTTATGCCGATTCCGAACGGCTGAATTGAGAAGCTTTTTCATGACAGTTATACTCTCGGATGTTTGTCAGACGTTCGCGAGAGGTGGCGCAGTAGAAAAAACACTAAGATGTAATTTGTGTTTTTCCGGGGATCGAACCTGGGATCCCTCGCACAGCAGTCCAGCACACTAACCACTGCGCTACTGCGCCCACTCACTTTTATTTTAGCAGTTCGTTATTTTTTTCAATCTAGCAGTTCATTTTGCGATAGATTGAAAAATTTCCCAGAAAAGGATATTTCACAAAATGTGCTAGAGCTCTAGCGCAAATGCTGAAATGTCAGTTTTTTTTTATATGGAGTTTGGCATGCCGCTAGTCATCTAGCGGTCAATGAAACGCGGCCATTGTTATGGTAACCAGTATAGACTTCAGAATTAGAAGATTTGAGTGCTTACAAAAAATAAATTCTAAACATAATAAGAAGGACATGTGGGTGTTTTTTATAATTACAGTAGCTGTCCAGCTATGCAAAACTAGCTGGTGAGGTATTTCCATTTGAAATATTTTTACTATATAAAATTACTTTTGATAATATGTAATTATGCTGGGAAAATTCTGGCCAACAGGAATGGGGTCTAGGCCTAGCTTCTCATAAACATTCGTTTTGTGTGAGTTTTTTTATTTTTGGGACGAATGGAAGAGAGCTACAATTTTATGGCGAGTCCGAACGGTTGAATTGTTTGTCAGACGTTAGCGAAAGGTGTGTTTTTCCGGGGATTGAACCTGGGACTCCTCGCATATTTAGTAGTCGAAGACACTAACCACTGAGCCACTGCGCCCAACACTGTTTTAACTATAGCGACCTTAATTTCCTTAGACAATTCCTTGTCAAAATGTTGCCAGCGCAGCGCTCTGCCCTATGCCCACATAACATATTCTTTTCGGCGAACTATGCAATGCCGTTTGCTACACACTAGGACGGTTTGATATCTACATCCTCACTACTTTCTAGTTCCCCTCCTCTTCTCACCAGCTCAGCTTATACTCGCATTACTTTCTATACCATTGTGCATAGTGTATAATGTTTTGGGCAATGAGTATTGTGCAACAGTTACTGACTATTTCAGAGTTGATGAACGGACGCTTCTGGACGACTAATCGAAAAAGACAAAGTCATCTGGGAATCTGGGATAGTCTACTTTCAAGTAGAGGATGATAGATCTCACGGCATCTTATCTTTAGGCTATTTAGGTCATGGAATTTGTTGGTCATGTCTGATAAGTGAAATGTGAATTTTTAATTGGTTTCGTCTAAAAGCACAGGAACAATTTTTTTCCTGAAATGTTCCCAAAATGACTTCCAAAACCTGTTATTCAGATAGCAGAGACCAGAGTAGCATTTACTTCAATCTCCAAAAATGTAATCATACAGAAATAAGCTTATTATGGTGAACTCGAGTATAATGCCATAAAAATGACTACTGTAACTTTTTTTATAAATTTATTAACATCACATCACACACCTTTAACATTACTTATTAATAAGACTAAAATACCTAATAATGATCACAGCTACAGGGAAATATGTATATATAAATAACTGGCAGTTAATACTGATTATAATTTGTTCGATCACTGACATTGAAATTGTTGCTCCGTGTTGCGAAATAAGGACTTTCGATAGTCGGACATTTTATTGTTTGGAAGGCTTTTAACCAATTGCGACTCTTCTGTCCTTCTGCCTCCAGCATATTGTTCCATAATGCATTTGCGCCTACAAGTAAACATTAAGTCGTATAATTAATATAAGGTCATACTTACATGTGGCTTGTCCTCTTTGGCTCAAATGGAAGCAATCAACTGATAAATTTCGAAAATCCGTATCTCCGTTTGATCTTCTTGGTAATTCTCCAAATTGTGTAAACGGTTGAATATTTACAGTGAATGTCTAAATTATTAAATATTAATGTTACATAATTTGCATGAGTATATTAGTAAACTTACATCGCTATTGAATTCATCTCTGTTGGCAATTTGTGAATCCAACTCAATCCATTTCAGCATTATGGACTCATAATAATCAAGTGTCTTATTTGGTTTACCTATTAAACACGGACATTCAAAGCGTAGACTTAATTTACATTCAGGTGGGACTCCGACCATTTGGGTTAATAACCTCAAGTTGGGAGCTGGAACAACATTTACCATTAATCGTGGAACATTGTCTCTTAGGAATCGCAATGTCTTTAACATATTTTGCTCATGCCATTCAAGAACCTTTCTCGGATTTGGATAATAGCACATATCGGAACAAAAATCATTATTTCCAATTAGGATTGTCAGCAACTTCCAGTGATGTGTTATGTTAACCATGGGGTCGGCTTTTAAACGTTTTACAAATATCTGTGCTTCATATGGAAGATCTCTGGACATGGCTCCTAGTTCTGCAACATTAAATCTGAAGATGAGACGAAAAGAGTATTTGATAAAATTGAACTTGATTCGAAAGGTGAGGACCAACAAGCGAATTATCGCCTACATACGACACAAAACTTTAAGCAAAACGTACGCTACAAAGACAAAACACAGAGCCTAATAGAAGCTAGCTGCAAACTGACTTTTGTAACATTGGGCGACTAGGATCTGACGCTGTTAATGTTAACTGCCACACATGCAGAAAATAAGCCCAATATCTTTATTTTAACAGAAACACAAATATGTATATTCATTTACTGTTTAATACCTTCGTTGTCCCGAACACTAACTGTAGATATCCTCGTTTTCGATTCAATAGTGGGCTTTGCCTATTTGCCCGCAACTAGCTATCTGGCGTATGTAAGAAAAGAGCCCATAACCATAACCCAACCAGATTATTCATTGATTTACCCGATAGAGTTGAGTGGAATTATTATACTCGACGAGTTCGATGCCCATTGCCCATCATAACAAGAATCGGCCACGATATTCTAAAGAACAGACCTGGCAGGGAAAAAAGCAGATTCTGACAACAATATCTCAGAAAAAGTTAAACGAAGAATAACTCTTTAAAACCGCTGTTTCTTTGGGCTAAGAAGGCAACTGAGTAGTAGTGTCCTATCCCAAACAACTAAGGAGATTCTGTATAAGACCTTGATCATTCCAGTCCTCCTTTATCGCGCTGAAGCTGGGTTTACCACGATATTTCGAATAACAAAAATCTCGAGAAAAAAAAAATCTGGAATTAATATTAAAAATGGTGTTAAAAAGTGAGATACGAGCAGCATGCCCCCCCTGCAACCCCCCTGCTTGGGTTTACTGGTTGGCTATGGGATAGGTGCAAAAAAGAAATTTCGAATTTACTTTTTATTTTCGAGATTTTTTCGAGATATAGTCTTTCGAGATTTTTGTACATTCGAGATTTTTTCTTTCGAGATTAAAAAAAACTTTTCGAGATTTTTATCATTCGAGATTACGTCATGAAGCTTGGGCTCTATCTAGAGCGGATAAAGATATCCTCGGTCGCTTCGAGAGAAACGTTCTTCGTTCGGTTCGGTTCGTTCGGTTCCGTTTGCGTTGACGGCCTTTGGAGAAGGAAATTCAATGACGAAACAATAAGAGCAGTACAGTGATATCGACCTGGTCGTTTAAGATGGCTAGGACATGTAGAGCTGATGGGAACAAATGCTCTGGACCATAGAGTCTTCGAGTCTAACCCGGAGGGATAACGCAGTAGAGGAACACCTCGCCTTAAATGGCGCGCGCGTGTAGAAGGCGACCTCAACCAACTAGGAGTGCGCAACTGGAGGCAGTTAGCTATAAGGACCAAGTTAAATGAAGAGGCTTGTTAGTTGAGGCCTCGGTTCACCCCGAACTGTGGAGCCGCCTAAGTAAGAAAGTAGCACTACTAATCACATTAACCTTTAATGGATTACTACAACAACTCTGCAGATGGATGCAAATCAATTCAAGTTGTAGTAGAGGGTGCATTGTGGAATTCCTATCAGTGGACTCTTTTATCTTCCTTCTAGAACCGTTTAGCTGTGAATACAACTATATGTATATCATACCGTCAAAGATGCTAACAAATTAGATCTCTCTGGACAAAATCTTGAAGTAAGGAATTTCATTCCGAGAAAATTAAATTGAAACTCTGTACGAGCCCCCTCCCAAGCGGACATTTTGGAACCCACAAAGTGAGAAGTTTTCATACAATAGTACACCACACCAGTTCAGCGTTCTCCTAGTAGATACCCGCTCGCTGCAAAAGAATGTCACCAAAATCAGTTTATCATGACCCAATACTTACTTTGATGAACGATCAGTAGACAATCCGTCCTTAAGAGAATATCCATATAGGTTTGGGTTGAATTCCTTAAGAATATTAGGCAAAGTTAAATACTCTCTCCAATTTCCCTGTCCCCCAATTGACCAGACAATTCCTCGATTCTCTACGGTAATTTGTAGTATGTTGGAACTTAAAATTCCATTACCAGCGGTTAAAGAGTCTCCTAGGGCGCCAATAATGTCTATATCACCTGGCCGTAAGCGATGCACTGATGTTGGAGGAGTTGTACTTCTTTTAGCCGGGCCATTAATCGTATCACAAAATAAATCAAGAGATCGTCTTCCCGTTCGTTGAGTTTTCTGTTTATAGAAAATATTCAAATTTTACAAGAAAATATAACAAAACAATATACAAATTAATAGACTGTGCTGTGTAAGGCTATGCTACGATTTCTATCGCACGACTAACTTTCAGTGTAAAAGTACTGCGATTTACAAGTGTCACTGTCATGTTATTAAGATTGAATGCTCTTGCGACGGAAATCGCGTGTGTGTGCGCTTAGCCTTAATCTGCTATATTCCCGACTATTTATAGTATTGAAGAATGTCAAAGTGAACTCCTTAGATATATATGTATATGTAAACTTACCCCAATGCTACGAACATAATTGACGTTTTCTTTGTTCTCACCAGAGCGACCAATAAAATTTAAACCAAGAAGTCTTAGAGGTCGATACAGTTGACCAAATTTGTCATCTAGGGAAGTACGTTGAGTTCTGACGCTGTCAGTCCATAATGAGAAAGCAACTATAAATATTGTAGCTTCAGCCAAGTTCATTTTAATTTATTTCATATCTTCAGTCTTTCAATTCACTCTTAACATTGGTTTCTAGAGAAAAGGTAAATAGCAAATAATTTTATAATAAATTAATATTTTTATACAAAGTTTAAAATTTATTACAAGCACACACAAAAACAAGGTTTCAACTCTCCGACACAGTCTAAGCCCCCCACTTATTGCCTCGGACGGGATGTTTCGAAGTGTCGAGATGAAGTTGACTGATGTATTCAGCTCCCTCAGGTGGCGGTGAGTCTTTGGGGAAGACGAAGGGGTGACAGAGCGGTCCAACCCCCTTCTGGTAGCATGTGAGGCTCTGACAGTCCGGTTGTAAGGAGGGTGGCTATTAGGCGCATTGAAATAAGTCCTGGATAAGTCCCGAATTCTTTTTTCGGGACTTATGTCCCACTTCAGTGGGAAAACAAATAAAACGAAAAGTTGCCCCAATATAGCAAAATGTTAAATCCAATAATAAAAAATCACTATATAATATTATTGCTTTTATTACATAATTTATATAGGTACAACTACACTTCGATATTAGATATCTTCTACAACTTATGTACACTTGCAAGGACAGCTATTATTTTTTTCTAAAGCAATGACTTCAAATGGCACTCCGTGTGGAGTTTCAAATATGTAATGTATCTGCAAGGCAAGCAGACTATTATTGTAGGTGCCAAGTCCTGGCACACAACGAAATAAGAGGGATAAAGTGAACAATGTAAAGGCGTAGCCAAAAAAAAATTGGGGTAATAGCGCCAATTTTCATATCTATTTCATAGCCAAACAATTTTTTGAGCAAGGGAGGATCGATTTGGGGTGTGAAAATTTAAATTTTTTTTTGACTCCGCCTTTAGACTTTTTGCATGCCCAACTTTATTTCTTTTGTTCTGTAGAGTGCCAGAACTTACCAGGATATGCATCATCTTGAAGAAAAATAAAAAGAAAAATTGCCCCAAAAATTAAATAATTCAAATTCAGCAAAAAGCAAAAATCAATTTTTTGTAGTTGTTGGTTTTTATACCGAACAACTTCATTTTCGTTTGGGCCATTTTTCAAATTTCATGCATCCATTTTAAACTTCTCAAAATGGTCAACGCAGCGTATTTTCTAACTAATTATTTAAGTAAAATCGCATATGCAGTGGAAAGTGACAAAGTCTAAATAGCCTAATGTTAATGTACCAAAGCGTCATATTGCCAAATTAAAGAATTTGGCTTTATGTCACTTTCACAACACTACATATAGACAGATTTAGAGATTTGGTCTTATGTCGCTGGGCCTTATGTCAAGGCATCATAGATCTACGAAAATATATCTATTTGGTGCGACATAAGTTCCGACTTTTTTTTCGGGACTTACGTCTCGCTGGGATGGGACATAGGTCCCAAATTCAATTAGGAACTTATTTCCCACTAAATTTCGGGAATACAGGTCCCGAAAAAAGAATTAGGGACTTATGTGTTATGTCCCTGCGCCGTGCTATTACAGGTTAAATAATATAGTCTAAGAGCCCGCAGTAAATTTTAGACGTGAGAGGCAACTGGATGCATGAATTTTACGTAAATAAGTTTGGCTGATGGCCAAGATTTCAAGTATATGACATATGCCCGTTTGGCAGCGCGCAATGGCTGCTAAAGGGTGTAACTGCAACCGCTTGAATTTAATAACAAAAAATAAAGTACTGTGGGCTTTGCTTGTCCGAAACTACTATACTCTACTAACGGCGTTTTATGCAGGAAAAAGTCAATAATAAATTACAAATAATAAAAAAAAAACACTAAAAAACAACTTTTTCAGGCCAAAAAATATGACCGCACAAATTAATTTTGTTAGTTAGTGTCTTTTACCTTTGAACCGACGATTTATAAAGGGAAAGGTAAGCGAACTTCCCAAAAAACCGCATAAAGGACTCGAATCTTTCCATACTAGGAAATATACAGAGATTCGTTCATAAGCCATACAACTCGAATTAGAAATGCTTTACCAAGCTCATTGAGATGCATTTCGTGTCTTTCCGGGAATCAAACCTGAGAACTTTCGATCAGTAGTCCACCACACTAACCACTATTATATAATAACATTAACACTTGCTACACTTTTTTCGATTAAATTCACAACTCACGGATTTTTGATAAAATTTACTAATTTACATTAATAGTAAACAATTAGCTTATCTCACCACTTATTTTGTAAAAATTCCAGACAAGTTTCGTTGACCGCAATTTGAATTCCAAATCAGTTGTAAATCTGGCTATAAACAACAAATAAACCGAAACTAACGAAAGTAAAATCAAAACACTATCTTTATAAAGCCGTTTAAAATGTTTTCTAATTGTTACTAAATACCCGGGGCGAATATAAATAACTTTAATACTGTTTCGTAATACTTTAAATCCGCGCTGTGAGCACATCTATTTCGGCTGGCCCGTTAGTATACAACTGAAACGGGTTGATAACACCGATTCTAGCATCTATGTTGAACTTGACTAATTCTCATCTGTGCATAAAATTGATTAGCATATAATAGCCGTAAGCACGTGATACATAGGAACTTGTTTTCGCGATGTGTCGCTCAAATCGCCGATCGATAATGCATAATAATGAACAACAACAAAACACTATCAATGAATTCACACAAGCAACATTTTAGGAGTATAGGGGCACTGCCCAAGCCCAGAAGCTAATTTAAATGCGGAAGATGTTTTGGGAATTTTTATTTTACCTGTCTTTTGCGAATGTCTATGATCTTTTTGAGAATTCTGTTTACAAACTGATGCTCAACAACTTTTTGAGAATTCTGTTTACAAACTGATGCTCAACAACTTGACATCGACTGTACACTCTCAAAGCAAACCATTAAGAACTTTAAAGTGTTGTGTGATGAGACCTTTTATAAGCTTCACGCCAACACAATAATGGACACAGAGAATCATCTGTAATTTTATCTGAATGCTGTTAGTCGAGAACTTAGCCAGTTTGTATTGTCAGCTTTTCTAAAGATTAACTTTATTTTGTAACAGAACAGTTCCATATAATTACATATTGTGCTTCCATTAAAGAGGCGTTGAGCTTAGCCTATACACGATCAGAATGCGAATACATTTTAAATATTCCGATCGCATACCAATTCGCATATAATGTAGCTTTTATTTGTGTGCGCTTACTTTAACATGGATAATGGGAATAATTCGCTTAGCCTGCCATAAAACTTGATACCGATGAATCAGTAATTTGAGTTATTTTCACATGTGCATTATAATGGGGGTTGCCTAACCTACATCAGACATAACCAATAAGTTTGATCATTAAAACAAATTTAATTATTATGGTGCATTAACTGAAGTGAACTCTTATGAGAAATATTAAAATTCATAGGCACGAGTACGTTAACTGTAGCGCCAAAAATTGATAACAGTATTTTGTAGAGGGGTTAAATACAAGTATTTTTACTATGGGAGGGGGGTATATCTCGCTTCCTTTAGGCGGGACGAGTAATTTAAAAATTATTTAAAAAAAAATGTTGAAATATCACTTGTAATAAAGAACTTTAGGATTTTTGGAAGCCAAGAATCTGTTCTTTGATATTATTTTTAAATCAGATTATACTTTTAATACTTTTTGAAAAAAAAAGTTGTATGCTAATTTTTTCAATATTGAGAAAATAGATACTTAATTTATTTATAGTTTTTACTTAATCGAACACTGAGAACCAAATTGAAAATGGAAAATTACTTTTATATGTTGCTCGGCTTAGAGTACAATATTTCTTAGAAAACATCACCAACCGCGTCAGTCATCCAGTGCGTTTCGTGCTAGTTAGACACTGTATTCTGCGCGTGCTCACGAAGGCAACAAAAAACAAGGAAAATTGCTAAGCGAACTCGGTCACCGATTGATGAGGACACTATGTCTTCCATCAATAAAAATCGCAAAATTGCCTCTAGCGATCTAAATGCTAGAAATAACTATTTTGCGCCTCTCCAAAGTTTACCGGATTCGGATAGTGAAATGGAGAATGATGTGTTGATTTCATCCCAACCATTAATCAAAAAAACAAAAATACCATCCATCTGCGTTTTGCAACAAACATCCGATAATGTGCATAGTTTGCTTCGCGATAAAAAAATCAAAGACTATTGTGTGAAAAAGATGTCAATTGGCATCAAAATAATCTGTGAAAGTGTTGAATCTCACGGAAATGTATGTGCAACATTAAAAGCAAAAAATTGGCAATTTTTCACACATGACCTCCCTTCTGCAAGGTCATTGAAAGTCATGCTTTACGGCCTAGATGAAATGCCAATCGATTCACTTAAAGAAGAACTACTCTCACTCAACCTTAAGTGCCAAAACATTAAAATGATAAAAAAACAGTATGATAAATATGTTGATGTGTTCTATCTCGTTTTTATCGAAAGTGGTTCAATACGCCTCAATGAACTAAAAAAAAACATTCGATCCGTCTTTAAGACACAAGTCAAATGGGATTTCGCACGTAAACAAAGAAGCAAACTCTCCCAATGTTATAATTGTCAAATGTTCGGCCATGGTGAGAAAAACTGTCACATTAGAACGTATTGTGCCATTTGCTCGGAGAATCATCCAACAGCTTCTTGTAAATCTAATAACGTCAAATGTGCAAATTGCAAAGAAACGCACAAAGCAACTGACCCTGATTGCATTGGCCGCAAACACTTTTATGAATTAAGAGAACGGCTCTCTTTCAGAAATAAGAAGAATTCCACTCATGCACCAGCTACTATAACACAAACTAAGAACAGCACTCATCGTCACCAGTCATTCCATACAAACGACATTGAATTTCCTGCACTTCAACCTCAGCGTGCACGTCCCGGACCAGGTACCATTCCCATGTTACCATCATACATCAACAGCAACAGCAACAGCAGCAAGTCCAATGTCTGGACGAACAACAACATCAAAAAGAAGATTGAAGAGAACGATCATAGCAACGCAACCAACGAACTTTTTTCTTTGGAAGAAATAAATGCTCTTACTACAGAGATGATTACATTATTAGGTAATTGTAATACGAAAGCTGATCAATTTAACACTATTGCGCAATTAGCTATTAAGTATCTGTATAAAAATAAGTAATGACTAGTACTGCTTTAAATATAATATGTTGGAATGCTAGAGGCATTCGAAACAAAAAAATAGAATTTATTGCTTTTCTTAGCAAGCATAATATTGATGTAGCTTTAGTTACCGAAACTGGATTAAATTCAAATTTTAGCATTTCTAGTAGAGATTATAAATGTTATCGTGTAGATAGAGAAGGGAGAAGGGGTGGCGGTGTTGCCGTAGTTATTAAAAGATCAATAAGGCATGAAGTTCTTTCGCCGGTTCGCACCAAATTAATAGAAAATATAGGTATTGAAATACCGTTTGTTAATAGTGCTTCAATAAAAATATTTGCAGCTTATTTCCCAGGTGGCAACTCATCGTTAAGAAAACGAAGTGAGTTTAAAAATGAATTAAGGAAACTTGTGAGTTTAAGCGAATTGTATTTAATAGGCGGGGATTTTAACTGCAGGCACAGAAATTGGGGATGTATGAGAGCAAACTCATGGGGGAATATTCTAGCAGATTTAAATTACAGGCACCCATTCTATATATTATATCCCCCACATCCTACTTATGTTCCCTCTAATAATCGAACAAACCCTTCAACTATTGACTATTTCCTCACCAACATGCAAGGGCTTATTAATCAACCCGTAGTAATTAATGAATTAAGTTCTGATCATTTACCGGTGAAATGTAGTCTTGGGTTGGTACCACAAGAAAATAGTAACCTATTTTACGATTATAAAAATGCGAATTGGAATCGATTTAAAAATAGTATGCGTCTAAATATAAGGCAAATACATGATACATTACCTGACGAGATGAATCAGTCCGAAGTCGACGAAGCTGTTAGGTCCTTTTCAACTTCCGTTCTGGACAGTATTGAACAATCGGTACCCAAAAAAATAATTCGTCCGAATAATTCCAATTCCCTTCCAACTCATATACTAGATTGTATAAAACTGAGAAACTACGCTAGGGCTAGGTGGATGAGAACTCGAAACATGGGCTACCTTACTGAAGCAAAAATTCTAACATCAGTTATTAAAGAACTGTTAATTAGCCACAGAAATAAGTCATGGAACTGTAAACTTCAAGGTCTAGACAAAGCCAGTAAGCCTTTCTGGAATATATCGAAAGTTATTAAGCGTAAAAACTGTATTATTCCAGCATTCAAAGAAGGAAATACACTGATGTTATCTAATTCCGAAAAGTCAAATGCGTTAGGCCGTATATTTTTCGCCAACCATTCATTAACTGGCAATATGGTAAGCAGTGAAGAACCTCTAGTTGCCCAAACAATGGATTTAATTGACTCTAGTCCCACTGATTTCAGCAATAATCGTATTTCAATAAACGATATAGAAACCGTTTTGCTTAATTTAAAAAACTCGAAGTCGCCGGGCTTAGACAAAATTAGAAATATTTTTCTTAAAAATCTACCCAAAAGTGGATTTAAGTTTCTATTAAAACTCTTCAACAATTGCCTGAGATTAGGTTATTTCCCTGTGGATTGGAGGACTGCTAAAGTCATACCGATTTTAAAACCTGGAAAAAATGCTAGTCTGCCCTGTAGCTATAGGCCAATAAGCCTATTGAGCTCCTTAAGTAAATGCTTTGAAAAAGTAATTAAAAACATGTTATCAATTCACATAAATAACAACAATATTTTGCCCGCTGAGCAGTTTGGTTTCAGACCTCACCACTCCACGGTCCATCAAGTATCCAGAATAACTCAGCATATTAAAAATAATTTCGAAATAGGAAGAAGCACAGGCGTGGTTCTCCTCGACGTCGAAAAGGCTTTTGACACCGTGTGGCACAAAGGTTTACTGCATAAGCTATTTACTCTTCGCTTTCCGATTTGCTTGGTTAAAATTATCCAATCTTTTTTAACGGATCGTACATTTAAAGTTTTTATAGAAAATTGTAGTTCAATCAGTTTTCCAATAGAGGCAGGTGTACCCCAAGGGTCAGTGCTTGGACCTATACTCTACAATATATTCACCTCTGATTTCCCTAGTCTTACCAATTGTGAATCTGCTATATTCGCAGATGATACCTGTATTTATTCGTCAGACGCTTTTGGTTTAAACATTGAAACCAACTTGCAGGCTGCGCTAAATACAATGTTAATTTTTTTCCATAGATGGAAAATCAAAATAAATGCTTCTAAGACACAGGCTGTCTTTTTCACTAGAAAAAGGAAACCCTGTTTCTTACCAAGCAATCTATTAGTGATAAATGGTATCCAAACAGATTGGATATCAAGTGCTAAATACCTTGGTGTACATCTTGATAAAACTTTAACATTCAGCTTGCATATCCAAGAAACAATTCGTAAAGTGAACTTAGCAATAAAAATGCTTTATCCCTTCATTAATCGCAAGTCGAAACTAAGCAATGAAAATAAACTCATTATGTTCAAAGCCATTTTCCAAGCCATTATGTTTTATGGGTCACCGGTCTGGGGTAAGTGTGCAATTAGCCATATAAGGAAATTGCAAAGAACGCAGAATAAATTGCTCAAAATGATCTTGAATTTACCTTACCATTTTTCTACAGAACAATTGCACGTAAATGCCAATATCGAAAAAGTAGATGATAGAATTATTAAATTATATGAACGATTCAGTTGGTCTTGCAGTTCATCTGATAATCCCTTGATTTCGGGTTTGATATAGTAGCTCCATAAAAGTTGATATAAATGCAGCTTTTATTATTTTGTTATTTAATTTTGTCTAAATAACTATTTATTTATTATTTTGTTTATATCTATATTTATTTATTTATTTATTTATTTATTTATTTATTTATTTATTTATTTATGTATTTATTTATTTATTTATTAATTTATTTATTTATTTATTTAATTATTTATTTATTTATTTATTTATATATTTATTTATTTATTTATTTATTTATTTATTTATTTATTTATTTATTTATTTATTTATTTATTTATTTATTTATTTATTTATTTGTTCATTTATTTATTTATTTATTTGTTTATCGTTGTTGTTATTTAATTTATTAAAGTTTTGTTTCTTTATATATATATATATATCATATTTATTAATTGTGAATATTTATACCCATTCTTGTCAAACCAACCTGAAATCAAGTAGTTTTTTGTTTATTTTTCTACAAGCACTCCTTCTCCCTCCACTGGATTTTTTTTTTTTTTTCTCTGTCTATGAAGGTTTTTAATAGTAGCTTTTCCTTCCCTCTTATTTAAGTTCTGTGATATTTTTGTTATAAAAAATTATATAATTTTCCAGTAGTAAGGTAGTTTTACCATATCTCTGTAAATTGTGCAATAGTGCCTATGTGATGAACAATGTATCTTTCTGCTACAATAAAATGTTATGTTATGTTATCACCAACCGCGTACGAATTGCTACCCTTGTACCTTGAAATGCTTGGGCTCACTGTTGGATTATGGGATGGGTGCAAGGTTGAGTAGATGCAATCTTTCTTTAAATTATACAGGGTGTCCGCCGGGAAGGTATACTACTTTGTTTTGCCGCCATTTTGGTAAACATTAGTCTTGACAGTTCATATTTGGCAGTCGTGAAGTAGACACGTGGCAAATTTATTATGGAAAAATATTCGATAAACCAACGTGTTTTAATCAAAATTTTATCAAAATCAATCATCGATTACTGTGACGATGAGAAAGTTACGTGAAATTTTTGGGAGAAACAACGTGCCAAACAAAACGCACTATTTATCGTGTAGTGAATGATTTCCTTGACCAGTAATGTTTTCAGCCGATCTTGCAGTACGTTGTGGTCCATGCTTGGGCCTGGCTATCACCTACAGATCCTCTTTCTTCGAAATCATTTCCTTGAGCAGCAGTAATGTTTTCAGCCGATCTTGCAGTACGTTGTGGTCAATGCTTGGGCCTATCACCTACAGACCCTCTTTCTTCGAAATCATTCACTACACGATAAATAGTGGGTTTTGTTGGCACGTTGTTTCTCCCAAAAATTTCATGGAACTTTCTCCTCGTCACGTAAATAGTGCGTCTAGGCAGATGGGGTGGTTCGTCTACTGATGAGCCCACCCACCACATCGGGGCGAATCGCATTTGGAGCCACTTAAATGTTTATAATAATTGCACATTTAAGAACTAGATTTAAGGAACTAGCATTGTTAGCATTAAGATAATTATTGTACTCTCATTTTTTCTTGATCTGTTGATGAAATTTATCGTAGATCTAAATAAATAAATAAACAAATAAAAAATGATAGTCTTTTATTATAAGTGTTGCCATTTTTTTTTAATGTTTTTTTTTTTTTCATTTAAAGTCCCTCTCGCGCCTCCGTGGCTAATTAGCTTGTCTGGTTAGTATCAACCAAGGGTACTCGTGGGTACTAAATGGATTTCAAAAACAAAAACAAAAATAACAAACATAAAAATGAGGCTGGTTCTTGTATACAACCGGGGCGTACGGCGATTTCGTTGTCTACTTGTATAGCTCCTGCTGCGGTGAGCAGTGGAAAGATTATGAATATTCATGGTACATCCACTGTAAGCAGTTGCAGTGGGCAAATTAAAGGTACACCTTCTAGCAGTGGTAGGATTGTGAGCAAATATAGCCCTTCCACTGCTACAAATCCAAAAGAGCATAAAACAACAGCTGAAGCATAAACAGCCGCCACAGGAGCGACTCGTACGTAATGCGCGGCTATATGAAATTTACCCCAATAAAAAATGGCCCCAAACTGAAAATGAAAAATCACCCCAAAAATTTACATGAAAGGCAACAACAACAGAAAATTGCGTAAAATTCTGCGAATTGGGGTGACAATTCATATTTTGGATCCTTTTTTCATTTTTCAGTTTGGGGTAAAATTTCATTATGAAATAATACCCCAACAGAAGGAATGAAATAAGACCCCAAACGAAAAACGAAAACGTATGGGGGGGGCATGCTGGCCCCCTACAACCCCCTTGCTTGGGTTTACTGCCAGATTTGTGGCCTTATTTCATCGCAGTGGGGCCTTATTTCATATTTCAAATTGGAGTATTATTTCATTATGAAAAACAACCCCAATTTTGGGGTGATTTTTCATTCTTAGTTTGGGGCCATTTTTCATTGGCGCCAAATTTCATGTACCCGTAATGCGCCATTGCGTATTTCAATTCTTCACAGACGGATCGAAAACCTCGGATGGTATAGGTGGTGGTGTTTTTTCTGATAAACTAAGTCGGCTCTCACATTGAGGCAACAATCAGTAAAGCTACGAGTACACGACATGCCAAACACGACATACGCATGCCAGTCTGACGTCAATTCGACGTCAGAATATGTCATAAAAGGGTGCATGTCGTGTACTCGGCATACGCTGACATATTATGTTGGCATGCATCTGTCACCCATATGTCCGACTCAGAATGACATGTAAATTTGCCACACGACATATCCTAATGAAAAACGTGCATGTCCATGAGAACGTATTTTGTTTTGTTTGCTTTGTTTTTAAATAGTTTGGGTGAATTTAATTCATTTTGTTTTTAATTTCAACGTTTCGATTTTGCAAGCTTGAATTATTTTGCTGTCAAAATAGCCATATCGGAATTGATTCGCGACATTTTTTTTTAAACACAAAACGCACGTTTTCACCGAGAAAAAAAAAAGTAGGGAAAAAACGTATATCAACAAATCAAAAATAATCCCATGCCAGTCACCGTCGACATACGAATATGCCAAATTTGAAACAAAACGTGCATGCCGTGTGACATATTCTACAATATGCCGAGTAATATGTCGAGTAATTATCGTGACGTCAGAGTGGCATGCGTATGTCGTGTTTGGCATGTCGTGTACTCATAGCTTAAGGAACTGGCAATAGGAAACACGCAATATTATCGCTCACAGTTATTTTACATTCAATTAAATTAGAGGTCTCACATCAAAGCAACTCAATATCACTCGAACGAAAAATGTTAAATGTTAAAATAAATTGCGTTTTGCTTATTGACAATTGCTAGTTGCTTAGTTGCTTATTGTTTGTTGCCTCAATTTGAGAGCCGCCAGAATCTCAGTTTCTCCTTCCGTCTCCCAGATCACTGTAGCGTTTTTCAGGCAGAAATAATGGCAATAAAGGAAGTCTTGTCCTGGCTAACAGAACATTATATCCGTTAAAGATATCCGCATCTTCTCGGATAGTCAGGCTGCAATCATGTGCCTGGAATCAGTATCTATTAACTCTACTACAGCCCTAGACTGTCGCACGTCTCGCAGAGAGATGGCGGAGCAGTTCAACATTCACCTCTACTGGGTGCCGGGGAATAGACAGGACACATTCCAGGTAACTGTAAGGCTGATAAGCTTGCCAGGCTCGGAACTACACTGCCACTGTACTAAGCAAATGTATACCTTAGGTATCCCGATCACTACATATAAAATATAAACTTATAATAAAGCTGGATGTCATCGAAAGAACAAACCTTAGATGGACATGTGGCATGACATGTCTAGTGACAAAACAGATCTGGCCAAAGCTAGATCTTAAACGTCAGAAGGCATATCAGCCCCACAATAGGTGTCATTACGGGTCACTGCCTTATAGGCATCAGGCATGCAACAAGCCTTGGCGTATTCTCAAACATTTTTGTAGAAGCTGTTTGGACGAAGAGGAGGACGAGACCATTCATCACTTCCTCTGCACTTGTCCGGCACTCTCTCGAAAACGGAAACTCCATTTGGGAGCCTTCTATTACAATGATTTAAACGATCTAAAAAACCTAGACATTCGTATAGTCTCCTATTCTTCATCAGAAGCTCAAACTAGTTCAACGAGTAGGACCAACGTTTTACTAGATTCATGTGGTATTACAAGGGACCTTATATAATGGTCTAAGTGTGTCGGCCTTTTGCCGCCAACCACTTCACCACTTAAACCTAACCTAACCTAACCTATCGTTTTCTTTAAATGACCCTCCCCGGCCCCAATATAGTAAAAAGTAAGTAAGTACTTGTATTTAACCCCTCTACAAAAAAAAACCGTTATCAATTTTTGGCGCTAATTGGTAATTGGTATGGTAGTTAGCTGGAAGTGCATTTATAAATACAAGATGGTACCTCACCATAGGCTGACGGTAAGGTTCATGTTCATACAATTTATGGTTGGCCATATATTGTCTGTGTGGAAACTATTTATGGAATGAGATGACCATATCAGTAGAACAGAACAGACTTACCTAAAGATTAATTAATGCGGAATGAAATAAAATATTACGCGTTATGACACATACAAATTATTTGGGAAACCCATGTTTGACAGACTATATTAACACTTGCAAAATCGGCCGTACATGTATTCAAACACTAATCTTTTATTTAGAACACATTTTCTGCATAATATTCAACGAAGACTGTAATATCAGTAAGACGATTTGGAAAAATTGACAAATGAATTTTAAGGTATGTATTCCAAGTAGTTGTTATAAAAGGGTCTATAGGTATTCGCGCACTTTTCCGACCCAAACACTAACAACCTGTCACATTATGAACTATTGATGGAAAACTCTCCTAAAGCGGAATATTGTCTAAAATTGTTTATAAAATGCAAGCTACTTCGATATCCACTCCCAGCAAAGCACTAAACAGAACTGTCAAAGAAAAATATTCAATATCGTTCTACCTGAAAATGTATTTATTGTTTTCCCTGTTTTGTAGTCTTAATTGTTTTTATAAAACAAAAGAGTTCCAAATAATTGTTCTTGATGCATTTGAGAAGTTCATCAATACAAGCAGGAAGAACTTCTCTGAGGTCCATAAATAAGTCTTTAGACCCAAAAGGAATAACTTAACTCGTCAATCGTCATTACTTTCATAATGTTCCCATTTTCTGTCATTTTTGATGCGATGCGAACGTGCATTGACTTTGTATGATTGTGTCGATAACTGTACGTGAGGTGCAGCATGCATTATCCTGCTAATATATTATAATTTGCAAAGTACAGAATGCAAATATGCATTTATTTTCCATAAAAGTTCTATAAAATGTTCATACTTCTGGAAAAAAGACCCAAAAAGGCAAAAGGCTTATGAGGCAATTTCTTTAAGAATAATGACATGGAAATTAAAGTACAGATAGGTTTATATTGCGGAAATCAAGTAATGGATAGATATTCGCATAAAGATAATAATATTAATCCAGTTGTAGTTTGTATTCTTAAAGCAAATAATGATGAAGTTTACATTAAAAGTCACCACCGTATTGTATCTGTTGGATGCATACAAGATTTAAAAACCAACAAGAATTTTACGTGTACTATAACAACAGGAGTACTTATCATGTACCTTCATCTTCATTGGTTGTGGTTGGACAAGTCAATGTCACAGCTTCAACCGAGTTCATTGCTTCTGCATAAAATGGCACCGATAAGATACCAAAGTCACGACTACATTGTATGGATTTGCGCCGCACCTTCTACTATATATATATACATAATATTACGTTACGTATACTATATAGTAAGTTCATGCAATTATTGGGGATTCCTTTGCAATGAATATAATATTATATACATACTGGTACTGGTATGTGTAAGTTATACTGGGTGCTGAACATGGCCAAAACCGAACCCAACAGTGAGGTAGTAAGGAACGGTCGGTACCAGCATCTATAGGTAGGTAGATATTTTTAATTTACCAAATGAGAAAGAATAAAAATGCGATGACTATAGCTAGATGGATATTATTCTGCTTAGTAATAGATAAGCATTTTTCAAACAAATTAAAGTTCGCAAAGTTCCAAGGTTCGCAAAAATACATAATTGCGCTGTTAAACATTTTTAAGATGTATCTTAACGCAATGCTTATGATTAAGCATTTTCTTTTTTATTAACTTAATTAATTATAGCACACGCAATGTTAACACAAGAAAATGAATTTTTTGATCCCTGTAGTAGTAGTGCAAGTAGTAATATCTTTATTGGCTGTAATTATTATGATTCATCCTTAAATGATCTGACATCTGACAGTCTTTCATCTAAATATCAGAAGTATGCGAAAAAACTTTGATAGCTTTTGCTTTTATTTAATCAATTTGTTGGCAACCCAATAAAAAAAAGGGGTTGGCATCACTTTTGAATGGCATCTATGAGTTTGTCACGAGTTCTGATGAATAAAGAACGTGGTATATTTAACTCTTGTTTTTCTTGATATATATTTCCCAATTTTGGTAGATCCCAAGATCCAACACAATTCTTTTAAAATATTTCCTGATATAATAGTTTTATCTGAAATTTGGATTTTGACCATGAATTTAAATATTATTCAATTCCAGGTTATATACCATACTAACTGAACCCCCGCCGGCTTCGCCAAGCCTTTTTTGCTTTTTAAAATTTTTATTTATTGATTTATTAATAATTTATTTATTTTTTTGTATACCCCCCACAGGAAGGTATATTCACTTTGTCATTACATTTGTAACGCCAAGAAGGATTCACCGGAGACCTTATAAAGTATATATATTCTGAATCAGGATCACATTCTGAATCGATTTAGTCATGTCCGTCTGTCTGTCTGTCTGTCCGTCTGTCTGTCTGTATGAATGAAATTTTGTGAGAGGACTTCTTTTTACCGTCGTCAGGTTGGTATTGAAAATTGGCTATGTCGGTCAAGTAGTTCTGGTACCTCCCATACAAAACCACTATTAGACCCATGTGTCCCTCTGTCTGTTAAAATCACGATAGCGTCCAAGCGAATCGACTTAGGCGAATGAAATTTTGTGACAGGTATTCTTGTTACGGTCGTCAGGTTGGTATTAAAAATGGTCCATGTCGGTCATGTAGTTCTGGTACCTCCCATACAAAACCAATATTAGACTGGCAAACATTTTGCATGACTTTTATGCAGTGGAAGCTATCAAAGGTAACACTTTTACTTGTTTTAATTTTTGTTGCCTATCAATTGATCACCGTAATTACAGACATTTAAAAAAAATTAACTAAATTGGTTGAAATTTACGGGCGAAAGAGGGAAGCATACAGTTTTTGCCACTTTGTTTAATATAGAGATGCTGAATGCAACGATAAATAGCCGGCCGGCGGGTGGAATTCCAATTTTTGTGAAAAATAATATTATTGTTGATGGTATTTCACCTGATTTGGGTAGTGATGATAGCATTATTGTATACAACTTAAACTTCATAGTGATGTTTTTATTGACATTGTCTGCATTATATCGGCCCCAGTTTGTTCACCAAGATATATTTTTAAAAGATATTGAAGACCTTCTTACCGGAATGAGAATGATTGATATACTTGACCTTTCTTCTAGTTGTGATAATTATCTGCTCCTTTTGCCTTCTTTGGGCTTTGAGTCTTTCATAAATGTTCCAACGAGAGTAACTCCAACTAGTAAAACATGCATTGACCATATTTTTATTCTAAAAACCTTGATAATATCTGTCCAATCTTGCTTGAAAACGGGACATAACAGATCATTTTGCTACTGGTATATCTTTTCTGGATATATTCATAAACATTGAAACAACAAAACAAAACTCAGAAACCCAAAACACTCAAAATATTAACTACTCGGTGCTGCGCAAATGCCTCTCTATGGAAAGTTGGAGTAATTTATACAGTTGTAATTGTCCTTGTCCTTGTGGGCGCATTAGCGCAGTGGTTAGTGTGCTGGACTACTGTGCGAGGGATCCCAGGTTCGATCCCCGGAAAAACACAAATTACATCTTAAGGTTTTTTCTACTGCGCCACCTCTCGCGAACGTCTGACAAACATCCGAGAGTATGACTGTCCTGAAAAAGCTTCTCAATTCAGCCGTTCGGACTCGGCATAAAATTGTAGGTCCCTTCCATTCGTTCCAAAAAATAGAAACTCACACAAAACGAATGGTTGCGAGAAGCTAGGCTTTGGGTGTCTACCGCCTGTTGCGCCGCCTATTTATTTTTTTAATTGTCCTTGTCGGAATCGCTCGAAATGCAGAACACTGAAAACGAATTCACTCGATTTGCAATTTCGATTTCACTCTATTTCTGGAACCTAGCTGTATATCTACAAGAAAATATATAAATGCTAAAAATATTTATTACGCTAGAAACAAGAACAACTTACATTTACCATGCATAAAAAACGCATACCTACAATCAAATGCAAAGGGATATCCATGAACGAATAAATGCACAAAAATAAACATACTACAGAAGAAAGTTCGAAGAAAATAGGTTCAATATTAAGCTGCAATGGAATATTATTAATAATCTGTTAGGTAAAAGGAATGAAAACCACGGCCTAAAAAGTATAAAGTTTCCAGAAAATATGTTAGCTGTAAATGATGGCTTTAATAATTTTTTTTGAAAATGTGGCTGAAAGTCACCCAGTTCACCTTGCAACCTTGAAAATTTTCACCAAGAATCTGTATTTCACAACGAAAACTTATTGTCATTTTTCTTTGGTGTAGTGACTGAAGCTGAAATACTCCAAGTCATCTCCAACATAAAATCAAAGAACTCCTGTGGAAAAGATGGTATTGTCATAAAAAAACATTAGTAATTTCATCATTGAATCATTAATATTGTGAACATGAGTTTTGAAATCGCTACATTCCCTGAGTAGTACTTGAAAAAAACAATAATAAATATATCAATAAAGGTAGCAAATGTGACCCAAACAATTATAGACCAATTCCCTTATTATCAGTCTTTTAAAAAATCTTTGAAAAAATAATGTATAAAAGAATGACACGTTTTTGCGATAAATATAAAATCCTTAGTACATCCCAAATTCGTTTTTGGAGAATATAAACCTGGCATTAGATAAAAGCAACAAAACTGCAACTTTGTTTCTCGATCTGACAAAGGCGTTTGATCTCGTCAATCATAAATTGTTGTTGAAGATTCTCTGCAGATATGGATTCAGAGATAATATTTTGAACTGGTTCTATCGTCCTATCTTAAAAACAGAACACAGCTTGTTCGTGCAAATGCAACCTTGAGTGATCCAATTTCTTGTGCAGATGCAGGGGTTCCTCAAGGATCTGTCCTTGGGCCATTGCTCTTCCTTATTTATATAAACCCTACATTTAAACTCTTGCTAAATGGATACATTATCGCTTTTGCTGATGATATAGTTCTGTCATATGCTTCTTCCTCTCTAGAATCGGTAAGAACCCGAAAGAATATTAACCTAGCTATCTTGATAAGGTGGTTTAGGCATCATCAAATGGTCGTTAGTTGCAAATCTAAAGTAATGTGTTTCTCTCTTTCAAATGAGTTATCCATCCAAGGAGTTGGCCTACATGATGCAAATTGTGATCACCAAAACTGCAATGATTCCTGCATGCAGCTAGAATCTGTCTCAGAATAAATATCTAGGAGTTACTCTTGTTACAAAACCCTTAAACAAAAACTTAAATGATTAATAATTTATATTAAACTGCTTCTATTTAATTGTTCTTTAATTAAACTAAGAGAAAATAACTTTTATGCTAAAATCTTGCATAAGAATGGTTGTATAAAATATTGTAGATAATATTGTAAAATTTAAATGAGAATAAACATTCATTCATTCATTCATTCACGATTGACGGAGAGACACAATTTAAACAATCCATCAGTATACAGGTTACCATATACCTATACAATTTACTGTACATCGACTTAGATACGGTTTTGTATAGTGTGATAAAATTGTATAATGATAATGAGTCAGATAAGTTTGAATTAAAGTGAGATACGAGTACGACATGGATGCAAACTTTTACCACTGGTATTTCTGGTACTAGTCGCTTATGTTAAACAGGCAATAATGATGAAGAAAACCTAATACACAATTTTACAATAACATCTTATTTACAATATGAACACGACCCTGATAATATATCTGCTCTTGTTCAGGATTATGAACCTATTCACAGAGTGGCTCATAGACTGGAATCTTAGGCAACAATGTTAGCGGTTAATTTACACCATGCGCTCTGGTATCCGCGATGGCCTAGAAATGAAGGCTATATTCTTAGTATCCCGTGTGTTCTTCTTGATCGTAGTCTTCCGCCGAACAATAGCCAGATTGTGTACTGCAAAGTAATCTGTCCCCGTATGATGAGGCTGGAAGGTGATCTTTTATCCATCCGACACCCTTAGCTTTCTTATGGTACTAAAAGCTTCTAGGGCGATCTAAGTTAAGTTCTAATACACGTCGTAAAACTATATTTATCTTTTCAGATAGGCAAGCAGTTTTCAAAACTTTTGACTCATCATGTATGTTCCGAGGCTAGTCCTAGAAACATACATGGCAATATACAAACTTGCAACGAATAACCTAGTCATTCTAAACTGGATTCCATCCCACAGGGACTTTGCTGGAAACAGCTGAATCATTGGCTAAAGTTGGCGATACATTAGTACTGAACCCTTCTGTGGTGTCAGTACAAAATATTTCAGGAACTACATACATCAAGAACCAGTCTCAAACCGAATCCAAAGACTGCACCAGACAATTCTTCCCTAAATTCTCCCCAGAAAATCCTACTCTCTCATTAATCTAGATAAAAATAACCTGCGAATCGTGACAAGTATAATTATTATGGTACATGGATTCATGAAAAAACATCTTCATTTAATTGGGGCCTCACCGGACCCTACATGTAGACTCTGTCTTAAGAGTTAAGAGTGATGATTCCTGTCTTCATGGAATGTCCAGCTCTCTTTCGTCTCAGAAATCGTTACTTCAGAAAATCTTGCTGACATACCCCCAGATAAGATCCTTGTCTTCCTAACTGTCTCCGGAGTAAAAAAGATTACTCTAGGCTCTTTAAAGAGGCCGCAGTACCAGAGCCCCATGAAGGCTCTTCCGACCTAACCTCTAACCAAATCTAATCTATAGGGCGATCTATCTAGCGTTGGCCTATCTTGTGGCTTTTTTTCCTGCTTTAAGATTGAAAGTGCAAGGCAGGATTTTTACAGAGGTATCAGCTCGGTTCTGAATCAGATGCAGAGACTCTACTGAAATGGCTGCCGATGTTTCCTGCAGTTGGAGTTTTCCTCATTGCGCTGGTGGCGCCAATGCACACTTAGTATAGTACTGACAATAGCCGTGTATATGCAGAGTTTAATTTTGGGAGATGTTCCACAGGTTTTTCAAGGATTCCGCTGCAGGCGCTCCCTGTAGGCTCTAGCTACTCCAGGTGTGCTCAGACGTCCAACGTCGAATTTTTTCTTCTGGGCGGTTCGCAGCTTCTTCTCGTTGGACGGTCGAGCTCTGAATTTAGCAGCGACAAGAAACTGGTCAGAATTGACGTTTGCCCCTCGGAATGTGTGCACGTCGAGGATATAGGCGGCATGCCTCGCATCAATTAGCACATGGTCGATTTGGTTGGCTGTTCGACCGTCTGGGGAGAGCCAGGTTGCTGTGTGGATCTTTAGCCTTGGAAACCTTGTGCTACTTATCACCGTATTACGAGCTGCTGCAAAATCAATTAGTCGGTAGCCGTTGTCTGTTGTCGTTTCGTGGATTCTGTGCTTACCAACTAACCCACCAAAGATGTTTTGCTTTCCGAATTTAGCATTGAAAAAAGCTTTGATGTGGATCACAACCAGGCGATATCGGCTTGAAGTCAATAAATTTTGTCCTAAGCCGATTTCTCACGACGAATCCGCATCCTAATACATGCAAACTTTTGTTGCAGCTGTATTAAATGTCTCAAATTTTCCTCTTTATCATACCTGATCCTATCCATCGTAATCTCCTGGATACCGCTTGAGGACAGACTCAAGGAACGACATCATCTACCATATATGTATATATATCTACAAGCATCTCGGGTGCGGTTGAAGTGTAATAAATTCTTGTTTCCTAAGATTAATAGATATTAAAAAAAAACGAATTGATTTATCATACTAATTTATTTTATAGTTAATTAAAACTTTCCGAGGTTTTATAATTTGATGTGCAATGTGCAAACTAATTAAACTGTCGCGGAAATGTTTTTTTATTTCTAATTAATATAACATACACACAATACACATGCTGTTTACATATATAATAATAAATGAGATGAGCATGCTAATTGGGTCCACACACTTGTTTTTCTAATCATATCAGCTTTCATACTATATGTAGGTACATCTTGTAGATTCAACGTCGAGTGATATTCCATTCTAATACTACACGCGTCTTCAAAACATACAAACTCCGCGTGTGATCGTTTATCGCATGGTATCAATATTTTCGATATTTGGATAAACCATGAAATTTTGTCTTTATGTCTGCTACTGTTAACCCAAATTAACCACAAAAAAGTGTTATTATGTTAATTAGTCTTTTAATATGTATTTGTGGACACTATACCTATACTAAGCTGAAATATCAAATCCTTTAACAAACACTTGTTAATTGAGGGGTATTCTTCTATTCATACATCAACCAGTACATTTTTCAAAACCTGAAAAACAAACCTACATAACGTACAACTATCGGAATAACCTGAATAATTTATTAATCATACCTTACCTATAGGTTGTTGTTGGTCAAAGTCAATGTCAATGTTATTGCTATTATAACCGAGTTCATTGCTTTTACTTAAATGACATACCGCTATGAAAATGAAACCAATGCCATGGGACAAGACAAAATAGAGTGCTATAGTCGTAGTTTTATAAAACTGGTATACTGGTATGAAAGAAGAGACTCGGCTCGGTACTATTGCAAAAAATTCCGATGACTAAGCGAACGAACAATTATTAACGTTCAATAAATCATGAGTGATTTTACTTAATCGTTAGCTGCCGCCCAGTGGTGATTAGCGCTGTCGTGTCCACCTACAGACGAGTAATTTACAACTAATTAATGAAAGCAGTTATCATCACCATAGTTGCTCTTTTTGATAGCTCGGATGTGCATAGTTTAGCGCTTGTTATTTCTTCTCATTAAAGGTTGAAACTAAGCGTAGTGCTAATGGCAATATTGTTTTAAATCGAATCGCATATCGGGTAAAATACGGCTTCTTGTTCAGTCATTCCAGTAGAATTTGCTGCTTCATTGACATTTGGAAGTACTACTAAGATAGCTTGCCTCGGTTTAAAACAGAGGTGAGGAAGGCACACTGTGTAGATCTTGTCGCATGTTCTGCCAGAGTATTGAGAATACCTATCAAGCCCCTCCAATTCTATGAATATAGATGATTGATGACATTGAAATTGGAAGGAAATTAAAGTTTAACTCCCGTTCAAAGACCTTCCACAGAGGTTACTGCACAACAGAGAACAGACCTTTCTCAACCTTATCAGTAATGAGAAACGTAATGAGAAAAGTGGGCGGTTGAGTTTCGAACCGTTCAAATGAGATGATAGTTTTCCTGCCCAAAATGGTCAAAAATGGAACCTGATGGCAAAGATGTACTTTATAAAGCATATAAAAGATGTTCAACTCAGTTTAAGACAAGACTCAAATCTTCTATGCTTAAAACTATGCTTTTCTATGCTTAAAAAAGAGAATTTTAGATCTCTTTATTAAAACTCTGGGGATAGTTAGCCAAACGCGTATCTCGAAATCTCATTAGAATTCGAATTTTTTATGCTGCCAGGATCAAATGTTGAAGACTAATGACAGCGCTGCTAACATGCCATCGGAAACGCCGTAACAATGCTATTCTAATGTCGTTTTCGGTTGGTCGTCCAGAACCGTCCGGAAGAACTCTTCACGTTTCTGAATTCAAATCCAGAAGCAAATTTCTCTTCTTTTCAGGAGAAGAACTTTCAGGTGAGTGCCAATTGAACGCTTCCACAAGCTTTCAGATTGCTTCCGGATCCGGATGGTTCTGGACGACCAATCGAAAACGTCATAAGTTTCAGCCGATTATTATACTCCAGAAGCAGTTTACGGAAGTCGTACCATTAGGCAAGATAGAGCCAACACTACTAGTACTATTACTACTACTACTACTACTAATACTACTATACTAGTACTAAGTAGTAACTAAGACCGTCGACTCCTCCCACATAACGGACTTTGCCTACAAGCTGCCTGCGGGCCCAGGATTTTTCATGTATTGTTGCTGTACAAAATCAAAGGAGCGCCATTAACGCACGCATACTTGAAAAATCCTAGGCCCATGGTATAGCATGGAAAATCATTTGAAATTGAAATTTCTTTATTAAGACTTCACATATAACACAGTTAAAAATAGCAGATATACAATTTTCTTATTTCGTTTTTGTGGAAAAGAGGGGCTGTAAAGTATGGCCATCTCATATGCTTACATTATTAGATGGTAATGATTAATTGCCCACATGGCTTCAGATTTTCTTTTATTATGGATTTGTAAAAGAGATATAATGCTCTTGCTTTCGGAGCGTTGTACATTTTCTTTGACTAGTGTCTATCACAAGTGTCATGGAAAATCAGATTGCCGCCATTGATTTTGACATTTCACACATATTCACAGACAGGGGAATTAATTCCGGGGAGAATCGGGTAGGTGCACGGAAGTCGCCGGTCTAGTTCTATGTGGTTTGTGTTGTCCACATTCCAAGTTCTTGAAGCAGCTTCAGATTACTTGGTATATACCTACACCAACTCATCTCTAAAATTAAGTCAGAGTACGTATTGATGAATGGAACCTCAGCATCGCCCGAAAAGAATATATCGCGTATAAGATCTTATCTGCCATACTATGTGATTGCCTGAAACCGTTTGTCAATACCCAAATCGTCTCCTAACAATGTGATTTTGAGTCGCATTTCAACAAATCTTGGAAAAATCTAAAAAGTCGATCGATCCATCATCTTTTTATCTACAACATGATAGCATTTGTAGAGAAGAGACGAGCTATACAGAGGCATGTCTTGTCTAGCTTTAAGATCCCTGTCGCTCTCAAACGCTCGTTGCTTCATCAAGGTCTGTGCGAAATTCAAAAGTTAATATAAGAGGCAAGATACAGCGTGCTGTCACTAGTGCTTTCGCTAGTATTCTAAAGAAAGCTGTCAAAATGGATCTAGCGATCTACATAATTATCGACTAGCTAGACACAAATGATGCGACCCGTAGAGTTTGTGAGTTTAACCCTGCAGGGACTCGGAGTTGGCAAGTGGGGGCATTTAGGTAAAGACCGGGTAACTGAAGAGGCTTGTTAGTTGAAGCCTCTGTTTACCCGTGACTTTAGACCTTAGAGACGCCTAAGATAGTAATCCCAGTAAAGTAAAATATGCTCAATAAAACAAATCAGAGTAATACTTGTGATAAAGTGGTATAAACTGTCTAGTACCGGCTCGCTGAAAGTAATTTTTGCAGCTGTTAATAAAATACTAAACATCAACTATACTCCCAAATCAGTTCTACTTGGAATACATAAATACCTACTGTGAAATCGTTGTTTAAAGTTCTTCCGCCCTTAACACAATTCAGAAAGTTTACTATTATCCTCAAAGCTTAATAGCTATCAGTTATAGCTATCAGCATCAGCATCCGTAAAAACACGAAACAGAACAAATTTGAAACATTTAGCTCAAGCATTCCATAGGAATTCAGTGGAACACGTTGTAAATGGGGAGTAGTTGATTGATAAATTGAAGAAAAAAGGTTTTTCGTACCTACGGAAAATCAATAAATCCTTTTTCTATAAAATTTAAAAATCAATTGCTTTTTATTTTTGATGAACTAATTACTAACTTAAGAATTTATAATTCACCTATGGCTGAATTACCAAGCACATCAATAATACGCGATGATGCAAGTGAGCCATTAACAAACTACGCACACAACATGCCTTTACGAAATCTAAACAGTTTCACAAGCGCTGGCATAAAAGCGCCACCTATTAGACAGACACCATAAAGGAACATATTTTAACAGCAACTACCTTCACGTTGAACTTTCTGTTTTCATTTCAGTATTACCAAATTTTGTCATACAATAAAAAGTTCCAGTGCCTAAAATTATCAAAAACTTGGATTGCACAAAAAATATAAAACTGCTCGTCAAATTAAAGTAATCAATTCAAATGTTCAATTCATCTTCGTGAAAAAATAAACTTATCCCTTTTACTACGTATCAACGCCATTTTATTTAATTCTATTGTGATGTGATTGGTTGTCACTTGTCAAAAAAAAATTATAATTGGAAAGTGGAGTAGAGTGATTCGACCGATATTACAAAAACAAATGAATTTACAAAGCTAACTTCTAAAACAAATTGCATTAGTTTTTACTAATTTCAATTTTGTATTGCCGCTTCCAAGTTTCATGATTTAATTCATCGTTTGCCGTCGACAGTGTTGTGAAAACTCTTTTATTTTATAGCGAAAGGTAATTAATATTTCTTTATTTTTCTAGAGGATGATTGGAAATACATAATGTTAATAGCTCATAATTGTGCAGTCTCATGTAAAGAAAAGATGTCCTAATTAAGATTTAGAAAAAAAGTCGATGATTTCATTTCATTTCATTGTCTGTACGCACATTATTCTGTTGTCTTTCTTCATTTCTCTCAACTTGAGTATGTACTTGCTCAATTTGAGTTTCATAAGTTTTATATTCATTAATTTATTTTTTTTTTGTTAGTATGACTCATTGTGCATTATTGTAAAGTGTGGAGTTTAACGGGAAATTAGAAATGCGTTAGGTACCTACATTGTTTTTTTGTATTAAATATGCTTTTATTAATTTATTATAAAAAAAACACTTTTCATTACTCTACTATGTAAATCTCGTAGTATGTACATACATAGGTAAATCATTATTCATTTAAACTTCATATTTTGCGTCTATCGTATGTGTTTTCTTGTAGAAAAACTTTGAGTATGGTATTGTCACAGATTATTAACGCCGCCGCGGTGTTGAAACTGTTTTCGAATGACTTCATAGGTAGTAGAAACGCCCCATCTGTACCGTTAAAAACATTAATTTGTCAACGGAAATGTGTAGTGTATCATATTTACATCATTTATTCCGATCGCACAACTAATCACTGACCACTTTTGCTAATTCTGTGAAATGACAACATATCTGTTTACCAATTTGTTGCTTATGTTCTTGCGGTGGCTATGGTGTAGTCTTCACTCTTCGGCACCACAAATATGCAGTTACATACCTTCATTGTTTGTTACCATTTTCATCTGCATACCTATCATGTCTCCTTTTTTTTTTTCTATCTTCTATATCATTCTATATGACAGTATATTCATTGGGTGGCACATTTTTTACCCACAATGATCATCAACTCATCTAAAACAAAAAATTGTATCAGTTCTTTTCTGGAGCTAGAATAAATGCTCCTTTCTCATTGCAAAAGATCTTATTAATGTTACTGGTTAAAAACAGTAGAAGCTGCTGCTGCACAAGCTATCAAAATAATATCAAATATCAAATTATTGCGCGAACACAATCAAGGCCGCATCTCCTGATATCAACTCTTATAATATTGAAATGAATCTTTTGAATTGTTGTTTTAAATTTAAATCTAGCAACACGGTATTTCTTGAAATAATGGCGAGGGAAACCGGTTGAGAATTTTGGGTCAAACCTTCTTGTCTACATTCTCGCTGAGATATCCGCAAGTGCATTTGTAGATTGGCCTAAGTGAATGTCGACAGGAAGAGAGACACCAAGATCATCTTCTTCAGAGATTTTTTTAACAGACGCCCAATGCAAAGCAAAACTAGCCGAACTGGAAGTATCACATTTATTTCAATATTGCAAAGTAGATATATGTAGGTAGATTATCGAGACATTTTCGACATCAAAGATTTCGGTGAGCCTTTTCATCCTGTACAGTCGAATGAGTTGGACAGGGATGCCAAAACCAGACATGGCTCTATGTAGCTCATCTCTACAAATGCTTTCATGTACTTCTCAAAGTGTGAAAATGTGATCGACCGTTGACTTTCCTGGCCTGAAACCTCAGGGGCCGAAAGGTTTTTGGCGTTCACATAGTGTGGCAGATAAGATCTAGTACGCGATGTTAAGAATGCTGATGCCTTTAATGATTTGCCTTTATAAAGGATATCCTTTCTCGTGGCATGGACAAATGAAGCTGGGGTTCTATTCATCAGGCAATTCTGACAAAATTTGGAGATGAATTTATGTATGCTCTAATACCAAGTCATCTTCATCTGGTTTGAATACCTGCAACTGTAGCCATTAGGTCCAGCTGTCTTCCTGTATATGTACATATATGCTTGGGTATTGCTATCCTTACTTCGTTTTGATCAGGTTGACAGGAGTTGAGGCTATCATTGTGGCTATAAATTCTGCGCCGCTTTCTATGCCTTTTCTTTAGCTGAAGTAAGAAATACTGGCATTCTTTGTCAAACCATGGGCTTCTTGGTCGTAGTCGGCATTTCTGATGTCATGTTTGCATCGTACAAATTATGCTTCGGCATTCGATGTTGGCGGCATAGGAATCGTAGCGAAATTTCGGCATTCACATTCGGCAAATTTTCTGGTGGTCTCTCATTTATTTGTCTGAAACTCTGCATTCGTATCTCGGCTGCAATAATATTAGTGATCCGAGTTGATTCTGCATGCTCGGAAGGTTCGGATATCCAGAATACTGGTGGCATGCCTTACGTCGACCGCAATATAATCAATTTGTTTGACAAACGGTCAATAATCAGGAGACCGCCATGTTCTCTTGTGAATATTGAGATGCGTGTGATTGGTATCATGATGGCTGTATTCGCCTATACTCCTACCGAAGATGTCCTTATTCCTACGACGAAAGACGTATCTTCCGGTCTAAGTAAACTTGGGTATATGAGCGCTGCCGTTGGCGCATAAAGTGCTCATCCGCCATCAGCTCCTACACCCTTGCGCAGTATTGGAGATCCCCATAGAAATGGGACTCAAATATGTCGAAGCAGCTCATATAGCGGGATAACACTAATAGTTAGACCTAACTGGAACTGGTAGATAATGATTCCATCTAGGGAGCTCGTCCGCTGCCGCCTAAAAGAAGAGGAAGTGGCCTAGCGAATACTAGCATGGCGAGTATTGCAATTGAATTGCTGAACGGGCGGAATGCAGCTGGCGATTTCGTTTGAGCAGTGTTTTAAAAAAAAAGCAATAAAACAAAACACTGTGAAAAAAGAAACGTTTCTACGATGTTTAAGCGAATGAAAATAGAATCAGCTATATTCGTGCCTCCGATTAGTTTCAACGCACGATTTTGGATCCTATCCAGTAGGTGCAATATACTTTTCGGGGCACCAGACCAGATATCGTTCCCTTTCTGCGTTAAGCACGTATCTACAAAACATCCATTCTTCAGGAATTAAAAAAAAGAATAGCTTTCCTTAATCGAACACAATACACATGTCAAAAATCATGACAATTTTTGACAGGCTGTCATCATATTGACCTCCAGGTTAGTCAAACTGTGAAATTAAAAATAATAGAAAGATTTTACTGATACATGCGTTTAATTATTCCTGAAGAATAGATGTTTTGTAGATACGTGCTTAACGCAGAAAGGGGACGATATGAGAATTGTACTCAAGTTTTAGGGCGAATGAACGCCTTGTATATTGTAGCCATATCAGACAGAAAGGGTACAAAATTTCTTGCAACGTTTGAAGAAACCTAGACAGTTCGCAGCGTTCTTGGCGACTTCGTGTATATGGTCCAACGGAAGTTGTCATGAACACATATACCGAGAAAATCTTTCGGTTGCATTGAAGCAAGTGCCATTCATGGATAATGTCTGAAAGTTTTGATTTCGCTTAAGAGACGGCATTGTGTTTTTGAAGCGTTAAATTCCACTCTATTCGCTAAACCCCATTTTAGGATGCTGTCGAGGTCGGAATTTAACGCGCTTAACATACGTTGCCGTTGCAGTTCTACTGCAGAAAAGCAGGGATGTGAGTCCTAAAAAGAATATGAGAAGCTAAGAGTGCTGTCATGAACAAAGGAATGATTTGGATTAGAAATTGCAAATAAGAGATCATTTATGAAAATTAAAAAGAGGGTCGGAGACAGAACGGAGCCTTGGGGAACACCAGCATTTATATGGTGAGTTTCAGACTTGAAACCATCCAAAACAACTTGAATTAAACGGCCAAAATGGTAGTTTATAATCCATTGAATAAGAGACCCATCCATAAGCACGCATCATTCGACAAAAGAGCTTGATGCCAAACTCTGTCAAATGCTATTGAAATATCAAGAGCAACTATCTTCGTTTCACCGGAGTGGTGGAGAGATTTGTTCCACATTTTAGTGTGATAGGCCATCAAATCAGCAGTGGATCTGTTGATGTATTGCCGGTCATTGAGGAGTTTTAGTGATACAAGATAGTTCATAAGCTGACGGTTTATCTGCGTTTTCATGACCTTAGAAAGAATGGACGTAAGATCTATGGGTAGGTAATTGGTGGGAGAAGAAGATTCGTCTTTTTTATGAACTGGCTGGACAAATGCTGTTTTCCACCTTCTCGGGAAGAGTGCAAAAGAATAGGACAGATAAAAAACTTACTTAGTGGTTTTGCCAGCGAACACTACGAACACCTCTTCAGAACTATGAAGGACACGTACAAGTCTGGATCAGCGGATTTATTTATTTTGAGATCATATAGTCCTCTTGCGACTAGTACGAGTGCGAAAATGGAGTTGTCCCATAGTTAATTCTATTCTACCAAATCGTTTTTGACAAAATCCAATTTCCAAAAGTACCATTATGCTTCCTTTTTTTAGCTCTCGTATCATCGTAATGTCAGAATGGATTTACATCCCGAGGTCGAAATTTTCTAGGAAAACAATATTTTTCTTTTATGAAAGAAACATCGTGTATCCAAGGCCCGGTGTTCAAAAGAGGAACAAATGTCGTTTTCCATTGGGCAAAAAGAAGCGTCCATTGACGCAAAAAATACTCTTCTGTTGATTCTGAAAAGATAATTTTGCTTCTCACAGAATTGGAGAACTACAGACTTGTTGTCGAAGAAAGTCGGCAAGTTTAAGAAGTGCATTTTTTGATTTCGGACGCTTCTTTTTGCCCAATGGAAAACGACATTAAACTTTTAAAACCGCTTATGCCATTATTTATAGAGACGAGCTATATAGTGCTATATCTAGTGTTGGCAACCCCTGCCAAACTCGTCAGGTTGTGAAGAATGACAATGCAGAACCGCATTAAGTTTGAAAAGCACCGAGTCCCTTGATGTCAAAAAAAGGATTTAAACAAGTCATACTTATAAATTTTTCCGAATGAATAATACCACATGAAAATAAAGGTAAAATAAGTACAATTCATGCGTATAGCACAGATCCAACTACTAAGTTGAGTCCAATCAAAGTTTACCTATTAATACAACATGCAACTCCCCTGCTACCACCGCCCATCAAATTCATCAAACATCCAAGAATATACCATCCTACCATCATAACTGATTGAAGGAAATATAATATCCTTTATCTACAAACCGAAAGATGATCCAGCAAATACATAATCCTTTTTCAGAAATTTAAAAACCTTGTTTTGTTTAATACTGCCATCTGTGAATTAGTAGGCAGTAATTACAGTTCTCATAAATACACAAACCCCTTGATTTCCGACAGAAGTTCGTGGATGATACCAGCTAATATGTTTACAATATGAAACAAAAACAAACAAAAGGCGGCAATCGGATTTGTTCCCAATTCGTTAGCGGTAAAATTGCCAACAAACCGAATTCAAATTTCTAGTGCTTTGTCGCAACTGGTGCGTTAACAGTCCTTAGCAGTTCTTTCACCTAAGAGACTCCCAAACACCCTGGCTACCGTAAAGTTCTACATCAAATAAATAATTTAACAGTACAAATACCCTACTCACCCTTATTTCGATTTGGTTTCGGTGTGGAAAGCTCTATTTTCGCCTTCCAAGTACACACGAAAAATCGATATTTCCCCTTCATTGAGAGTTTCCCTTGACGTCGTCGTGTCGGTGGCTCTTTTATTCTTCAAATTCGTCATAGCTACATTAAACGTTTGAAGTCCGTCCCGTCGAAAGCGTGCCCAAATTTATAGTGTTCAATCAATTTAAGTGAACATTGTATCCGTGAATTAGTGAATCCATTCTTCTAAAACAATATTTTGACAAGTGTTTAGATTTATATGAAAAAGTGTCGAAATATGTGCTGTAAAATAACACATTAAAGTGACTTGTACTCGTAAGGAAAATATTTCTGTTTTTTTTTTTATGCAGGCAGAGCTTTCCCGACTGCCATTTACCGAGTATACTTTTCGGCTACATACCTAACTATATATCTAGAAGCATTGTGATGACTCATTTTCTCTGTTGTATTTCGATTCGTTTTGTATATTAGTTTTTGCCGTAGTACAATGATCTCGTTTAGTTATTAATCGTTGACTAGCAAATTGTGTTCTTTGTTACATTTCTTTTATTAAATTTATATACATATATTTCCATAGAACATTGTTAATATAAATTTTCTCTTATATTGGAAAATAAGTTAACTTTTGAACTGTCGTATGAATTGTAGATTTTTTAAAATATTCTAAAGTCGTTAAAAATGTTTTCTAAACTGAGTAAACAATAACAATAATCAATAATTGATTGGCGAGCGTCTATAAAATTAACTACGATTTTTGCTACCATAAAAGATGATAATTTCTAAGGCGATTAACGATTACAGGATGTAAGTATATTGTTTAGTATTACATGGAAATATTTTTGGTTCTATTTAAAATTGCTGCGTAATTTCGAAGCGAACTTGGCTAAGAAGTTGAAATGCAATATGCTGCGCTTTGCATATTAACCAAAACACTTTTTATAGCTGCAACTTCTGAAGGGGATGAAGTGTAATAAAATCCTTGGTGAAATTCAATATTCCTTTGCCTGCCTTGGTTGTTGTTTTGAACCAAGGAATCACCACCTGACGTATATTTTACGGTTGAACTGCAATACTCTTTTTATAATGGATATCGTTTAGGGGTTGTGCTTTCGGTTTAAGCTTGTCTAAGTACATAGTAGCAAGTGTATCATTTTAAGAGTTTGCCGTTTTGTCTCTTTGTCTGTTCACACCGGTTTGTAGGTTATTTCGATGGGTAGTGTGTTAGGATCCAAACAATTCTTGTTTTGCAAGTGCACGTCATCGTGTGCAGACGACCACTGCAATGCGTTTCAACAAGACCGTGATCCCCGATTAGCTCTTCTGCACACCCTTCTGACGGATTAGGTGAGTGGATTCCATTGCATGGCATGTTTCGCAACCGAGTTTTTTTTATTATTATTTCTTTCGTTTGTTTGATGTATGATTAGTAGTGGTAATCAATTAATTAGCATAAAACAGAAATTAAGTTAGTACAGTTTGGTCTGGTGTATTTGAAGGCAAATTCTCGAGCGTTCTACACTTAAACAGCGTGAAAATATGTTTTTTGTTAGCTGTGATGGAACTTTCTACAGGAATAGCTGTCAAAGTAGATGAAAGAATGCACAAAAATGTTACTTTCAAGAAGTTAAATTATCGTAGATCGTCTCACGACACTGAATATAGGAAATGGATTCTTAAAAAACCAATAAATATGTATAAAAAATGTGCTTGAATTTGGCGTTGCCATTGGAATAACGTTTTTTTGTAATCGATTTCGGTCCTCTTGTTTACTCTGTATTTACTTAGGCGGCTCTTACACTGAGGCAACTACATGTCTACAAGTAATAAAATAAGCAACTAGCAATTGTCAATGAGCAATACGCAAATTTATTGTAACATATTCTATTTCTACGAACTTTGTATTGTCATCATCATCAACCATAACCAATCGGACAACATCATATTTTTGTCCCTCTCTCCATTTTCCCATATTTTCCTTACAAATCCAGTCAGTCTCGTTGTAGCCACCGGCCGTGTTGTACGTTAAAACAATAAAACTCTAAAAATAACTCAGTGCGTTTTTATTCTGAACTTATTCGGCATCGTGACAGTATTAAAAGGTGGATCTTCCGACGTATTTTTTAAAAATTTATAAAACGAGTAACATGCGTCCGATATTGAGTTGCTTAATGTAAACTTACAAACATCTCCATTTAACCCAGCTGCAATTGCTCACTCCAAGTTGGCTGAGATCCACTTCTACTTATGCGTGCCACTTAAGGTCCACCCGGGTTAGACTCAAAGACCCAAACGTCCGGAACAATTGTGTCCATCCGCTCTATGTACCCTAGCGATGTTTGACTGATGTGCAAATGTTTTACCAAGTTGATGTCGCTGCACACCTCGTATGGTTCGTCATTGAATCTCCCCCAAGCCTATCAACGCAAACGAGACCGACAATTTTACGATTTCTTTCTTTCAAAGCGACCGATGATATCTTCTTCTGCTTTAGTCGGACCCTATCTCTATAAAGCAAGCCTGAGATGATCAAGGTTTACCTTCTCAGAGCCCCACAAAAAAACTGCGCTTTGCAAGCTTTATTATTCTTTTAATTTTTTCTGAGATCTTATCAGAATTAATAGTTCTTCTTACCTCATGCTCCTATAGAGTATTACTTACTTACTAAAATTAGATGGCGCTATAGTCCGGGGTGGACCTGGGCCTCAATAAACACGCCTCTCCATCTAGCCCGACCTTTGGCTAACCGCCTCAAGTTGCGCACTCCAAGTTGGTTGAGGTCCCCTTCCATTTGTGCGCGCCACCTAAGGCGAGGTCTTCCTCTACGTCTACAGCGTTGTCCCTCCGGGTTCGAATCGATGCATTTAAAAGATGGATAGCCATTTTAGTCGAGTGATACGTACTTTTCTGTCCAATTTGATGTCGCTGTACAGCTCGTAGAGTTCGCTTTTAAATCTCCTCCAAAATCCGTCAACCCTAACGGGAACGAAAATCACTCGAAGAAATTTGCGTTCGAAACGACCTAGAAGATCTTCATCCGTCTTTGTTAACGTCCATGCTTCTGCGCCATAGAGACTTGGATGATGAGTGTCTTATATAGAGGCCCTTTGGTGTTTCTCGATAAGGCCTTACTAATCAATTGCCTTCTTAGGTCAAAGTAAAGTTCAAAGTAACAGCCAGCGGTTGGCAAGTGTAATTCTTCGCTTGATTTCTGATGTGATGTCATTTATCCGAATTTATAGCAGAGCCGAGGTAGAAAAAGTCACTAACCACCTCAAAGTTATAGCTGTCTATCGTGACGTTCTGTCCGATTCGCCGATTTAGTGTGTCCCTTCTTGTTGACAGCATGTATTTTGTTTTGCCCTCATTCACCACTAAACATAATAAACATTTTGCCGTTTCTGTGCTAATATTTGCAAACGCACTAGTGACAGTTCGCTGTGTTCTGCGAATTATGTTAATGTCGTCGGCGTATGCAAGTAGTTGCACAGACTTTTGGCAAATTGTGGCCCTAATGTTGGCTTGCGTGTTTCGCACAATTTTCTCTAACCATCTCTAACCATGGCTTATTTTTAAATCATAGGTTAATTTGACACTGACCGCTGTTTCCCGCTAGAAATCTTGACAGAAAGTCAGTATCATACATACCTCCGCGTAACGAAATGAGTTGTTATACGCTTGAACAACGTTGGGAAATATGTATTGAAAACTTATTTCCAAAGTGATTGCTGTGTAGCCCAAGCAGTGCGTTTATTGAAAAGAAGTTTTGGCCGAAATGAAGCACCCACCGCCCCTGCTGTACGCAAATTTGTGCCGAGTTCGTGAGACAACTAGTAGACAACTCTCATGGTCCCCGTCGTCGTACGGTGCGACAGACGAGGATGTGGCTGATTGTCGAGTTGTGGCATCATTGGACCATTTTTCTTCGAAAATGAGGCTGGGAACAACGTTTCCATAATTAATGGGAATGTTTGATTTTACTAATAAAGCCATAATACATGGAAATTTATTATTTTTGTCCATTTTATTGCATCTTTAAAAAGAAAATTATATCTGGCCCACCCTTTAAGTGCATACTGTGAACTTCAAAAGTGAGTGAACATCGATGCTCTTTTAGGGTTTCATTAATGTCTTGAAACATGTCTGAAAAACCAATAATCTGTAAAAATTTTGATAACAAATTAACAATTGGTGTTGACTCACTTTTGTTGCTCACTGTATATATTCGTATAAGTAAACGTGTTGTTTTGAGAAATCTTTTCAATGCAGGCGTTGAGATAAGACGTAAATTTGTACAAGCTGTGATCAATACTATAAGTACGATTTAGACAACGCCTACAAGTATCTTGCTAAGTGCGTGCAGGAAATTGAATACAAAGTTACGTACACATTTATATATCTACCTCTGAACTTTGCACACGTGTACTACAGTCTTCTTTTTTTGTCAGGTAAGACCCCTTTTACACGCAGAGTTTTTTCACTTTAGTGTCGAGAATGTGTAGGTAAAGGGGATGAAAAGTGCAGGGGATAGCCGAACACTGATGGGCCGCGAATTCCCATCCGATTCTTGTATTCTCTTTCGCTCTCTTTCGTTATTTTCAGCGTTGCTTTATTCTCAAACCGTACTCAGTCGCGATAGACGTCTGCATTTGCTCTATTTTCGAACTGTATGCGGTCTGCGCCGCGAGCGACGAATGAGAAAAAAAGGAAACAAAGACAATTTGACAATCAAGGCACTAAAGTGAAAACACTGAACGTATAAATGCACCATAAGTGCCCAAAAGAGAATTAAGAAGAGTCATGAGTGAAAAAATTCTGCGTGTAAAAGGGGTCTAAGCAACATACATATTGTGGATGAATCTGGCCCACAAACAAACCACACCGGTGTTTGGTTCTTATTTAGTTTTTTTTTTTTTTTTTGTAATAAACACGCGAACATTTGTGGATTTGGAAATCGCCTTCTACCGCCTATTTATCGATTTTGAGGTTGCTTTGATAGTGTATAAAGAACTGTACAGAGCAATGTCTAGTTTTGCCATCTCCGCCAAACTTCTTCGTCTATACAGGATGACATTGTAGAATTCGATAAAGGTCGGTAAATACTCCGCTGTAAATGTACAGAAATTCTGGACGCTTCACTGCAAGAAGTAACGCAGATGGAACAGATCTGCAGAATTTTAATTTCGCACCAGTTGCTCTGAATGTGGAAAAAAATACTAGGGTTATAAGAAGCGATGAAAAATAATTTCATTCATACGAATTTAATTTAAGCCGTGGTAAACATGTAACTTGGTGTATTGAACTTAGTGTGTTGGGCGTTATGCATATATCACATCATAATGACGCTAGTGACCGAGGCAATTTTTCTGTCGCTAGTTGTCAAATATTTGAACCTAGCTAAAACTAGTTTTGATTTCGTGTTTTTTTTTTTCATCACTATCATATTCAGTACTCCGTCAGAGACTGAAATTACATTCGATTTATCAATACTTCACTGCAAATCGTAGTAAACAAATTCCGCAACCAATTCCTGTCGGAGCATATCGGAAGAAAATTCGTACGAAGCTGTCAAAAATATCGGTAAAAACGCACTGGATCGCACTGAAATGCCAGTGTGCCTTGCATATTAATTTGTCGAAAAGAAGTTCCGAAAAGCTATTCGGAAGAATACCTCGAAACAAAAATCCCCCGATTCATATTCGTATGAAATCGGAGAATTTTCCGTTCCGACGGATACCTCGATAGGGCAGATTATGTTTTTAACTTCTATAAACATGAAGCAGAAACATTTAAGATATGATTCTGCTAACGAATTAAGAAGAAACTTCTGCGAAAAGCACACCCAGCTAGCAAATTATAATTTTGCGGCGATTTGACATTTTCATAGAACTTTGATTCAAGTTGCCATTGTCATTTGATGCAGGTTTCTTTAGTGCATAGTTGCACTATAATCGTTTTAAGTACCACTTGTTGTACTTGATACAATTTGACCTAAATCCTACCTTTTAAGATTGGTACGGTATTTTGTTTTGTTTTTTACGCCGCAGGCTTTTTTAAAGGACCATTCATATAAGTAGTGAATTGCGATTGTTATAGGTTAATCCTTTTATTATATTTCTGTAGGATAGAACCCTTTTGGGGTTTTTACACTCAATCAATATCAATAATAGTATGATGTATGTTAGTATAAAGTATGCCAAATGAAGAAGAATTTGCTGTAGCACCGACCGATGCGACGAATTGATTTTTTCACAGTTCACCTATTCACTTATCATTATGATTATTGTGGATGGAAAACTCATTTAGTTGGTCGTAAAAAAATGTTAATTGTCTGTAGTGTAACCAAAAAATAAAACAAATCTCAACGGACGTTCACTAGGTGCGAAACTCGTTAACCAATTTTGTTCAACAGTTCATTCAACTTGTTCGTAGTTGAACAAATACGCTAGTACGATTCCAATTCATTGAGTTGAGCAAAGTGATTACAATTAAAATTGAACATTTTAGTATTGAATGTGTTAATTAGGTTGGATGGTTGAAAGTGGCCGTCAGCTGAAAACGCCAACAGACCAGCATTGTGATACCACGAAAAAGGATCATGTAAGATCTCCCTACTAGTGGAACCATTTTGCGCTCTTTATAAAGCGTAAGAGGCTTCTGATATCTGTGTTTACCAGGTCGCCCAAGTCGTTGTAATGGAAGGTTCCTAAGTGAAGCTTCCTTCTACGGGAGAGAGCTGGGCAGGAACAAAGACGCTGAGGGATAGTTTCCTCCTCTTCCGCATCCATACAGCTTCTGCAAAAGTCGTTTGCGAAAAGGCCTAGCCTTGCGGCATGCTTACCTATCAGGCAGTGTGCAGTAATGACACCTATTGTAGTGCCGATATGCAATCTGTTGAGAGAGATAAATTTCTTAGAGCATTTCAAATCCAGCCAAATTTGTTTGGTCGCTAGACAAGTGGTGCCACTTATCCACTTAAGATTTGTACTCTCGATAGCATTCAGCTTCAATTTTTGTTTGCAAATTTTGTTTGCGATTGGTACCCCTAGGGTGCCTTTATCCGGGAGAATGGGTTGAGTTGTTCCTATTTTATAGCGAGTTCATCTGCCTTACAATTCCCTGGAATGTCTCTATGCCCCGGCACCCTTTGCCGTAAGAGACGATCGGCAGTCGAGGGCTACTAGAGAAGTTATAGAGATCGAATCCAAGCATTTGATGGCTGCTTGGCTGTCTGAAAATATGCAGATATCCTTGGCGGATATGACGTTTTTCTTGAGCCAAGCAAAATGTTAATTAGGTATTTAAAATGGTTGCCAGTTTAAAGAAAATGGTCAAAAGATGCACCTACAATAATTTGGCAAACCTATAATCTGACAACACGCAACAATTATTATCATCATACAATTCAGTCATTTTCAATGGCAATCTTATCCATTAAGTGGTTCGCGGGTGTAGGTTGCTGAAGTGAACCCTTCATAACTCTCAATTCTCCGCCACCGGCTCTAAATCATCAAGGGCAATCCTCATACGGGTGGAGGAGAGATTATGGACTTGATCTGATGGACATGCGTTTAACATGACCAAACCACCGAAGCACGAACCGCTCCGTCTGGAGAAATTGAATTGAGATTGAATTCCTTACGTATTCTGGTTTCGGCAGCTCATTACCCAAACATGATGACTATAGGTAAGAGTTGACCCAGCCTGAACAAACATAAAGGTAAACTCAGCGCTGCTTCTTCCCTCGTGAATAAGACCCCGAGATACTTAAACTAAAAGCTACAAACCGATCGAATGCACTTTTAAGTTCAGTCTGAGAGGACCCAAGGCTGATCAAGTCATCAGCGAAGAGCAAATGACTTATTCTCAGATCTCCCAATTCGAAACGTTCTTCGCCAAGACTGCGCTGTAACATCCAGTCCATATAAGTAATGAAAAGGAGAGGTGACAAATTGCACCCCTGGCGAAGTCCAACGCCCACGGTATTGATCTAACGCAGCTTGTATCTACTGTTTGTGTAAAGAGATTGAATGGCTCTCAAGAGAGAACCTTCAATTCCATACTCCTGTAATACACTCCCCAGACTTTGCCTCGAGGGATTCGCTCGTATGTTTTCTCCAAATCTATAAAGCATGCGTAAACCCTTGCAGCATACTGTAGCACTGCTCATCCTTTCATCATTATATCATCATTATCATGTGGGCTCAGTGGTTAGTGTGCTGGACTACTGTGCGAGGCGTCCCAGATTCGATCCCCGGAAAAACACAAATTACATCTTAAGGTTTTTTTTTTCGTGCAAGCTATCGCGAACGTCGGACTAACATCCGAGAGTAAAACTGTCCTTATCGGCATAAAATTGTAGGTCCCTTCCATTCGTCCCAAAAATAAAAAACCCACACAAACTAAAGGTGCTAGTACACGGTATGTAGCACGCCACATATATATGTGGATCTGACATCACGAGAGAGTGCACAAAGAGAGAGAGCCACATATATATGTGGCGTGCTACATACCGTGTAATAGCACCTTAATGGTTGTGAGAAGCTAGGCCTAGAGTTCCTATGACCTGTTGCGCAAACTATTTATTTATTTTTTTATCATTATCAATGTCATTTTCATGATCATTGTCATTATCATTGCCATTATCATCATCATCCTTAAATTTATACATACAGTGATGGAAAAAATAATAGAAACAAGTATTTACATAATGCTGAACCATCATTAACTGCATACAATTTGGTCTTTCTCCGAAATCAATTCTATACTCAAATGCTAGGTAAAAGTACTTTGAAATGCTGCAGCAATTCGCTCTTATCAGCTTTTAGTTTTCGTCTAACAGTAAAAAGTCTGAGCAAAAATGTTATTTTGCCTGGAAAAAATAATAGAAACAAACGATTACCACAGTCGGCATCAGTGATTTTGAAGTAAAGCTCGGTATTGTTTTAATTGAAATAGTTGTAAATTAGTTTATCCTGTAATTTAGTGTTTTTTAGAAGAAAATCTTAAAACTATGAAATTAACATTTTGTCAAAATGGGTCTAGGAGTCCTTTGCACCAGTTCTGAGCGTGAGGTGATAAAAAAGACGGCAAAACAATGGATGAAATAGCTAAGGTCGTAAAGTGTTCTAAAAGAAAAAGGTCTAAAAAGTATTCTTAGCTATCCATTCAAGTCCCAAAGTAGAAACCAGATGCAGAAAACGAAAAAAGACTCCATGATTTGACAAACTGTTAATACGACTGCAAGAAGAAACTATTTTTTTTTTTTTTTAAATGATTTAAACGCATCCGTTGCAAGTCGTACAATAAGAAATAGATTAAAGGAAGCAGGTCTTCCTGGGTGAAGTCCTAGAAAAGAAAAAAAAAATAAGGGCGCAACGACCAAGTATTAAAAGGATATGAAACACCTTTACTGTAAATTAATTCCTAACAGAAAAAAAACAGAAAAACTAATTTGTTTCTATTATTTTTTCCAGGCCAAAATTAAGGAAAACCAGAATCGACATTTATTCACTATTTCTCTTCTTTTTTTATTAAACATTTTAATGTTACATTTCTTCATTACATTGTATTAAAACTATTAGTATGGGTTTATTTTATCTTTTTTCCCGAAAACATTTTATTTTTGCCATAAGCGACGAAGAACCAGCTTGTTTCTATTATTATTTCCACCACTATATATATAAAACTGTAGGAATTTTCATTGTAACCTCAAAGCACGAAAACTACTGGACGGATTTCAATGAAACTTTTTTTTGAAATGTTTTTTAGACTGTGAGATGATTTTAGGCTATCCCGTTTATAGCCACGTTTTTTGCAATTGTTTTTGACCAAAATGTATTTTTCTGACGTCGCAAATATGACGCTAAATACCATGCTGCTCGTACAAAACACAAACAGAAATGCTGATATTACATTGAAAAATACATACGAACCCTACAGGTAACCACTCGCCATTATGTACCCTATTGTCACAAATCGTATGTGCTAGGCCCTAGGGTATTACGCGGAATGTCGACAAGCAACATATGGTATGTGTCACGAGTGCCTCATATCGTACACATACGTATGTGTACCTTGTGTGAGGGTCACAAAGAGAGCTAGTATACGGCATGTAGTCATTGGCACCATACGCTGACGTCAAAATTACGTCAGAGCACATACGTATGTGGCGTGCTACATGCCGTATATATTATTAAATATTATGTAGGAATATTATGCTATATTAGTTTTAAGACATATATTAGAGCAACACAAGGCCAATATAAAGAGGGCCAATGACGTTTATTTCATTATCCGGAATAGGTCTAAATCCGTCAGGCCTTCTATTTACCCATTGTGAGCAAAGAAATAAAAGTATATTTTATATATCTATCACTATAAATATTGAAAGAGAGAATCTTGCATTCAAAGTTAAAAATAAATTAATTAAACTTGTTTGTATTTTCAGTCGAAAAATCGAAAACATTGGCAAAATGACACAAATGACACAAGATGAAATAGTGAGCAACACCAAAACAGTTCTCCAAGGCTTGGAGGCACTGCGTGTCGAGCATGTATCCCTTATCGCAGGAATGGGCGAAGCCCATCGCGATAATGAGAAATCCGACATTGTGCAGAAAAACATTGAGCACATTGAATTGGGCGTTAGCGAAGCCCAGGTAATGATGGCGTTGGCATCACATTTACAAAATATCGAAGCAGAAAAGCAGAAACTTAAGACACAAGTGCGACGTTTACATCAGGAAAATGCATGGCTAAGAGATGAATTAGCAAATACGCAACAAAAGTTCCAGGCTTCTGAACAGTTAGTCGCTCAATTAGAGGAAGAGAAAAAGCATTTGGAATTTATGGCTTCGGTTAAAAAGTACGACGATAACCAAGAACAAGAGGAATGTAACGAAAAGTCTCGTACCGATCCCGTTGTTGAACTATTCCCCGATGAAGACCACGAGGAAAGAAATAACATGTCACCAACTCCACCAAGCCAGTTTGCCAATCAAACGTCGGGCTACGAAATTCCAGCAAGACTGCGAACATTGCATAATTTAGTGATCCAATATGCTTCACAAGGAAGGTAAGTAGTAACATGAATGTGCATAGTTTGATATTTTCATGGAGAACCAAATTTAAACATAGATACGAAGTTGCAGTACCTCTGTGTAAGCAAGCATTAGAAGACTTAGAGAAAACAAGCGGACACGATCATCCAGATGTAGCTACAATGCTGAACATCTTGGCTTTGGTCTATCGCGATCAGGTAGTTTTTCATTAAATAATGTCGTGATTTTTAATAACAAAATTATTTTGCATTTGATTTAGAATAAATACAAGGAAGCCGCAAATCTTCTCAATGATGCACTTTCGATCCGTGGAAAAACACTGGGAGAGAATCATCCAGCAGTTGCTGCTACCCTAAACAACTTGGCTGTGTTGTATGGTAAACGCGGCAAATATAAAGATGCCGAACCTCTGTGCAAGCGTGCATTGGAAATTCGTGAAAAAGTTCTTGGAAAGGATCATCCAGATGTGGCCAAGCAACTAAACAATTTAGCACTTTTGTGCCAAAATCAAGGAAAATACGACGAAGTCGAGAAATACTACCAACGGGCACTTGAAATTTATGAAACTAAACTTGGCCCAGATGACCCAAATGTAGCAAAAACCAAAAACAATTTAGCAAGCTGCTACCTAAAGCAGGGTAAATACTCCGAGGCTGAAATTTTGTACAAGCAAGTTCTTACCAGAGCTCACGAACGGGAATTCGGCGCAATTGATAGCAAAAACAAACCCATTTGGCAGGTGAGCATTTAAAACAAAAAAAAAATCCAATACATATTCTATTATAAGACGGTGGGTACTCTGAATGGTTCGTATTGTTTTTCTCGAATCAACTAGATGTGGGAGAGGCACACTTTGTATTGGAAATTAAAAAACCATGATATGTTGTATTTTTGAAAACTAGACACAAAAAGAAGGTCTCAAGATCGAAATTTGTTTAGAAATATCGCCGTTATAAAAGTTTAAGGCGAACTCAAACGATTATTTGTAGTGCGCAATATGTTTTATTTTTTTTTTTTTGCAAACGGTTATAGAAAATGTAGTTGCTTAGGGAGCCTCCACATACAGGTCGCTTGTCTGTTCCTAAAAAATTCCAATTTCATTGTGAGCAGATCGATTTTTGTTCAAACAAATGGCGCTATACTCTACACACCTAACATCGTTGCGTATGAGCGTGTTCTATTTCTGTTAAACTGACCAAATCTTCCCAAATTCACTAAAGTGATTAAATTTCTCAAATCTATGCTGGACTTCGGATCTTGTGACGTTATTCAAGAAAACCGACGAAAGTTATAATGCAGAGCAGAAGCAGGGTGTGCGATTAAAGCAATCTACCCTTCGAAATGGTAGGCGGCTGCATATTTGTATATTTAGTTTGCAATAAATTTGCTGATACAGCAGACGTTAGTTCGACAGAAGTCACTTAATCAAAAAAGTAATCCCCTAATGTAACCTTGCACAAAGAGGCAAGAGGGCTGTTCAGGTGCAGAGAAAATAAGCAATGGGTCAATCTTTCCCAACGCCCGTACAACTCATACAGAAATCGTTGTAGGGGTGACTCGTTAATGCCCCTAAAACGGGATCGATTTGTTTGGATATTATACAGGCGATAATAGTATTCCACCTCTTGTTAGTTATTTTCAAGGTCTCTTCTAACAGGAAGAATTTTATTGATTGTAATAGAGTGTACCATCCCTCACTAATGTCAGTTATTTGGGGCCAGTTCGCCCGTCTTAAACGGAGTATTTCAGTAACTCTGGACAGGGTAATTAATCATCTATCAGTAATCTCTTTAAAAGATTCGCGGTATTGTTTTATTAACTTTGACCTGGTTGTTGGTGCATTAAAGCCTTTTTTTTAACTGCCTATGTAGATGTTGTCTTCTAGTCTATTGATTCCGTAAAGCAGAATAGTTCTGCCAGTTACTACTTTAGGGTGTGGGGTCCATCTAGCACATAAAGCTTTCTTAAAGATGTGAATGCTAAAAGTCGCCTTTCTTGTACGCTTGTGAATATTATAGCTTCCAACTAAGTTTCCTATCTATAAACACTACCTCTGTCTTGGAGAAGCTATCACCAAGTCCGACCGTGTCCGTCAATTTCACCAGCTTGCTTAGAACAAATTCTTTTAGATCGCTTATAGTGTTTGAAAATGTTTCAAAAATAATAGTGATTTAGGACTTCCTATTTCAGTTCTTAAAACTTTCTACTCTAAGGCTATATGCAAGCTGCAAGGAAATTTCAAACAAACGTACAACAAACTGCAAATGACGAAAGCGTACGTATAAGGACAGCTACGTGGAGAGTAGGCATAACACTAACAATCTTTTAATCATTTACTAAAGTGCTATCTCCCATTTTGAACAGTTTCTTAGAAAAACAATTTATCAGAGTACTCACATTTACATTAGGGTGGCCCAAATGTTCAAACCGTGATAGTACGAATAAAAATATTCACTTTTAAATTTGAATAAATTTAAAAGCAGTGCATTAAACATACAAATTTGAATATCAATTTTTAATAGTAATCTATCCTAATTACTGTAAACAAATCCGCCTTTTGACCTACCGCATAAGCAAAAGTGATCTAGTTGTTATCATTTAAAATATAATCAGGGTTTCAGTAACGTTTGCTTGCCAGTTATAAATCTAGATACTCTTCAATAATTCTACTACAATCTTCACAATATAATAAAATAATGTTTAAAGTCAAGAGGGGGCCATCGATTAAAGGCAAATTACTTATTATTTTATTGTGCGACTAGGTGGTTCTCTTTGTACCTATGGCGAAAGTTCGCTTAGCAGTTTACAAATATTTCGGTTTTCGGTTTCTCAAAAATTAATAACCATCTTTTTGCTCTTGCTAGACCACCCATGGCAAAGATATAATTGTATTTATTCCAAACAAAGTATTTTCAATGCGGCTTGTACCAAATATATTTTACTATTTCTTCTATAGATTAGTCTTACCAATTCTACTACATTTTATATCATAGTAGTTAATCTTAGTTCTTAATAAAGCAGTAGGCTAAGTATAGCTTTATAATATCAGCACACAGTCAGTATGCTAACTCGTATAAATGACAAATCACCAACAAAACAATTACTAACGAATATCATTGTGTGCAAACTTCCATTGAAAAACACATGGAAAGACAAAAATGAAACACAAAACAAATTGTGGAAGGTCTAATAGTTTTATATTTGTATCTATAGTGAGCTACCAATACAATATTTTCGCGATATTTTAGACAAGTTGGAGTGATAGGATAATCGAAAAACCATGTAAAAACATATCGTTGAAAACGGCGTCTAGTGAACGTAAGAAACTACCAACTAAAAGAAATCCTTCCGCGCAACTATTATTATGTATATAGATCACATTTCCTATTAAAACGTTTACAATTCTTAGTTTTATTTAGTTAGTTAAAATACATTTTTATACAATTTCTTTACTTTATCTATATATATAAAAATGGTGGCAGAAATGTATAGTAATTCATCAATTGAGAACGGCTGGATCGATTTGGCTCAAATTTCTTTTCAGTTGTTCGTAATTGCCAGGAGAAGGTTCTTCTAAAAGAAAATTTTGGGAAAACCCTCTGGAAAAGTCGGGAAACGGAAAAATGGAAATTTGAGAACAACTGGGCCGATTTGGCTCAAATTTGTTTTCAGTTGTTCGTAATTAATTTTTTGTGTGTAATTGTTCTGAAATGGCTTTTCGAATGGAAAAATATAAAATTCTTAGTGGAAAACTCGGAAAATTTGAATTTGTTTAGACGAAATTTTGTCATTTTCTTTGATTCTGGCAACAATTTGGCCAAGATCTCAAAATGCATTGGCTGTTGCATCCTCTGGCATTGCTGCCACATTGTTGGAAGGCGGTCGAATTGCACATTCCGCTTTGAAGCTGCCGATGAATCTTCTCACGGTTGACAAGCCAATGTGCACAATGACCAAGAATTCGGCGACAGCGAAATTGATGCGAAAATGCAAAATCATCATTTGGGATGAATGCACGATGGCGCATAAACGATCTTTGGAGGCAGTTGACCGAACGATGAAGGATTTACGAGGTGATTCGAGACGATTTGGTGGGGCTATGATATTGCTCTCCGGAGATTTTCGTCAAACGCTTCCCATCATCCCGAAATCAACTGCTGCCGATGAACTCAATGCATGCCGGAAATCGTCGTCTTTGTGGCGGCATGTCAAGAAGTTGAAAATGACCACGAACATGAGAGTCGCATTGCAGAACGACCCATCTGCTGCTGAATTCTCGAGACAACTGATGCTGACGCTTGGCAATGGCCAAATTCCCGTTGATGTTTCAACTGGATTGATGTCGTTCCCGGAAAATTTTTGCGAGTTCTCATCGTCGAAGGAGGACCTCATCACCAAAATGTTCCATGGCATTGCACAAAATTATAAAAATCTCGATTGGATTAGTGAAAGGGTAATACTATTTCATTTCATTATTCGAAGTCAAATCGCTGGAGAACTGCATTCGTACAAATACGTTGACAGCGTGACCGACGAGGATGAAGCGACCAACTATCCGACGGAATTTTTTAACTCGCTTGATGTGCCAGGAACTCCACCGCATAATTTACAGCTGAAGGTGGGATCAATCATAATCATGTTTCGGAATCTGAATCATCAGATTCACCGTCAACGGTACGCGGGTGTCCGTCAAGAAACTGATAAACAATGTGAAGCAAGCGACGATCATCAAGGGCGAATTCAAAGGAGAGGAAGTCCTTATCCCATGAATTCCGATTATTCCAACTCATCTTCCATTCCAATTCAAGCGGATTCAGTTCCCTGTTCGTTTGGCTTTTGCGATGACAATCAATAAATCGCAAGGCCAATCGTTGGAAGTATGTGGGATTAATCTCGAATTTCCCTGTTTTCGCACGGTCAGCTGTACGTTACATGTTCGCGTGTTGGCAAACCTTCGTTGTTTGTTTTTACGCCGGAAAACAAATCGAAAAACATTGTTGATCACATCGCTATCTACTAATTTCGATTCCATTCAAACAAATCACATTGAAATTTGAACTATCTGCGTTTTATTATCACTCTGGAGTTTATCTGAAGGCGTTAAATTGGGGCTAGTAAATTATATATTTTGTATCTTTAATTAAAAAAGAAAATGCATATTTTGGAAATCTAGAACCCTAGACACTTTGACATTAACCACGAAAATACTACAAAGGCCTAGCGTGTGATTGCAATATTTAAAAAGTTCATGGCCGCGTTCAATGTGCTTAGGCACCTAAATATTCAGGTGACAGTTTTCCATAGAACTTAGGCAGAAAATCTTGCCTAACACACGAAACTTGCCAAGATTTGCAGACAAATGGACCAATCAGGTAGGCTAGACTAGCTAGGCAAAGGCGTATTGAACGCTGCCGTTGTTTTCTGTAATATATTATTAAACTCGGTTGAAATAAAAGAACACGTAAAATATATATTAGCTTGGCGTGTCTGCCAGTCACCATTTATTTATTTATCATCTACTTTGAAAAATCTTGTTTAATTCATCGCTACAGACAGACTTGTCACTAAAATAGTTGCTAGCACCTAAAGGCGTTAATTTGCATTGAAATTTAAAAATTCGGTTAAAAAAATCTCTGAACAAAGTTCATTTAATTGTTGTAATTTGATCAGAAGGACGATTTAAAACTAAAGGTTTATTAAGTATTAGCAACAAATTATTCACTAAAAACCGGCAAAATATTGGGTCCTAATCTTGCACCCCAACCTTTGAAATGAAAAAAAAAAAAAAAAAAAAAAACATTTTAGAGTATTCTGCTTCTTTTTAACACAAATATGAAGGTAAATCAAATTTAAGGTAATTGGAGTATGTACATAATTTATATTTAAAAAAAATTGTTCTGTTGTGTTTTGAGCCACCTTTCGGCTCCAAAATGCACACTTCCGGTTTGGAAGGGATGCATACAAATTGGCCAAATAATTTAGCGAAATCGAGCTCCAAGCTCATTCGATGGCTTGGAATAGTTCAGATATAGTCGAATATTGTTGTCCCGATCCATATACTTGACGTGTCAACCATCCCTAAATATTGTCGATGATATTCAAATTCGGTCAGTAGGGCGGTCAGCTTAATACATAGCTCCACATTTTGGCTCTCTATATACGTTTTAATAACCCAGGCTGTATGTATTGGCGCATTATCATGTTGATAAATCCACGGCAGAGGACCAAAAAGTTTATGAAAGTATTGAAAGGCCTCTTTGGTTATTGGCGTTATTGCACTGGGCGTTATTGCATGCACCCGCAGAGTTGAAGGTGTGATGGTGTATGGGGCGTTGCGTTTTACGAACCGGGTTAAGGGATGACTTGTTTTTGATTTTTAGTATTTTTATATGCTTAGCATACGAAATAATACGACGTTGTGAGGCTTGCTTTGATCCCACATTATATCCTGATTTTTAGAAAAGAGTCGTGAGAATTTAACGCCTTTTTTTTTTTTTTAATATAAGTCGCCTTTTCGCATTAGTAAATCCATTGTGTATGCATGTATAAAATATGGATATAACGTGTCGTATCCTCTCGAATTTCTTATTTGGCAACAAATATACGAGCGTCCTTTAACGGTCAAACTAAGTGCATATTCTATTTAAGTAGCGCAAAAATGTTGCCTAAATTTAAGCGAATGCTCAAGTAAAGTGGAAAAAACATATAACGGCTCTTTTCCAGAACTTGCAATTTGTCACAGAGAAAGAACAAGAGTTACCCAAAAATAACGTTCAAAAATACCACTATTTAATTATTCTGCTTCGTATATATGAACAATTATAAAGAGGGTGTACCTGTACAGGGCGTTCTATTGAATTGGCGAGGAGTATATAATAAAACCTTTACTGATACATCGCCAAATTGTATAATAATCTAAAAGAATTAAAACTAATATTTAAATCTATGGCTTATGAATACGAATTGAAGCTAAGGGTATTAAATAGATCGTATTTATAGAAGAAAGTTCCCCTGTTGGAAAACTGTTAGCTTTGATTTAACTTTTTACAGCAAATGGGTGATTGGGTCGTTAGAGCCATACGAGCTGCGGAGACATTGGTAGATGGGAAAGACAAGACGAAAATTATAAATAGAGTTCTTTGAGAGAAATATTCGTTGACCGTGTGGAAAGTGAATTCGAAATGGGCACTTGTTGCACTTACAATAGAGGGTACTAGATTGGCATTTGGTGACATTGAACTCTAGGCAGTTTTTTAGGCATCTACATCTTGTTCTTCATGTTGTGAAGAAATCAGCTTTAAAATGAGTAAACCTCTCAATCTCGTTAAGGGTTGAGATGAAGGAACCGGAAACTTGCGGTGGAATACGAAAAGTGGCTAAAAAAGCGACCGATAGCAAAATGTATTCAAAGTGCTGAAAATTTGAAAGCGGTTAATTGATATGTTATCTTATCAAAAGCCTTCTTTAAATTATATTCAATAAAGTCAAATCTAAAGGATACAGCGTTTGGATAGTCGTAAAAATTATTCTATGAAACGAAGGGATTGGTCCACGTTACTTGTTCTTTCCGCTGTACATTTTATATATTTTATTCAGAGAAATCCATACATTATTTTGGTTTGGACTTGAACACACAATATTGTGATTGTGCTTATTATTATTAAGCCAACATATTACCACTGCCGCCCCTCAGGCAGTTAGTTACTCCAAAAATGTCCTATATTATAAATTCTACAAACAATTATTTATTTTAAATTGTCTCTTCTAAATCTTTAAACTTTTTGTGCGACTGCCGATTTTTTAATTTAGTATCAGCACAACCAAATGGGGAACATGTTTTTTTTTTCTGTATAAATTTGGACCACCCTAATGTCTACCTATGAATTTAGAATACTTTTGATTTGAACATATTCACATACATATGTACATCCTGTCATTAACGCTAACAATTTTAGTTCATAAACATTCTCTGTTCTTGTAGAAATAATATTTTGTTATTGATGAGTGTCGCTTTTATGTTTAATTCTTGAACTTTAAATCCGCTTACCTATTTGAGTTATCTCAATATTTCTATATGTACATTTATGTCTTTTGTATAGTTTTCAAAGAAAAACAAATATTTTAAGAACATATTATATGTCACAAACATTCATCTAAACCTTTCGTTTGTCATTGCCCAAAACCAGTTTTGGTTTCCTTTTATAATCGAATACCAAAACTAGGTTTGGTATAGCTTATGCCTTCACGCTATCATTGCCAGCTCCCAATTTGGAAAACATTTGCGGTAGGCATCAATTGGGGCTTATCCAGGATTGCGCGGAGAGTAGTTGAAGGACGTAGGGTGTGGTTTAGTACGTTTAGGCGCACTTCTGGCATCGATTATTCAGGTTTGCGAATCGTGCATGTTGGTAGCACGGGCTACCGCATCTTTAGATGATTACCACAAAAAAAAAGGGGGTCGTATCACTTTGCCTGTTAACGGGCAATGCGTTATAGATTGACATAGGGTTTGAAACGCCCGCATACAGTAATGGACATACGTATTTTGACAAAACTAAAGTTAATTCTACTCGTAATTTGAACTTATTGCATGTAAATTTTGGCATCAATGGAAAGGTCATTTAAATTCCGTTTGAATGATATAAAACTTTCCTTAACCCATTAAGTACCCATTGAAAATCTAGAATTTTTGTGAAAGTCGACTTTCGACAATTCTAATAGTGACTGCAAAAAAATTTGTTTTTGTATAATACCAGGCAGTATTTTATACTGGGCTCAGTAGTTAGTGTGTTGGATTTCGGATCTAGGAGGACCATGTTCGATCTCAAAAAAAAAAAAAAAAAAAAAATTACCACCCCTATCGTTGAATCCGCCGAGGGGAATAATTCACGCAAAAGAATATTTTGGTATCGTCAAAATCGCAAAGTGAACAGTTCCCCGTTCCGGAAAAATTCGATTTGAACGTTTTTAACGATACATTGAAACTCATTCACATTACCCACACTGGAAACTGTTCACTTTGCGATTTTTACGATACCAAAATATTCTTTTCCGTGAATAATTCCCCCCGGCGGATTCCACGATAGGGGTGTACATCTTATGGTTTTCTCTACACCTCTCGCTGAAAGTCTAACATACATAAAATTATTGTAAAATTGTAGGTCCCTTTTATTCGTCCCAAAAACACACACACGAATGGTTGTGGGAAGCTATGCCCAAGGTCCACCCCTCCATGCCGTAGGCAATTTATACAGATTATTTTATAAATGCTCCTCAGCAACTCATTACAGACATAAAAAGCTTTGCTCAACAAACCATTTGAGCCTACTGCTTTGTTAGTTCTGTTTCTGTCTGCTTTGACCTCGGGCCAATCAGTAGTTGCCAGTTGAGGCACATTTCACATGCTAATTAAAACAACAACCTGCTGGCAACTGCTGGCAACAGCTCTTGATTTCCTCCCCAGTCGGAGAGCGGCTGGCAGGCAGCTGGCTAAATTCAATTCATAATGAACAAACTGAAAGCAACAAGTGGCTTAGAATTTCCGTACAATTTGCTTAAATCATATGGCGTTCTTATCTCATGCAGACAACATTCCAGAGAAAAATGTCAGAATGTAGCAAATATTTCTACCAAATGCATAATTTTATACTAAAAGTCGGCTGGCTGGCTTCATCTTGCTGACAATTGTCCAAATGAACGGCTGGCTGGCGAACATGTCTAATGCTATTCTGCACAGTCCGTCTAAGTATTTTTTCCACCTACTACAATAGTATACTACATACAATAGTAGTATAATAGCGAAAACTTGGAACTTCCTCTTTACCATTTTATAAACTACCTCTTTCCTTTTGTAACGTCTTTTCATCTTCGCGATTTATCGACGCTTTTATTCTTGAGTACGTTTTTTTATCCATTTCGGCTATAGTCCCCATTTCTTGCGCTACACTGATTATCTGCAAGATCTATTGCAGATCAAGTATCTCTAAAGTTGTCAAAAAATTCTTCAGCAGTTACACCCAATTCAAAAGACATGGTTTTATTACGAGCAAGCTACGAGTATTGGAGACGCTACGACTAATGTGCTGGGTTGATAGGCATCTTTCTTCGCTTAGGTCTACTTTTCAATTTCTCTTCCACAAAAAATGCGACTGTCTTTCTGGTAGTTTTTTTTTCATAACATTTACTCATGTCATGCTTATAAGCGACACTTTTCTCAATGTAGTAATCATAACAATACAATTAACACCAATACAATTTTTTTTGTTGGTATGTTATTCGTCCTTCTTTACTAACGAAATTTTCCTTCATTACATTTTACGAATTAACTGCAAAATACCTATGACTTAAACCTGTTTGTATTTTTTTGTTTTTCTTATTTTTTTTTTATTTTCTTATAGAAAGGTGTAAAGGAAATGTTAAATAAGTTCTTACCGAACAAATCATCATGAGATCACTTGCCACAAAAATAATTATATTTGCTTTCCATTAAAAATCGAATATTTAAAATCGACAGTAAATAAATTTATTATTAATAATAAAATAGCACTAAATACTATAGTTACTAAAAGATCAGTTATCTGAGCTTACATTTTAAGAAGTAAATGAAGTTTTGTCGTAAAAAAAAACAAACTGTGCTTGCCAATAAGCAAAATTTGTACTAAAAAAACAAAAACATCAACTTAGACTACGAGCTTGACAATTTGTTTATTAAATACAGCTTATCTTGCCTTTTACATGATGTAGGTAAATTATCTTGCACAAACTCTTGTCTAAGCAATTGTATAGAAATAGTTTTTTTTTTTTGTTTTTCGTTGTAAACATTCATATACCATTTTTGTTATTTATATTCTGGTACAAGACAATAAAGTAATTTTATAGTTGACTTTCGTCCTTTATTTTGAAAATCTTTGTTTGTTGATTTTACTTTCTTTCCCGGAAATTTTCTTTGGTAGTTAATAAAGGTTTGTGACATTGGCATGGAGTAGTTTATACTATCAAAATTTAATTTAGTAGAACCTGGTGAAATTGGACAACCATTGGAGAGAAACAAATTGGTCAGATTAGGAGGAGGTGCAGTTGATTTTCAATGGGACATAATGTTTCTTATATTTGGTTCAATCTAATTTGTCTATTCCAATAAGTTCAGCCAAATTGGCTATAGGCAGTATGTGTTTAGAGAAATTGTCAAAATCTATAGGTATTAGGAATGTGTCCCCAAAAAGATGTACAAACAGAAGAGTTACACGACCAATTAATTAGGTTTGCTTAGGTTAGGTTAAAAGGGGTATACGCGATTAAGGAACTATACACCAAACCAAAAGGAACCATCGCGATCCCTATGCAACCAATTGAAGGTACTATTATGGAGGAAACCCAAACAATTCGTCTTGAAAAACCTTCGATTTCCCGCTCAAAAACTAAGTAGCCCTTTGTAGTCTGTGTAGTTTACTCCCTTGAAACGTTGGTAGATTTCTAAGTAACTCCAAACCAGGGGTCCTACGATTCACTTTGTAGGTAACCGTATATTTTGTTTGAATTTTAATGAAGTGTATACGACCCCAACATTAAATGCCGTATTGAAGTTTTGAGAAATATGGGAATGCATTAAAAGCTTAGAAAAAACCCAAATTACATCTTAAGGTTTTTCTCCAATACGCCTTCTCTCGCGCACGTCATCCAATAAGTAAAAGAGTAAGTAAGAGACAAGCCACGAAAATGTAGAGCATCTGAAACCCACATTACTTCTTTACAATTTCAAGACACTATGATCTACCGTATCAGGGGCTTTGCTAATATGTATCTATAAAAAGAGCCGTATCAGACTTTTTTAAAGTCACACTGTAAATCCGAGAAAAAGTGGGTTATATCCCAACCTCCTTCGAAATCTTTATAAAATACAAAACACTTGCCATTTACCAAATTTCAAGGTTTTAACCTACATAAATGACAACATCCAAGATATATACCGCGGTACTAATACTCATTTTTAGTGTCCAGGCTAACTTTTACGAAGTCACAATGGCGAAAATTTCCATATAAAATTATCCATTGTGACCGTCAAAATATTTAAGCTGAAGACTAAAAATGATTATTGGTAAGGCCCATAGTGGTATAAATAACGTTGTTATATGGGGGTGGCACTCCCAGTGTTTCAATCCCGCGCACATTTCGCGAAGCGCTTTCTACTGTCAATGTATATCAATTTTCAAAATTTTTTAGCTCCCATAATTGACAAGATATAGCATATCACAAAAACTCTTCTCCACTCTCTAAGCCTATGTCGTTCTTCCGATTCCAGACTCTCTTTGACAAATTACATTACGATTGGCTTAGACTTTTAGAGGTTTAGTCGTGAAAAGGTAACAAGCAGACAGAGTTATCTTCACATTTGTAATACATATTAGTATAAATTATAACATCCTTAAAAATCTAACCATTTCATCAGTATATTACTGCAACCGTAAAGAAATCAAATGACAGTGCACCATCTAATTTAAGACTTTTTCTGGACGAGTTATCCAAATAAATATATTGCAAACAGAATTACATTTCATTTGTTTTTGTGCGCATTTCGATTTTGCGTGTTAATTATGGTGAATCTCATCAGAAAAACTTCAACGTTTCACACCAGACGTTTATTGCCAAAATGAACTAGTCGGTGAACGAAATATTCTTCGAGGAACTCGAAGCGAACGAAATGCAAATCGCCTAGCTTGCGGAATGTTCTCGGGAGATGAGAGAGTCAAATCAAAATATTTATGTTGGCAGGAATTCGTATAGCTTTAATTTTTGGCTGCTTCATTAGACATTAGATATGAGTAGTCAAGAAATAAACGATCAACACGTAAAGGAATTTATTTTTATTTCGTGTATAAAAGCAGTAAATTTTCGTGAAAAACTCATTTACAGAGTTCCACACCAAAGAGTATATGATATTTTGACGAAAATCGAAATGACCTTATATGTATGTTTTAGCCACGCCCACTTTTTCGGCCATCTTTATTCAAGTTTGTACAGCCGATTTACTTCTAAGTTTATTTCTTTGTTGAGTTTTTATTATTTTAGTGATAGTCCATCGTAAATTTGAGATTGAAACATTTGACTAAAGGTTGAACTGAGACACCCTATATGTATGTAATATCTAGAGATATTTTTAATTTTATTTCGCATTAACTTTTTTTTTTTTGTAATTATTAAATGTAATTCTTTGTGTACCTACCGAGTTAGGTAAATAATTTTATGTGAAAGAAAAAGAAAACAAACGATATGAACAAATTTGCAGGTTGCTGAAGAAAGAGAAGAGCACAAATATGACAATCGTGAGAATACACCTTACGGCGAATATGGCGGTTGGCATAAGGCTGCGAAAGTTGATTCGCCTACTGTAACAACAACTCTTAAAAATCTGGGTGCTCTTTATAGACGACAGGGTATGTTTGAAGCCGCCGAAACTCTGGAGGATTGTGCTCTACGTAGCAAAAAAGAAGCACTTGACCTCGCTAAACAAACAAAAGTCGCACAATTGCTGAGCAGCGGCGATAAGCGGCGATCACGTCATCTAAAGGATGAAATGGAACCAGCTGAAAAAGACGAGGTAAATAAACATTGATTTCAAATTATGTATCTTTTAAATATGTATATGTATTTCAGAAACGTTTATCCAAGCCTTAAATGCACTACTGCTCAAAATCGGTCACTAAAACTTGATGTTAGCAGACAGTTCAAGGAGATCTTATTCAAATATAATGTTGCAATATGCATGTGTATGTTTTTCCAAAAAACGTATATTTTTGTTTTTTTGTTTGTTTTAATTTTTTTAGACACAGCATCAAGAAAAGAAAACAATTTTTGTTTCAAATTAAATTAATTAATTTTCAATTTTTTCTAATTAAATGAACAACAGCAACAAAATTATTGTGAACACACAAACACTTTTGGTTGGAATGAAATCTATTTCGGGCAATCATCAAATTGTCCATCATCAGATTCCTAATTTTCTGTGTTCGATGTCGAAAGGTGTTAACATGTTATTAAGCGTAATTATTATTTAACTATATTATACATACTAAGAAAGAAATTAACATGTAAAGTTATACAAAATTATATATATATATGTTCTTTTTTATTATTTTACTAGCATTTCATTTTTAAATTATATCGGCTTAATTAAATAACGTTCTTTAGAAAAATATAAAAATGAGACTACTTGTTTAATTTAACGGATAAAAAAGTCAAAATATAGCCCTGTTAGTCGCAACGGAACCAAAGTAAGTATGTTTCAAATAATGGAAATGATATGGATAAGATTTGATTTATTGATTTCTAATACATCTTTTACATATAGAATTAATGTCTTTAAAATTGCAAAAGTTAAAAAGATTTACATATTTATGTTCAAACTTGGTTTATAATTTAAGAAAAAAAAATTAAAACTAACATTTTGATTAGAACATTTTAGAAAACGAAAGAGAAGCTTTCTTATTACAAGGGGACCTACTTAAGAATAATTATCAGCCTAAAATCCAAATACCACCCTCTCGAATTGCCTGGTTCCACGAAGTTTTCTTATGAATAGGGGTAGGGAGTTCCAGTGCCTGATGACGTAAACAAGAAATTGGCGCTCAGAGCAATTACAACTAAATCTCGGTTGAATAAAGATATAAGACCGATTGGAGACTGAGAATTCAATTTTTTCATAAAGGTACAACGGTTCTTTATTTATTAACAAGTTATTAACAGAAAATCTGGCACCCATATGTAATGATCGGTATGATGATGGTTTTGGCTAAGCTGAGCCTAACATGTTGAGATGTGAATTGTTTTGACAGAGAAAGAGTTCGTAAGCAACCATATATCTTACCAAATACCAATCGTATATGAAGGTCCCAGCTAAGTGTTGTGTCAAACCAAATGCCCAAATTCTCAACTTTTTCCACATATTGTAAGACTGAATTGCCGAGATACAAGACGGGAAATAACTAATGTCAAGTTTGGTTTTATAAATAACTATGCATTGCGATTTTTTAGGGTTTAATAAGAGTTGATTATTTTCGGACCAGCGAATAATGCTTTTAAGGTCACTGTTAAGTTTGTGAGGCCCATCCTCGATCATCCCAAGCTTGCAGCTAAGGCGAATTTGTGCATCGTCGGCGTCCATGTGAATGCCAGAGTTTATGACTGCAAGAGGAAGATCGTTAATAAACACACTGAACAGAAGTGGGCACTTGAATCGATGTGAAGAGATGCGCTGTGGAGAAGAAGGACGAAGCAGGTAAGGGACAAGATGGAAGGTACAACACGGGTTTTAAGGAGGAAAAAGAAACCACGCGAAACGGGCAGTCGAGGAACTAGAGTCTAGAGAGGTGTCCGAGAGAGACCTACCTATAGAGATGATCGAAGAAACCTTGAAATAGAGTGACAGTTGTTGAGGAAATTGAGAAACAACTTCTGTAGACGATCGTTACGATCAGAATTGCGCTCTCAGATAGAAAGAAACTATTCAATCTGGACGAATAAAGCCAACATTACTGTGCACCCGACCAAAATTAAGTGAGGACAGCAATTTTTCTCCATTCCAACAAGGCTGTCGGAGCAAAAGTCCTATTTAAGTCAGCGGAAGGCGACTTGGTGGAGAGCATACACCGACAGAATACCCAATGATGGGAAATGTATCATTGTTTGCCCGCTCCACAGAAAATCAGACCCTACAGACTACGCAAACCATACAGGTATCAGTCCCCTTAACATCGCATACAAGATCCTGTGCGCCGTAGTGTGTGAACGCGTAGGAACCATTGTAAGCCATCTTAGAGGACTGATGCGCAATTATTTGACTAGGTAGATGTCGCTATATATCTCATATAGTTTGTCGCTGAATCTCCTCGTACAAAGCCCGTCAACGTAAACGTGACCCAAGATATTACGAAAAATCTTGCTTTCGAAGAGCGGCTCTTATTGTGATTGTCGATCAGCGATCGTCACGACAATATTGTCGATTGCGTCGATTGAATTTAGCAATTGGCATTGTGTAACTCAATCGATGAGGGAATAGATTATTGTTAATAAAAATGTGAATATTGTGAATACGTCATACTTTGGCGGCTGTTTATTGACAGCTGGCTATCGTTTTCGCAATTTTTGTGTGTTGAAAATAATTTTAAAAAATTAGTTCGATTGAATTGTGGTTTAGCGATTCGGAACCGGAAATGGTAATGAAGTTCTAGAACTAGCTAGAAAAGGAAAACCATTAAGAGATGCACCTAACCATTTGTAATTGAAAGAAAAAGTGTGGCTATAATTTGTCGAGAAAAGTGTCTCTTGTCCCTCTTGCCATCGCTTTAAGATTTTGCGCCCACTGGTCCTATTAAACCAGTGTGGGAGCATTCTATTGGACTGGCGCCACTAACGGAGCCTTTAGTGCTTATAGATATAATGCAAGTGCTGAAAACTTACATTTGTCCTAAATTAAATTTAATAATTCAGAAAGTAAAGAACGTCGGGCAAAAATTGTATTTTTTACTTGTTTACTTTCACCCATTTCTTCCATGAACGCACGTGAGGTCCATAGCCATTTTACTCTGTGCTTACCTTTTCCCATCGCCTTGCTTGTGTTTTTATCCAAACTCCCTTCGCGATATCTGGATTAGCTTTCATATATTAATGAAACCAGAATCTCTTTTTCATAATTGTTTTTTAACATAAACCCATTATTTTTATTAAAATCACTTACATATATTTCGTACCCACAACATTTTTTCACTTCCAAGAGAAAGCATCAACCAGATATTTGTAATCGACGCCGGCGTTGTATTGCAGTTCTCTATAAATCTGGGATCCGAATATGTCGAAGAAGCTCTTATAGGAATAAAATAGTTTAGATATCGTCCGCTGAAAATAAAGTGCTTTAGTGCGGAAACACTCCTCCCTACTCTCTCTTCCTTAGTAGTAGTTCTGTTGTAGTAATACCAAAGAAAGACGTTAGCTACAATTTATGGATTATTGTAATTTTATTTGAATTATTGTTTTAATATTTTAATTATTCTTTAAAACATAAATTTAGGGACTACATATTTGTTTTTACAAAATACTCGGTATATACAAAATGTGAAATACGTTTTCGAAACTTAACAATGGATTATAAAATGATGTTTTTTTTTTAGGATAATCTAATCGTGTTAACATCTATAACATCCGCTGGCAGTTTTCAGTTTTAATCATTTTCGTTTCTATAGTTTTTCCTGCGGAATGCTGCTAATCTTAGTCGTTCGCTTTGCAAGGCTTGTTCAAGCTCTAATACTTTTACTTGAATTTCCATTTCCAATGTTTTCGCTTGATGGACTGTCAATTTACTAAGATCCAAATCCTGAGAGTCCTCTAACTGCTGACTGCAGTGTTTTGCTGTCGCGACGACAGCCCCAGTAGCTTGAGTTACATTTCGCGATGCCGATGAAAGCTCAGAAAGATGTTTGCTGTTTCGAGGTGCTTTCACGCGACTGGCTACCACAAGCTGAGCGGTGCAAGCTGCAATTTCCTGAGCTGCTACAATAATATCTAAGTGATGTTTGGCCTCTCCAGACACAGCCTTATTGCCGGCTTCTACCAAGAGGTTTGCCCCAGTCGCTACACTCTTTGCTGCAGAGATGAGTCCTTCGCTCCACTGATTATTTCTCTTGTAAAATTCTGTAGCCGATGCAGTTCCTGTTGAAATTCATACAATAAACAAAAGCAAATATTTTAAATAAGTCAAGATGAACAAACCTTTTCCAGTAGACACTATCTCAGCTTGAAGAATTTTCGCCTTTTGGACAAGTACACGAATACATTGCATTAGAGACGTACATGCATCTAGGATTCGTTCATTTACTTCTAACTTTATTCCAGAATCAGATGCTCGTGCATTCGATAGTAGTTCGACGATCTTTGAAGCGGCTTCCTCAATCGCTTTATCCATACTTGCCAGTTCCGATTCAACTAAATCTCCTAATTGCCCACTGTCATCGGAGTTCTTACTCAAGTCGTGTATCATGCTAGTTAGGCTTGTGAGTTTTTCTTTCAAATTAACTATTTTCGGAAGAACAACAGAAGGCTCCGATAACCGCAGCAGTACTTGAAACATAGCCTCTATGTCTTTGCTGACATTCTTTATTTCGTCCGCAATTTCTGTTGTAAGGAAATAAAATAACTAACTGTGTACTTCGATATCACTCATACATACTTTCACCAGCCTCAATATCAGCGGACGTGTTGCAAACAGCCATCCCTTGAATTTGGATTGTGGATAACAAATGACCAGTGAGGACGACTTTTCTAGCAAAGCCTTCCACGACAGTATTGTCTGCTGCATAGCTCGTGTACACAATTTCTAACTCGTTAAGAGTATTTTGCAATTCTTCAGCCAGCATCATAAAATATGCCGACGTACCAGATACGCTAGAGAACTCCTTTTCTGCGTTTGCCCGAATGGCTAGTTTTTCGGACGATCGAATGCAAGCTTCGAGGAGTGCACGTACGGCACTTTCACCATGAATTTTACTCGCATCTAATGATGACTGCAATGCCGTAATTGTTTCTAAGGATTTCCTGTATGCAGTGTCTAATTCAGCCTGTTGATGAAGTAAATCTTGAATGTCACATTCCAAAGAAGTCTTTTCATCAGACAACCTTTCGAGCGTGGAATTAATCGTCTGTTTAAATTTATTTGTTAGAAAAAAATAAAAAAATTGTGTCATTATTTCGAAGTAAAAACTAAATTAAGATCACACAATAAAATAACGGATTGCATACATAAAATGAAACATGCGTGCATGGATGGTCCAACTGTGCGATGAAAGGTGTGCTTCAGGTTACCTCAAAGTCGCTCGCTTTGGCTCTTTAAAATTTAAATTGAATAAAAAAAAACAAACTATGTATGTTAACCTTATGTGGGCGCAGTGGTTAGTGTGCTGGACTGTTGTGCGAGGGATCCCAGGTTCGATCCCCGGAAAAAGACAAATTACATCTTAGTGTTTTTTTTACCACCTCTCGCGAGCCTCTGACAAACATCCGAGAGTATAACTGTCCTAAAAAGCTTCTCAATTCAGCCGTTCGGAATCGGCATAAAATTGTAGGTCCCTTCCATTCGTCCCAAAAATAGAAACTCACAAAAACGAATGGTTGCGAGAAGCTAGGCCTAGGGTGTATACCGCCTGTTGTGTCACCTATTTTTTTTTTTTATGTTAACCTTAACTGGAGTTCCAAACTTAATGTAACTTAATGCCATGCTTTTTAAGTTCTTACGATTCAATTGATTATTTTAAAGAAAATCCCTCCAGATATCAAATTAAATCGTTGGGGATATTGCTCTGATTGCATTCACCAAAAGAAGAAAGCCGAACAGACTTAGACACATCACACTCATTGGTGAAGCAATCAAATTCTCAAAAGAAAAGAAAATTCTTAGAAAAAGGGTATGCAGCAGAGTCAACAACTATGTCTATGCTCTATGCACCATAACAGCGGAAACAGAACGCTACCTTGTGGGCAGCCTGTGTTAACACCTGCAATAATATGGCGGTTATTGTCCCCATCTACAACCAAAGTTATATTCATCAGCATTAGCCTGATACCGTGTTGTCTGGGTCACACTTTAAGTCAAAAGTACCATTGTCGAGGGCGCCTCCTATGCCCATAAAAATGTCCATGGTGTATCCTTTCCTAATCAAGCGCGCATTAAATTCTAGGAATAATATGTTGAGTCTCGCTGATATGCATGTTGCATCTCAGAAAGATAGTTTGATCCAACAGGGACTCTTCCGGCTGATCGACTTATGTAGTTTCTTTTAGATGACGTCAAATTAATCAGAATCACCCTCTTTTTTCTTGTCGTGACAAAGTTTGGCTGAGAATCAACGACAATGTCAGACGATAGTAAAAAAAAGTCTAGTATATGCTTGCTTTTGCTGCTGTCTCAGACCGTATTCGAAGCACCCAATCTGGGGAGGAATTGTCTAATTTTGGCCGCTGAGAGAACGTTTGACAAATAACTTTTGCTAACAGCATTTGCGTGAACATGTCAAGAAGAAGTTTCGTGCCGCCATTAAAGTGCAGAAAACTAGTGACATCGCTGTCACCAAGATGAAATTTATTATTCGATAACTGCTTGCACTGGGGAGAACTAAATACAGAGGCACGATCATAAAGGCCCTGGTTCTGGTGTTTGTCATAAAGAATTTTCTATGGGAAAACATAGATGTCACAACATTAACCTCCCTCCTGGAGGATATAATTGATTTTAATATTTCAATGACATCCTGTATATGGGGTGAAATGTAGCAAAAGCGTGTATATAAATGTTCAATCGAATACTCTAAAATAAAACACATAAAGCAATTAATTACAAATGAAAAACAAACAAACATATTAGACGACACAATAAGAGTTGACTGCTTTGACTACCATTTCCACTTACCTTAAATTCTTCATTTTTCTTTGAAATTTCTTCTTCTAGATTTTGTATTTCGGATTTCTTCAGTTCCAATTCCTGTTCAAACTCGAGCCTACTAATCCTAAGGTTATCCTCGTTCTTAACAGCGTCCAGTGAAATTTTCGTTTCTAGTTCCTCGATTTGTTTCTCCAAATCTACTACACGATTCTTGCTCTCGACTTCGAATGCCTGATGTGATGATTTAAGTTTCTCATTCACTGCGGTGAGGGTTTGAATTTCATTAGTTAAACTGTCATTATTCTTTGTAAGGCCAACAGTGGATTGTTGTAATTCTACAATTTGTTTGTTGTTTTCTTCTAAGGAACGCTGTAATTGCTCAGACAGTTGGGCACATTCTTCTTTTTTCGCCGATAGTTCACTGCTAATAAGTTCGACAGTTGCAGTAGTTTCGGATTTCTGTTGAATTATTTCGTTTTGTAATAAATTAGTTTTTTGTTTCAGTTCTGCTATTTCGGCAGATTTATCTGCCAGAAGATTATCACAGTGTTGTTGCAGTTTGTCATGGTCCTCCAGCAATGTTATATACTTTACACTCTGATCCTTCTCTTGACGTTCTAATTCGGAAGTTTTGTGTAAGATTTCTTCATGAGCTTTTTGCTTTTCAGCGAATTCATCAAGTTGAACTTTAATCAATTCTTTTTCGGCGGTAAGTTCACTATTTTGCGTTTTCACGGTATTAAGTAGTTTCGTTGCTTCTGCATGCTGAAAGGTAAAATAATAGAAAAATTGATAGAAATATAAAAGAGGGAAATAAAATAAAGAAGCGAGTCTCCAAGTTTTTAAAAATTGTGAGTTTATTCTTAGTGTACATGCTCCGAACCGATAGAGGCCTACCTAGCTGACATCAACGAGAATCAAGATGTGCGATGAGATCGAGTAATAGGACATGAAGTAAAATCTGAAAGCGTCTCTTTGCCTAACGTGTTTCCCTAAACTTCTTCCACCTCGTGCCGCCAGAAGACCAGAGGCGGTGCTGCCAAAAAAATGCTAGAAGTGCTGCCGCTGATGTGCTAGATTTTTCTAGGCGACCACCATAGAGAAACTTTTGGTTTAATGATGCATGTCGCTAAGCAAGATCCATACCTTGCAACGGAACAGAGCCGAGAAAAAAGCTGCTTATACTACCCTTGGGTAGAGGAGAGCATAAAAGCATAAACTTCTCTATCTGCGAAATACCCAGGAATTGTAGATCGACACCTACCACGACCTGTACAAAGCCATGTCGGCGCGTTAAACAGAACGTCACAATGGACGAATATAATTTGAGTTAGGGAAACTTAGGCTCTGTGGTGAAATCCAGCAATAACATCAGTGGTCAAGCTTGATCGAAGAATTACTCTGGCCAATCGGTGTGCCTACTGACTTATTGACTTTCGTGAGTAACTAAACTCCTTCCTGCTTGCACTTAAAAACAAGGCTCGAAAACCTCTCAACGAACACCTTTCACCCATTATACTAACCTGTCTAAGTAAGTTTATGTGCTCATCTCGAATCTGGGTGTACATATTTTTCAGTTTCGTAAATTTCTCCTCTGTTGCTTTGGCTCTTTCTTCTTCGGCTGTGGCTTTTTCTAAAAAAAAAATTCATTTAGAATATTAAACTGTTGCACAACTCGTTTACTTACGTTGCAAGGTGGGTGTACACTGAACTTGTAGTTCCAAATCGTCCTTTTGAATTCTAGTATTCACTAGTTCTTCATTAGTGCTAGCCAGCTGAGAGTTCAAACTGGATATGTGCTCTTCCAAATTATTCAATTCATCTCGTTGGGCTATAGTCATTGTCTTCTGACACGTTCTGAGTCGCTCAATTTCAACCTGAAGTTCCCGAATAAAATCATCTCTTTCACGTAGAAGTCGCTCTAAGTCGACCGCAGGGGCATCTGGCGTGTCGGGTCGATTATTTTGCATTTGTTCCGCACTCACATCAACCAGGTTGTCGACAACTGGTTCTGGTTCGGCAGGCACCACAACAACTGGAGGCACATAGCTGCCGAAATCGACACTCGATGAAAAATTAGGCGCATTGGTTGGAAGTTTTGGTACTTGAATTAAATCGACAAAATACTGCAATGGGCGGACTGCATCGTAAAAGGTTTTCAGCTGGATAAAAATTGTTCGAAAACGATCGCGGTGTCCAACTAAAATATCATTTGGTAAGTTTGCGTGCAATTTAAACATCAAGCGTACTGATAAATCGTACAGAGGATTCGAGTCTTGTATGAGCGGAATTAATGGTGCCAGACGACATTGGCCCTGTGGTGTCATGGAGGACATTCTGTAGGTATTGATTGATGTGAAAACGGTTGCCTGCAGGGCTATTATGTCGTCCAGGTAATCGAAGATTTCTACACCCAACTGGAAACTATAGAAAGATATAGAATATATTAGAGTTGCTACTGCGTATATTAATAAAATGAGTATGTACTTACTAAAAATTGATGTCGTCTCCGGCTTTCCTTTCTAGATCGCTAAAGTCAATAAGAAGGTTTCCGGCAAAATGTGGATTTTTGTCATGAAATTCCAGCTTTGTTACCAGAAGCCTTGTGTAGGATTGGATGCAAACCCCTACACCATCATGCAAGTGGCCCCACAGCTTGCCCATTTCGTGTATCATTTTTTTATGACTTTGGGAATGTTTTATCGCACTTGGATGACCTTCACGCAGAACTTTATGTAGTAAATGACAAAATTTCCATGCTGTGAATCTGCTCTCCATTAGCGGTTGCTTTGAAACCACGGCCCAAAATGATTTGCACTCCCTTGTCCTATGCGTGGATATAATAGCCGATCTAGCATGTTTGAGTTTCAGTGGGGTCTCCATGGGATTTAAAGCTTTCCCAATACTGATTGACTGCATAAAAATAGACAATTTGAAATGCATTGATCAAAATAGAGAGATGTATTTATTTCTTTATTGCAGATAATATCTGACTAAATAACTAACAACATTCATCTACTTATTAACGCTGAAAAATAAACATACTCACCAGCTGAAAATACTCTTTGTCAGAAATAGACATGGTGCTGATTGTTAATGCTGAGATCAAGACTAAAAACGAAAATAATTACAATAGATTTGTTCTTCGTAACTATTTAGTTTAAATGCATGTCAATATATCTGCAATATCCGTCGATCACAAGTCACCCTGAAATAAAAAGAAAAACTGATATTCAATCAACGAAACTAATTAAAACACAGTAGTGAATCCTTAAAGCGTGGCGCTGTGTTAGCCAGCTTGACTACAGAAAAATTCAGTATTGCTCCTTTCATCGCTTGTGAATAAAAGACCCCGAGATACTTAAACTTATCCACCTCAATGGGGCTCCACTAACATGCAGATTGCATTGAACGGGCGTTAGGGGTACACCATCACTTCAGATTTATTTACGTTTTTATCCCAGCTTCAACAAAACAAGCGACTGTGCGCTGAGGTTGTCTGTGGAGAGACCCAAGGGTAACCAAGTCATCAACGAACAGCAAATTCTCCAAATTCCAAACGTTCTTCGCCAAGGCTGATCTATAAGATCCAGTCTACATACGCAATGAATAGGAGAGGATATGATACGCACAGTTTTGGGGCCGGTGTATATAACGATTTGAAATGACAGTGCACACATACACAGACTTGGAGAAAATAGTACACTGGTCGCAATTGAATGGTCTAAATTTAAGCCCCAAAAAGTCGAAATTTCTGGTAATATCAAGAAATAAATTGGATTTTTCTTATTTTCCTTCAATTATGTTAAGCAACGCTCCGATAGAATTTGTTGAAAGTTCAAAAAATCTTGGGGTGAGTTTTAACCGACATCTAACTTGGGATAACCATATAAATACACTCGTCGGATAAGTATATGGAGTACTGCGCACCTTGCGGGTAACTCAGACGTTTACACCTATCAAAACGTGTTTATAATTTGCTAAAGCTAATATCAGACGAAATGTGTATACACAAATATTTGTGTAAAAATTTAGAAATTACTTTCAAAAAAATATACAACTTGTCTGAACCACAAATGCCATACACAAACGATTTGTGTATTGAAAACACAAATCTATTTTGTGTACATACACAAATCGTCTGATCGGATATAGAAATTATCTTATGACGATTAGTGTAGATTTGTGTACTATTTGTGTATGGCCTATAGTTTGTGTATTCTGAAAAATAGCGCAATACACAAATTTCGTTCGCATACACAAATGGTTTTGATAATTCAATTAAATGAGGATGGACACGGGCCTTGGGGATGCTTTATGACATGGTAATAAGGTTTTTTCATAATGGTAATAAAACTACCATACAAGTTTTCATATTCAAGAACGCAGGTACATATATACATTTAAGTATCCGCACTTTCAACGGAAATACCTAAAAAATGGTGTTGAAATTATCCACAGCTCAAATTTTTGTGGAAAAGCATGCCTGGCCATGTTATCCTAGTCCATCGACCGGATATTGAACCTAGACAAGCCGTATTGGTGCACCGTTAAATACATGATGAACAGAAAGCAAATGGAACTATTAGTTATTACGATATGAAACCGAAATTACTTATATATTAGTTATTGCGGATTGAAAACGCAATAATTCATATATAAGTTATTAAGAAAATTCGTGGAAAATTACAGTTAGTCTCTATTTTTCACTCCTATGAAGGAAAATGCATTCATTGTTATTTCGGTTTCATGTCGTAATAACTTATATATGAATTATTGCGGATTCAACCCGCAATTACTTATATATAAGTTATTGCGGATTTAAAAACGAAATAACTTATATATAAGCTATTGCGGTTCCATATCGTAATAACTTATATGACCGTTATCATATAAATTACTACGGTTTGAAACCGTAGTAACTGCTATATAAGTTATTTCCGTATAAGTTATTTCGGGGCCCCGTTTTTGTTTTGTGGCACTTAGCAAAATAACAATTGGATTTCTGTGACAGGCTGTACTGTACATGAAATGCTATTTTTGTAGTTCCATTCCTGAGATATGAATGAGTAAGAGAATTGATACTATTCCTTTTTCAGTCATGAACGCACCAGCAAAGATCCTTTGTATTTTGTGCGAGCAGCATTATTGGATTCAGCGCATCTAGAGCCAACCCGCATAGAGGTAGTTCCAACTCTGGAACTATGTACCACTAATGGTGGCCAAGCCAATCTTTTCTCCAACAAATACGGCGCTTGCGTAGCACCTCGACGATTTGTTGGCTTCCGTCTTACATTTCACTTTTGAGTAAATACGCGGCCAAAATAACCGCAACACATTCTATTTTCAACTTTGTTAAATTTGAAACCTGACCGAATCAAAGCAATTTTTTATTTATTTTTATTGAATATATGTACGTCAAACACGAGCGAATCAAAAACAATCTGTCCTATACAGAAATATGTACACAAATTCCATTTGAGTAGGAATATACACTTCGCCTGAACCACAAATATGTGTACACAAATTTGTACCTATATTTTAATCAAAATACACAAATCGTCTGAGCCACAAACATTATTGTGGAATACACAAATCGCTTTTGAGTACGTTTTGATTATTCATTCATTCATGAAATTAAACTTCACGTTTTTTCTCAGCTCTATTTTGTAAAATTATAAAATTAGCTTAATGTCGATTTCCATTGGGCTTTTACCGTTTTGCTCTCAGATCTCAGATTTTTCCTGCCCAATGGAACATGAAACGAGATTCATTTTTTTGCATTTGTGTTGGTGTGTGATTTGACAGTCAGCTGTTTTTAAATTCCAATTTGTGTTTATAAAATTGAATTGTTATTTGTTAGTTTTATACTTGCACTTGTACAATAACTGCTTACTTGTTTTGTTTTGAATTATAACTTCACCCTTCCCCATGAAATCAACCCCATTGGCATGGCTACGACTGTCCATTCGTCTACATTTTATCCATTTTCAATTTTCAAATTTATTCCACAATTGGTAGGGGAGACTGGGGCACATTTGATCACTTTTTGCTTTGAGGTCTCATAAAATCCTATTTGTTTAAATTATTAGACTGCAAAGTATTCTCACTTTAAGAAATGCAAATAAACTTTGTTTTGGACAAATAACTACAGTCAAAATCGCTTATAACGACATCGGTTATAACGACGTATCGGTTACAACGACCAAATTCTTAGGTCCCGGCTGAGCTCCATTATAATCCCATTGAATAGCAAATCGGTTACAACGACATCGCTTATAACGACATATCGCTTACAACGACCGATTTTTACCTTTTTTTGAAATAAAATATTGGTTACAACGACTAAAAGCGACTGTATTTTTTTCTAAAACGGTAAACTGTTTATGCATCTGTAGATGCGATGTATCTGTGTACATAGAATTTCGGATACATATGTTACAGAGCTTACCGTTTGTTGACATGTTATTCTTTTTTTTTTGCGTTTGTTCAACAGTAGGTTGGAAAATTACTTTGTGGACATTTTTCTGTGTGACGAGTGGTCGTAGAATTTTAATTTTATTCTGTTCGCATATATGCTCGTATGTATGTATAAGAAATATGAAAAAAAGGATCTCTACTTGAAAACAGATTAATTTACATCTGTACCTTGATATCGGTTACAGCGACCTATCGCTTATAACGACCAAATTCGCCAGTCCCTTGAAGGTCGTTATAACCGATTTTGACTGTACGTAAATTTAGTAAGGGCGTATAGTTTATTTTTATTTAAAAACGAAGTAGGTCCTTATGTTTAAAGGTATCGCCCATGTGGGCAGTTTTGAACTAGGCTGGGACACTTTTGAACGACAGTATTTGTAATTGCTTTTAGAAGCTAATAAGTTACTAAAAGGTTTGTATTTATTTTTAATAAAATAAATTAACTTTATTATTTTAATAAAGAAAACAAAAACCATCAAATGTGCCCAGTCTCCCCTAACAATAACTACCTAACCTCAAAGTTTGACAAATGTCACTTGTCTTGGTATTGGTGAAAGTATGTGCGAATCTCTCCCTCGAATCGAGATTCGCAAAAGTGATCTGAATCTTAAAAAAAGTGCTTTTTTTTTCCCCAATGGAACATGATTTTGACAGACAGCTGATTTCTAGAGAAGAAAAACTGCTCTGAATCTTAAAAAAAGTGCTTTTTTTTTCCCAATGGAAATCGACATTAAAAAAAAGTGATTTTTTTCCCCAATGGAAAATGATTTTGACAGACAGCCGATTTCTAGAGAAGAAAAACTGCTCCGAATCTTAAAAAAAGTGCTTTTTTTTTCTCCAATGGAAATCGACATAAGACAAACTTATAAAAAATTGTTTACAGTCTTTAAGCATTCACAAATAAATAAATGAAAATAAATGAAATTTATGGCATTTTCCATCACTCTAGAAATTTCAGCGATAGGTCATCGCATTCTTGCCGGATATTCTCTTTGAGGGCTTTAAGAGTCTGAGGCTTATTGGCATAGACTCGTGTCTTCAGAAAAAAACCCCACGAAAAGAAGTCTAGATGGTACGGAACAGGCGAGAAGGCGACCCGGAAATGCAGCCATCAGAATTTTTTTTCCGTTGTAGCTCGTGCAGTATGCGCCATTGCTCTAGTCTGTTGGAACCACAAGTTTTCCAGTCTCAATTCATTCAATTGAGGAAGAAGAAAGTCGTTGATCATGACTCTGTAGCGCTCGCCGTTCACATTTCGGGGCCGGTCAGACATCTCGTGTTGTCCCATACTCTTCAAGGTGAGCGTCGTAGCACAGATAATAGAGTTACTATAGTATCTATAGGTAAATCACGCTGCACCTACACCACCGACGAAGCAATTATTACGCGTTATTTATTGATTCATGTCTTTATCTTTTATGTATCTATGTTTACTTTACAAATGTCAAAGTAGAATTGACATTTGCCGCCACTTATTGCAAACAATTTTGCGCCACTTTATATAGTATATAAGTAACACCACAAATCGATTGAAAAAGTTTTCAACCTATTACACAGCAGAGCAGTTATGGAACATATTAGTATGATAGCCACCTGACGTTTGCTGGCTTACCGATTTACGCAAATTTCTTTTTATGGATAATGGGTATATATGTGCGTAGCGTAAACGGAGCGTACCCTACATTCTTTTTTATACAGTAGCAGAGAACGCTTTAATAATCGCTAATACATTATTATCGCACGTTTAAATAATGTGATGGTTTTAAAATTCACAATCGAATTTATTAAATTAGATAAAGAATTAGAAAAAACTGTACATATATTGACTGTTTGGTCACATCTGAATATTTTAAATTAGAATATACGATTATAAGTATGTACCTTATATACACTTATTCACATAAACTTTGTGATGATCTTCGGTCGGCTCAATTAGCATTATAAACATTTTTGTACTATGTATTTATCTACACATATTTATTTTTATGAATTGATGGAGGTGTGTCTGGTCTGGTATAGCATTAAAAAAAGGAAGTGAATTCCCATGAAATTTGAAAATTCGAACGAAATTCTTCAAAGGGAAGATAATTTTTTTTTCATTTCATTTAGAACCCTCGTAAGTTTTCGATAAAGAACTTAAACAGAAAATCATACTCACGCGACAATTAAATTACAATTCGCTTGAAATCGTAGAAAGTTATTTTAACAATAATTACAAATTTATTCTCGATAAAATATGTTGTTTCCCTTGGTAAACCGATATATCACTAGCTTGAGGAACAAACAAAAAAAACCAATACCGACAGCCACATTGCGTTATTTCATGCGTTTAAAGAGAGATTAGATACTACAGTCGGTGACTTTAACTTTATCTAATCACCTATTGATATTGCTCTGTTGGTTATTGAATATGGCAAACTACATTTATTGGTAAATACGAGTACGTAATTTAATGATTCATAGTCGATGATGGATGGATAACTGTGATACCAGAGGAAAATAATTTCATTATTGTTTATAAAAAAAATCAATACAATAAAATTGGCGGAACAGGTCCATACACAGAGCGAAAAAAGACTACATAAAATCAATAAGATTGCCTTATTGCACTGATTTACTATGAAATCTCATTAAAAGGAGTAAATAATATGATTTTTCCATAGAGAAATCTTAATGGTTTAATGGAGAAAAACTTATTAATCTTTTTAAGAGTTTTTCATATCATTTTTGCATGCCAAATCATATTAAATGATACAAATAATATGAAAACCTTATTACTATTTGGCTTTAAGAAGTCAAGCTTATTAAAAAATTGTATCTATAAACTTTTAAATGAAATCTTCTCAAATCTATAAGACTTCTTTTTAAAATTTTAAAGAGATATCTCATTAATTTTGGGTGGGAATATTAGATTGTATAATAATAATATGAAAACCTTCTTAATATTCGGTTTTGAGAAGACAGACTTATTAAAAGAGCTTGTATTTAAACGGTAATAAGGAAATATTTTTAAATCAAAAAGGATTCCCCCTTAGAACTAAAAGTGTTCTCATATTTTGTGTTGTATTGTATTGCCTTGTAGCATTCGACTTTAGATTTCATGGCAAGCGCGCGTCTACGTGTCGAGGAGTGTAAGTAATTTACTAAATAAAAAAATAATAACTTTGCATTTCTTTTCTTTTTTTAAAATAATATTATAGGTTTTTTTTATTTTATTATTACTTTTTTCAGAAAAAATTGTTCATTTTGTCTTTATTGTATACCTATGTAAAATAAAAATAATAATGAATAAATAAAATATTTTAAAAAGATAATAAGTTTTCCATATTTTTACAATCGGTATATGTATACTTTCAATAAGTTTTTCCTATTGGTGCGAAGAGATTTTCATATACTTTTCAATAAGTTTTCATATTGCTTTAAGAAGCCGTCGTATTGATATGGAATAAGATATCTTGTTAAAAGTATGTGGTTTTCTCATAGAATATTCATAAAGATTTCAATAAGATTTTCTCTATTGTTTTGATATGACTTTCTTCTTGGATGAAAACCATAGAGAAATCTTATAGTTTTTCTTCTACTTTATGTGGTGGTTTTCTCTCTGTGTACTACAATTTAATGCCGAATCCGAACCGCTGAATTGAGAAGCTTTTCCACGACAGTGATATTTATACAGTGAGCGTCAAAAGTGAGTGAACACCAATGCGGTTTTCATTTGTTTTTGGAGTTTGAAAACAATTTTGTTTAAATACCTATAAAGTATTTTATGCTGTAAACATTAAACATACACTTCGGACGCTCACTGTATATTGGAAGATCCACAGTCGGTGCTAAAAATTTGGAATGAACACTTCTGCACACTGAAAAAAAACCTTAATGTAATTTGTGTGTTTTCCGGAGATCGAACCGGGGACCCCTCGCACCGTAGTCCACAACACTACACAGAGGAATAAGACTCCTGAATGTTGCGTATAAGATCTTGTCGGCTGTACCTACTGTGTGAACGGCTAAAACGCTTCGTTAATAACCTGATCGGACCGGTGCGGTTTTAGGATAGCAAAGTCAACTGTCGACTTTCTCACTCCAACAGATTTTAGAAAAAACCCTAGATTTTCAGATCGATACCGCCACCACGACATATGATACCGTATGTATTAGGGACAAACTATACAAAGCCGTGTCAATTTTCGGCACCCCTGCCAAACGATGGAGAAATCTCGCTGCTCCATTATAATCGGAAAGAAAACCACCGAGCCCGTTGATTTCGGAAAAGGTTTAAGACAAGGTGATAGACAGATAGATAGATTATAAGTCGGTAGAGCCTTCATGGGCTCTGGCACTGTGGCCTCTTTAAAAGCAGCCTATTGTGCCATCCCTGGTGAGGTCCTAGTGCCATCTTTTCGCTAAGGAGACAGTCAGAAAGGAGACCATGACCTTCTCCGGGGATATGTCAGCAAGGTTGGCTGAAGTGACGATCTCCTCGCCAAGGATAGTCTTTCTGAGGCGGATGAGGGCCAGACATTCCATAAGTATGCGAAGAGAGGATTCGTCACTTTGACATAGTCTACATGTAGGGTCCCGTTAAATTCAATGAAAATGCTTTTTCATGAATCCATGGACATAATACTTATACTTTTCAGGACTCTCAGATTATTTTTGTCCTGATTAATGAGAGTATAGGATTTTTTGGGGAGAATTTCGGGAAGAATAAATTGTCTGGTGCAGTTTTGCCCAGGTGTTTTAAGCCAGACTTCGTTGGATTTGATTTGTTCCAAGCTTTTGATTTGATTCCTGAAATGTATTTTTACTGACACCACAGATTAGCATTCTCAAGCCTATTTCGTTTCCAGCAAAGCCCTTGTGGAATCCAGTAAAGAATGACTAGGTTCTTTTTCGCAAATTCGTAGATGGTCATACATGCTTCCAGGGCCAGCTTCGACAAGGTGATACGATATCATTTAATTTTTTTTAAAAGCCTCGCCAACTTCAGTATCGAAACGGCGAAGATGGGTCTTGCTATTAATATTTAATAACGACAAAAGAAAGAATATGATGTGATAGAGAAAAGTCTCAACACTTGCTCAAAACGTCACAATGGACCGATAAAACCCTGTTTTTCGGGCTAAAAAGGCATCTAAAGGATAAAGCCCTCTCTAAACCAAGGAAATATTATAATGGGTGCTAACGGAAAAAAAGATTACAATGCGGACAGCTGACAGTTCGGGTTTAGTAAAAATGGTTTGTCAGCTATACAGTCTGAAACTTTCGAACGAAATCATTTTCAGTGATCATTTTCAGACTCATTCTCATCTTGTTAATCGTCAAAATTGTCGCATTTGGGGTTCAGAAAACCCACGAATAATTGTTGAGAAACAAATGCATCCACAACGCGTGACTGTTTGGTGCCGATTTTGGGCTAGAGGCATTATAGGACCATTCTTCTTTGAAAAAGCGGCAGGTCAGGCAGTAACAATTAATGGTGTTCGTTATCGTGACATGATAACCAGCGTTGTGCTGAAGTACCCAATTGGGTAATTTGGCTCACGTATTTCAACTTTGGCTCAATGCTCCGAGCCAAAGCGAACTGGCTCACATTTGTCTTAAAACTTAAACTTCGTTCTTAAAAAAAAATGTTAAAAAATTAAAATTTACTCAACTCAAACATGTTAACTGAAAAATAACCGAACTTTTAAATACTGACAATGTAATCAGGAGTTTAAGGCGGGTAAAACCTCTTGATCTATAAGAGTTAGCTAAAGTATCACAATATTAAGATCCAAATTGGTCATGCACTGTCGTAAATCTTTAAATGAGATCTCGGGGAGGTTCATTTTAACGCTGTGGTGGGTCCCTGGACATAGAGACATACCAGGTAACGCAGACGAATTAAATGGAACTCTCTACTGGTAAAGGAGAGCCCCATGTGCCAATTGAAACGGTAAGAGAGATGGCGGGATCTTGATACCTGTCACCATACAAAACAGACATGGCCACTGATAAGTCGGCCCTGGACAAAGATCCTGTTAAACGTCAGTAGGACACACATCGGAACTCTTGTCGGAGTATGTACTAACAGGCCAGTGTGTACTAAGAAGACATGTAGCAAGGCTTGGAGTCACCGCAAATGACTTTTGTCGCAGTTGCATGGATGAGGAGGAGGAGCAAACACCCTTCCACCTACTATGTAACTGCCCGGCGCTATCTTCGATCAGAAAGCAAACTCTAGGACAATACTTGCTCTAAGGGAGCTTGCTGATATTGCCGAAACGGATATCAGCAAAATACGGAAATTTCTTCAAAAGTCGAAATAGTTCCAAGAGTTGCGGAAATAACCGACTCTGCTTGTGGTATCACAATGGAAATTACTTGATCTAATTGAATTACTCCGTATTAATGGATAATTGCCACCTGACCTAACCTAACCTAAGAAAGTAGGTAATTTTCAATCAACTCTTCGATTGGGTTAAAGTCCCTCACATCAGTTGAAAAAGCAAACCTCGCGTAATAGCTCTGCAATGTATTTCGAAGATTTTCCTTCCAGCGAACCTTCAAACACAAAAAAAAATTGAAAGAAATCACAACAAATTAAGCACACACACACCCCACCCCCTTTTTAACTAAAGTGGCTCAAACTTGTGTGAAATGGCTCGGAGAATGGCTCAACTCCAAAATTTCTCTAGAACAACGCTGATGATAACCCAGTTTTTAGTGCCAAAATTACAAGATATGGATTTGACCAACATGTGGTTTCAACAAGGCGGTGCCACATTCCATACAGCCATAGAAACAATTCAATTACTGCATGAGTAATTTCCTAATCGTGTAATCGGCCGTTTTTGCGATCAGAATTTACCATTCTTGCGATTTTACGCCATTGAACTTGTTTCTTTTGGCTTTTTAAGTCAAAGGTCTATGCAAACAAGTCCACGACCCCCAACGCCTTGAAAATATAAATTGGGAGGTGTATTCATGAAATTCAGCCACATTTATGCGAAACAGTCATATAATTTTTAGTGTCCAGGCTAACTTTAATAAGTCACAATGGCGAATATTTCCATATATTGTGACCGTCAAACTATTTAAGTTGAAGATTAAAAATGATTATTAGTTATTAGTAAGGCAATAGACAATTTCAATAAAAGAGTACGTACTTGCCAGCAAGTTGCCGTGGCGGCCATTTATCCGATGTGCTATTCCATACATAACCGTAATCTGTATACTCTATGAATCAATAAAATATTTAAGCTTTCTAATCTGTATTTTCTATCAAAATTTCATTTTGCGTGAATTATGACACACCCTTCACAAGACCCATCATCTTGATTCTGTTGTTTGTAGCAAAAGCATGGACCTTGGCGAAAGCGTCCCATGAGGGAAAGATTCTTCGAGTGATTTTCGGTCCAGATTATATCAATGGAGTGTGGAGGAGATGATGAAATGACGAACTTTACGGGTTATACATAGACATTGACCAAATCAAAAAGCCTAAAATACAACGGCTGAGGTGGCTAGGTCGCGTAGACCGTATAGACAACAACGCACCAGCCCATTGCACAATTAAAAAGCGACCTCAACCAACTGGGTGTGATTTACTGGAGACAGCAGGAACGAGCTGATTGGAGGGGCTTGTTGGTTGAGTAGTACCCCCCGGACTGTAAGTTTCATTTAATGCAAAGTAATTATGCGATTAGCACAAGAACTTTAAAACAGTGTTAGACATAGTTTTTTAAAGATTTTTCCTTAAATTCGCTTACAATATTTTTCCTTGAACATATTTTTTTATTCTGGTAGCACCGTTGTATTTCTTTAAGTTGGCAGTACTTAATTACATTTAATTCTTAAATTTATTCTTACATTTAACAAGCTGTCATAAATCTTTCCCGCCTTTTTGTCATAAACGTTAACGGTTTCATAAGGGTAACAGTGAAAAGGAAGTGTCTGTTTTTGTTCTTTAAATTAACAATTTTAGCTGTTTTTATAAGTTTTCCTGTTATTAAAAGACACAGTTTAAGGTATTTTTGTTTAAAACTAATTAAAATTTATTATTTATAACGTTTTTAATGGTGCCAACAATTGGAAATATAATCAACAAATTTCCAAATTTTGGCACTGTGCGTGTGCCCATCATTGGTAGTAGTGCCGATTACCCGGTTATGGGCACTATGCCAATCATTGGGTTGAGCCAATCACTGGCACAAAGTACACTCCCCATCTTGGGAAAGAAGTGCCAATAATTGGTGAAAATTGACTTTGCTTTATTTTACTGCCTTTTTGTTTATGTTTTTAAAGAAATTTTATGTTTTTTATTAAAAAATACCTTAAGAAAGGTAAATGAATTGAATTAAAGTTATTTGAATGTTTTATTGGGCGCAGTAGCGCAGTGCTTAGTGTGCTGGACTACTGTGCGAGGGATCCCAAGTTCGATCCTCGGAAAAACACAAATTACATCTTAAGGTTTTTTCTACTGCGCCACCTCTCGCGAACGTCTGACAAACATCCGAGAGTATGACTGTCCTGAAAAAGCTTCTCAATTCAGCCGTTCGGACTCGGCATAAAATTGTAGGTCCCTTCCATTCGTTTCAAAAATAGAAACTCACACAAAACGAATGGTTGCGAGAAGCTAGGCCTTGGGCACAAACAATAAAAATTAACAACACATTAACATAGACACATTCCAGGGAATTGTCAACCCATCCTGCCGGATAAATGCACCCTAGGGATGCCAACCGCTTCTTGCTAACAGGAATTGAAGCTGGATGCTGTCGAAAGTACAAATCTTAGGTGGACAAGTGGGACTACCTGTCTAGTGAAAAAACAAATTTGGCCTAAGCTGGATTTGAAACGACACATCATTGACTGTGGAGAACGGATCTTTCTTTCTGAAGTCATGCAAAATTGCGTGGCGTGGTAATGTAAATCCAGCTTTAACCTGAAATTAGAAATTGCTGGTAGAACGCGGCCATGAGGTGTTCGTGCGAACGGACTTTCAAACAAAACTCGGGAATGTAGCTGGTAGCTCTCATGTAAATAGTCCCAGCAAAATACCAATTCTAGAGATCGAGAAAAAAATTTGTTTAACAGTTCGAACTTTTGTATGGAAATTCATAACAAAATAACGGAAAAAATAAAGAAAACATTTTCCTGAATAGGCCTACATACACTTTGAAAGCCGATTTGGTAAGATGGCAACATTGCGCTTGAGTTTTGATAATACAATCGCGAGCGAACTTTGTCGTATCAATGATCTAGAGGAAGCAAGATAATTCGTTTCCGTTTGATTGGAATGGTATACTAAAGTATTGGCAATGGTAATGGCATGTCTTTCTTTTAATTTCATTTCAATTTCAGTGTTTTGCAGTAATTCATTGCATGCAGACGTACTTTTTACTGTTTGCTTGTAATTCATTTTTAAAACCAATTCACGAAGATGTCCGAAATTCCATCAGTTTTAACGCAACTATTTAGGTAAGATATCTAGCCGAGTTATTTTAAAAATTGTTAGGTTGTTTAATTTCTGACTGAACCATCCTTGCTGCATTTTGTGGTTAGTTGTGACTGTGATATCTTAATTAGTTTGTTGATTTATTAAACTTTACACAAAGTTACAGTTAGGGATTTTTTTAATGGACAAATTGAGTTTTATTGCGGGCGATAAACAATACAGTAAATACTTCAAATAGTGTTTATCGCATGATTGTACGTGGATAGACAGATTAGTAACAGCACATATTTAAGTAACATACCACTTTTTCATTGAGATCAGGATTTATGTGTTTCGATCATTGATCATATCCTAAGCCAACCAGAATACTATTTCATGACGATGCAATTGCATCCTCATATTTATCGATTAGAAGTCATTGTTGACACAGATGCATCCGTTAAGATTTGCCTAATTGACATACCTAATCAATTTTTTAAAAATGCATTCCCAGGGGTACCGGGTACTTTTAAAAACGAATTCAGTAAGACTTTGAGTCAAGTTAGAGTTTGACTTTCAGTCCTTTTCAACAGCTCTTATCTTTAATCTACCATCTGACTTCACCCCATCAGTGGTAAGGGGTCAGTTAAATAAAAGTTAAATTACAATATTTAATCGAGTTCTTATTTGTTCTTATTTTATTAACTTCAGTGAAATAGAGAAAAACAAGGACCGTTATATCGAAAATCTGAAGATTGCATGCGCAATCAAGTCGGTATCAGCATGGCCAGAAAGTCGGCCAGAAATTCAAAAAATGGTATGTAATATCCGCTATATAAATGAAATGAAAACTTTATTTGAAAACCTTCTGATAGGTTGAATGGACGGCGGCAAAACTTCGTGCTTTGGGAGCCGAAGCAACTCTGGTGGACGTAGGAATGCAAGAGCTGCATAATGGCGAAAAAATACCCTTACCAAATGTAATTCTAGCAACTCTGGGAAAGGTGAGCATTCATTTGTGTTATTCAAATTACTATGAGAAGGTTCTGTGATATCGCACGATTTTAAAGGACCCGAAAAAGAAGACTGTCGTCGTATATGGTCATCTTGACGTACAACCAGCCTTGAAGGATGACGGCTGGAACACTGAACCTTTTGAGTTAACTGAGGTAGATGGAAAGCTTTACGCTCGTGGGTCAACTGACGACAAGGGACCTGTACTCTGTTGGATTCATGCAATTGAGGCATTTCAAAAACTAAATATTGACATACCAGTCAATATCAAGTTTGTTTTCGAAGGAATGGAAGAGAGTGGTAGCGAGGGATTGGATGAACTTCTTATTGCCCAAAAGGGTAAGGGATTTTGTTTTCGTCGCGATTAAATGTTCATTTCGCTTATATAATCGATTTCAGATAAATTTCTCGCAAACGTGGACTACGTGTGCATTTCAGATAATTATTGGTTGGGCAAAAATCGCCCGTGTTTAACATATGGTTTGAGGGGAATTGCTTATTACAACATTGAAGTGGAGTGTGCTGCCAAAGATCTGCACAGCGGCGTGTTCGGTGGCACTGTGTAAGTAATATTGATAAAACGATTTTGATAACGAGATGTTTATTTTGAACCGCACATGTATTTCATTTAGCCATGAAGCTTTGCCGGATTTGGTATACCTTTTAAATACATTAATCGATAAAGATGGCAAAATTCTCATACCCGGTATACATAAAGATGTAAGTTTACTGATTAACAGTGATAACGAGACTTTTTTTATCAATGTAATTTATATTATTGCCTAGGTTGCTCCACTCTTACCTAACGAAGATTTAATTTACAAGGACATTGATTTCGATGTGAAAGATTACAGGTGAGCGGGAGCACACAACGTACATTCTTCTTCTTCTTCTTAAAGTTCGTCTCCGCTTCGGAGGTTGAAAATCGTCATTTTTATAGTTTGTTTTTTACCCCTCTCATTATTTGCGCAATCGAAAGATTGCGCCATACAACGTGCATAACTTATATTAATTTCATTCTAACAGGAGTGACATTGGAGCAAGAAAACTACTGCATCATGAGGATAAAACGCAGCTGCTGATGCACAGGTGGCGTTATCCCAGCTTGTCCATGCACGGTATAGAAGGAGCCTTCTATGAACACGGTCAAAAAACTATTATTCCCGCAAAAGTAGTTGGAAAATTCTCATTGCGTTTGGTTCCGAATCAAGAACCAGACCAGGTGACAAAATGTGTCATTGATTACTTGAATGTTAAATGGGCAGAGCGTGGATCGCCGAATGAAATGAAGATTGAGCTTGTTGCAGCTGGTAAGCCATGGGCCGAAAATCCAAATCACCCTCATTACGAAGCTGCTAAAAGGGCTGTAAAGCATGTTTTTAATGTCGAACCGGACATGACCCGCGAAGGTTGCTCGATCCCTGTAACCTTGACTCTACAAGAGGCAACTGGCAAGAATGTAGTTCTGATACCAGTCGGAGCTAGCGATGATGGTGCCCACTCCCAAAATGAAAAGATCGACGTCCGTAATTACATGGAAGGGGTAGGCGCATCAAACTGCAATTGTTTTGTTTTATTTACGTATTTCCAATTGTTTTCAGACTAAACTGCTGGGTGCTTACCTTTTTGAAGTTGGATCCTTAAATTAACGAATCACCTACCTTCCTACTTATACATTTTTATGTCGTATAATTTATAATGAAAAATAAAGAGCGAAAATTGAAAACTTTTTTAGTTGGACCAACTATCGCCGTTATCCAGTCGGAGGAGCTACAGCTGGTAAAGGTCTCCAGTAAATGCTCTTGGATTTCTTCGAATATTCCTCGCGATTCTTAGCTCGTAATTCATCATATGTCACCCCCTGCTTGTCCCTTTGTCCAATTTTGACCAATCACGGGAACGCTCTCGGGCCAAAACCTAAGATTGTCAAGTTATAAGTAGCCGAACACGGATCTGACCCCGTGTTCGGCTACTTATAACTTGACAATCTTAGGTTTTGTCTTAGCTGTCTCTATCATATCTGTGACAATAGACAGAGACTGCTAGTATCGAAACGACGTCGTTCGATCGTTTTCATTTTACGTGATCTGGGCCCAGGATCCATTTTTATATCTATTATCTATTTATAATATTAAAAGCCGACCCGATTTCTTGTGACAGTCATTTACCCTACTTAAAGAATACAAAATACATTTTTCTTTTTACCAAATTGAAGCTTACCACTCATAGATGTGTTATGGAGAATAATTATTTGAAAAAAACATTTGTAAAATAGGTAAATTAATATTTTTAAATTGCATTGGTTACAACAACAACAAACAAAGAAACTTAATATTTCCCCTTCGCTCAGTCGAAATTCTACTTTTTGCGATCGTGAGACAGGTCAAACAAAAACAAAACCACATCGTCATACGTGGGGGTGGTGTGTCTGTGTACCTCATTCGAAAAGGGTTGATTTGTTTTCTCAGTGAGTGCTATGGTCAGCAGGAGCAGCTGTATGTACATAGTGATCGTATGTCCAATGCAGGATGGGGTGCGTGCTGCAGTATAGCATGGGGTAGGTATAAAATTAATAATCTTCATAAGAGAAGAGACGTACAATCCAGGTAACAGGGTAAGGTTGGGTTGGGGTAGTTGTTTGGATTTCATATGAAGAGGGAAACAAAGGAAATGAGAAGCAGTATTGTATGAACAAGCAGTACCCTGGTCATGGAAAGGGAGGGCGGTACAGAGGGTGCACATTATATTTGTTGTCTTCTATTCTCCATTGGCGTAGGTATATGGCGAACCGATACTTTTTAAGAAGTTTCACTTCTTTCACGCGTACGGACTTGCACGGTCCCTGGATGGTTTAACTTTAGATTCACAATTGGACCCGGTAGGTGGCGCTGCAATCGGGTTCCAGGAATTTTATTTATTTATTTCTAAACGCCTGGACCGATTTTGCTGAAATTTGGTGTGTGTGTTTGAGGGGATCCCTGGATGGTTAAGGACCCGGTAGGTGGCGCTGCAATCGGGTTTCAGGAATTTTATTTATTTCCTTCTAAACGCCTGGACCGATTTTGCTGAAATTTGGTGTGTGTGTTTGTGGAGATCCCTGGATGGTTAAGGACCCGGTAGGTGGCGCTGCAATCGAGTTCCAGGAATTTTATTTATTTCCTTCTAAACGACTGGACCGATTTTGCTGAAATTTGGTGTGTGTGTTTGAGGGGATCCCTGGATGGTTAAGGACCCGGTAGATGGCGCTGCAATCGAGTTCCAGGAATTTTATTTATTTCCTTCTAAACGCCTGGACCGATTTTGCTGAAATTTGGTGTGTGTGTTTGAGGGAATCCCTGGATGGTTAAGGACCCGGTAGGTGGCGCTGCAATCCAGTTCCAGGAATTTTATTTATTTCCTTCTAAACGCCTGGACCGATTTTGCTGAAATTTGGTGTGTGTGTTTGAGGGAATCCCTGGATGGTTAAGGACCCGGTAGGTGGCGCTTCAATCGAGTTCCAGGAATATTATTTATTTCCTCTTTAAATGGATGGTTTATAGTGGGTCAAAACAATACAAACCAAAACAAAGCAAAATAAAACACAGTTGTGAACTTTCACCTCAGTAGAGTGCTTATGTACATAATGAAAGTGAAGCACATACCAATTTTTTCTTTTGTCGTTCTGCATGCATGTTGCGTTGCTTTGTGTTTAAATGTATGGTGGTCGAATTTCGACCACTGGGTGAGCCTAGTAGTACTTAAATAAAGATTTTTAGAACTCCCAATCCGATAAATATTGAAACAGTAAACAAACTCTTGTATAATCTTAAATGTAAAATTTGAACCCGTAAAATAACTTCAGAGCTAATAATCCTCGCAGCTAGGCTCTAATATTTATATGTACCAGGCTACTTTGAAGTACCTGTTATTATAATAGCTCTAAACGCAAAAATATATATGAGATATTTGCGTTTAGACCTATTATAGAGAGTGTGTAAAGTTTATAAATAAGGGGGTAAATAATTAAATAAATATTACAAACTAAATGTGTAATAAATACTGGAACATCTTTAGGAAAAAGACAACAAAAAACTACAAAAGAGCAAAAGGAAATATATTGCCAAAAATGTGGTTAATACTTGCTACTGATGGGAGAAAGTTGAAGTAAATATCCAATTTTACATCGCTATCATATCTATCATTAGAAATACAATTTAAATGAATTTGAAATGAAATTGTCGTATTCGTGGCTTGCGTAAATTGTTGTGATTTTTCATTTATTAGAATTGTAGCATTCAACTTGTTGCATGACTGTTTAAAAGGCAGTATCACGTGATGACACTTATTGTGACGCTGATATGCCTTCTGTCAAGTGAGATGAAATTCAGTCTTACAGCAGAGGTGAATACTGAACAGCTCTGCTATCTCCCTGGGAGACGTGCGCCAGTCTACGGCTGTAGTAGAATTAGTAGAGACTAATTCCAGGCACTTAATTGCAGCTTGACTATCCGAGAAGATACGTATGTCTTCAGCGGATATCACGTTTTCTTTTAGCCAAGATAAGACTTCCTTTATTGCCATTATTTCTGCCTGAAATACACTACTGTGATCTGGAAGACGGAAGGAGAGACTGAGATTTAGTCTATCGGAGAAAATACCACTATCCACCGCCGTTTTCAATCCATCTGCAAATAATTGGATCGCTTCATCATCGAAGAATGCCCCCTCCGCAAAGAATGACCTGGTAGGGATGGAGATTTGGAAGTTTTTATGGTATGGTATACCTAGTCGATGTTTCTTGGCAGAGTTTTTGAATGTATTTAAGTGGCATGGCCAGTTGTTTTGCTGGTCCAATGTGCAACTTATTCGATTATAATTATATGTAATTCATTCAGTTGGGTGTTGGAAAATTTATAAAAATTAAATTGAGCCTATTATGCGGTAGGTTTTCTTACAATATATACATATTAGTTAGACAGTGACGCTGTATGGGGCCTCACAAACTAAAATGTGCATTCGATGCTGAAAATAAGCAAGGAAACATGTCTGCAGGAAATCAGGAAGTTTGAATAATTAAACCCATTCGTTCATGCAAGGAAAGTCTCTTTGTAACATGCTACATACAGACCTACTCGCCACTTTATTCTATCGTTTTGCGTTAGCCTAGTTAATTTAAATTTCATTTTAGTGTATCGCTGGCATAAGCAGATGGGTGGGACAGTATGATCTATGATGAATGTACCAGTCTAATGACAAAATACACCTGTCACCTTTTCCAGTTCTTAAAAAATCTATGACTATGCCCCAAAAGTAGAATATATATGCGGAAATCTATACTGAATATCTATTTCAACTCACAATCACTACTTACCTACAAATTTAGCACATTGATTGGAAAAATTTACATAAATGTATGCACTGATTCATTCGGCTTATTAGATTAATGACGAACAACATTCTACTTTCTAGCACTGCTTTGAATGCATAAACGGCATAAACATTTTCTTTCACAGCATACCTATATTCATTTAGGTAGGTACCTATTACAAATAATTTGTATGATATTGGCACAAAAAATGCATGTAAATGGAAAACCGCACTTAAAAAAAATATTCCTTTTGTACTGCTAATACAAAATATTATAAGATAAAACAAACATTTTAAAATACTGCATCACTATAATATAAACACAATTTTTTGGGGTTTAGTTTAGTCAGTGGAACTTATGTCAAATTTTCCAAGGAAATACAAACCTCCTTCCAACAGGTTTTCCAGATAAAACTGTTTCTTGTCTTTTTGGAAAAAGTTTGCAACCTTGCCAGATTAAATTTCGTAATTAAACCAAATTTTATTTAATAAATCGTAAAAATCGTAATTTATATAAAATAATAAACAATTAAAAATATTTACCTAGGCACATCTCTCTCAGTGAAGTAAAGTAGAGTAGAATTTTTAAAACGAATTACAACAACTACACACTGCTTGACAGTTGTTGTAATTACGTGCTGAAGATTCTACTTTACTTTACTTCACTGAGATATATGTGCAATAAAACAGGCCTTATATTTCACTCTAACCCCAAGGCCTTAACCCCGATTATTATCCAGGACCCCAATTCTCAAATTCCGCATAACGCAACTCGTATACGAGCAAATCCGCCTGAAATTTTCGCATACGAAAAAAATTGGTATTCTCAAAGTTTTTTCCACCTCTGCGAAAATTGTATTCACCTCTCGCATGAGGTAGAATTTTACGTCGAAATGTACCTACTTTTTGTGCAACGAAAAAAAATTCAATTCAAATTGAGTAAGAAATATTGTGGATGTGGGTTTTGATATGCGATTAACAAAAACGAAAAAAAAAAACATTTTCCGATTGTGTGTGATTGGTTCTAATTTCAGTAAATAATTAATTGTGTTTTTACAATGGCTACATTGGGCGAAATGAGATTAGCATTTGTTCAGTTGGCAATGGAGCAGTTGGAGCAACTTCAAATAGACCGAGATATCCGAGAACCCAAAGACTATTTTGAACTTTTCGACACAAAATTTATGAAATTATTTCGATTAAACAAGCGCTTGGTACAGGAATTCATCGATTTCTTGGCTACTCATATATGATTGACCAATTTAGATCAAACGCTTTATAGCGTAGTACGCTGCTGTTTCGGAACGAAAAATCCCATACAAAAGTGACAGAACGAAATCATGAACGAAAAATTGCGCTCTCCTTTTCGTTTTGCAGTACGCTGCTGCCGCGAAATGATGGCGAAAAGTGGGTAATTGTAATAGTACAATTCTTGGTACAATTCTCCACTCTCTTTTCGCACACAATTTATTGTCCGGGACATTAAATGCTTGCGAAAATTTGACGTTTCATTTTTTTCGGGGTTGTTTTTACAAAAAAAAAACGAAGTGACCGATTTTGAATTTTTATATTTTACTGACATTGTTTCTTGGCGGAATGGGGCGAAGTGATTTCTTAGAGGCAGACATTGATTCGATTAGGCAAGTCATTGGGTGCTGCATCGCCTCATTGTTTTTATTTATCTTCTTTAGACTGACAATTTTTTCATTGCACGATCTTCCTGTGGTCGCTACCCCAACATCTGATGCTAAAGACATCTACAATGAGTACCTGGGCAGTGAACTGTTTGGCCTACCCATTGGGGATGATGAAAGAAGTGACCGGGTCTGCAGTCTTCGGACGAGATAACCATCTACGAAGAATCCGAAACCATTTGTGAAAGTACGTGTGTAATATATTTCAGTTTAAGTTGTATTTAAGAATAAAATTCGACCTAGATAATGAAACCAATGGGCGATTGCATTCAACTAAAGTAAAGCGGCCCACAGACACTACACTTGTGTCTGCACGGTTGTCTGTCCAGGGCCGACTTGAAATAGGTTACCTCAAGCGGATAGTACCTACTGCTTGCAGTGTACGCCGAAATCTTAATTTTTATTCAATGGAATCGTTTGATACTCTGATAGTTCCTCATTTGGTGGCTTATAGATTTGGGGTATGTATGTAAAGCGCCTAGGCAAACTTTTCCAGCTTACACATAGTTCTAACTGGGTCAACAACAATCGCAACAAACGGCTCCTGAAAGTTCTGATTAAGCATTTGAGTTGAGACATCGATACCGGACAGCCAGCAGCCATAGCCGGGGTGACTGTGATACCATCCGATGGCGTTTTCAAGTCGGCCGACTTCTTTGGCAGAATAAGCAGACATGTACTCGTATGCTTGCGATTGAGCATTGACGCGAGTCTCTGTGCCTTCAACAGGCAAGGCAAATGCATCCATGACGATCTGAAAAGCAAAAATTCATAGAAAATAAAGGAATATTTTGGAGTTTGGTAAAAGCAAACTATTGTATTGTCTTCGAGTTTGCCAAGCAGGAATCCCATTACTTCCAATGTTCCACCCGAGCGGGCATCTATAAACATTTTTAATAAGGACATGAAAAAGGATTTGATTGTGCGGATCCTTTTCCATACAAATTCGTGCTGTTGTCAAATGTTCATGTCAGTTGTGTAGCAGCTGATGCTACTCTCCACAAATTATTTTCCGCTGTCTTTTCGCAGACGTTTCGCTGTGCATTTGGAGACCACCGAAAAATTTCGTTTCGCAACAGCAGCGTACAAGGCTTGGTTCGTTCGTATACTTTCAGGTTTCAGCATAGAAAATGTAAAATCTCAAAAATCGAGAGAGAAATCTCTCAATTTCCAGAGAAGTACCTGACCGATTTTCTTACAAAAAAGTTTAAGAAATGTCATTTCGACATTCGTAAAATAAACGTTAACGGCAGAATCTACAAAATAAGTTGGATTTGAATTTTTTATAAGCTAAAATATGTACCTATTAAACCTACCATTTTGAATGCTCTGATAATATGTTCTAGGAGAACATTCACTTACAACTTCTTCCTCCGACATTAGGTCTGTTTTTTTCCACATCTATCTCAGTGAAGTAAAGTAAAGTAGGATTTTTAACACGCAATTACAACAACTATATAGAGTCTCGAAAGTGTCAAACAGTTCGTAGTTGTTGTAATTGCGTGTTAAAAATCTTACTTTACTTTACTTCACTGAGGTAGGTGTGGAAAAAAACAGACCTATCGTTGAAGACGAAAATAAATAGAGTTTTATTTGTCAAACTTTTGAGCTGTCACTTAGATAACAGTTTTCATTTTTTCATTTTTCAGTAAAGTCGAAATTCGGCAAGTAGAAAATTACGAAAAAATGAAAAGAGAGGAAATGGATTTCTCTCCCATTTTTTTTCAATTTACTCAGTACGTGGTCGCATTCGCACAGTTTCTTAGCAAATTTTTAATAATTTTACGTTTGCAAAAAAGTATCCGAACGAACCTTAAACATTTTGAGACCCAGATTGGACAAATATTCGGAATAAAAATTTGCGAATGACGAAATCTCAAACACGACCGACAAAAGCAATCTGTATCCCGCTTCACATATCGCAATACTCTGAACCACACCTGTTCAATATTCTACCGTTACTCTTCAGAATAAAAAATAATTCAAGTTTTCTGGAGGTTGATAGAAGCTGCATTTTTGATTTCTTTTCTGAAATCCAAACCATCGTAGCTTTATAGTGAATAAAAGAACACAAAGTATTTTAAGTCATTGAGTTTATAATGACATCGACTAATCTGCAAGTTGAAGATTGTATATGTGATCGTAAGCAAACGACATTGTTTTGTACCAAATGTATTATGTTTTCGTTCGGTCGCATTCTCCGTCTATGCAATAAACATAAGAAGGTAGAATATACATTTAGCCGATAAACTATTTTATATTAATATATATCTTGTAATTATAGGTAAAGTTCTTAATGGATCTAGAAATGTGTCCACTTTGCAAGGCTTCCAAAGAACACCTTCGGGAAATAAATGTGGACGCAAACAACGCAAAAGCACTGAGCTTCGTCAAACTATGATCGCTTCCCCAAGCACTCGTTTTACCATGAAGCAGGCCGTCTTTCTATTTACGTGAAAACGCAGTAAATATGTCAAGTGAATTAATTTATTTTTAAACTGTAGAAATCGTATACGAACAAATTAAATAAAAATTTTACCCCAGTGGGGTAATAAACAATATTTTGATGATGATTTACATGGGTCCTTGCATTCGATTTTAGCTCTCTTCATCTTAACCCCTCTTTCATCACAAAGCTGATCTAGTGATCTGTTTGGGTTTCTCGTTTACCGTTCATAGTGGTGTACATCCTAGTATGAAAGTGTGTAATCAAAATTAGTTGCTATAACTGCTGATAAACATCCTGCTTCAAGGAAGTTACATAAATGTCATCTTTCAGAGTGGAGGTTCCTGGAGGATCCACCCTAGATCAAGTTATAAGTTTGAAGCCATCATGTTTTAATAGTACATATTTAACTTAAGTATCCTATCCCTTTCACCGATTCCTCCCAAAAATAAAAACTCGTAAACTGAATAGTTGTGCAAAGCTACGGACCTGTTGCGCCAACTACCATGTACATATTTGTTTTATGCCTTTCATCGCTTAAATTTATACATAATCAGCCTTATTTATAAACTTTATACACTCTTTTATATTATTAACAGCCTTTTTAGAGAGTGTATAAAGTTTATAAATAAGGCTGAATATGTATTCATATCTCAAGGAACTATCAAGTCCTTTTCATATTCAATTTTTGTCCAGTTCCTCTATAAATTTAAATCAACAGTTGGCTGAGCATCCGAATAACGGTAGGTTGGAAAATGCTTATTTGAATAAATCATTTTAATTCATATTCACCCCTATTTCCGTTGGCGTTTATCGTAAACGACTCGTACATATTTTTCACTTCGTTTTTTAGTCGGTGTTTGTAACTTTTTTAAGACAAATGAATTGAAATGATGGTGAACACATAGAAAAGGAAATAAAATTGTTAAAAAAATAAAAAAATAAATCTGAACATCGTTTTACACCGACACGAAACATGAGTCGTATACGACAAACTGCAACGGGAATAGGGGTGATTATAACAGTAATCTTTACAGCAAAGTTTTGAACTTTTTGTTGTTTAATAAGTGGTAGAGAATTTTAAATAATGTAACAACAACAATAATTTGCACTAACAGCCTTTTGGTCAGTCAAATACAGTTCTATCAGTATCAGGTATATCTACACTGTAAACACATCCTACATTTTCGTATAGTGGCTCTAGGTAGTGCATTGATATTATGGTTGATAAAACTTTAGACCTTAAAAGTTCGGTAAAATCATACTAGGTAAGGTAGTGTTCAACGGTTGTGTATAACAGCATTAGCATTGTGGGCGAACGCCAGCACTCTTCTCCTTCCTTATACAGATTAAGAGGATAATCAGTTGGTAAATTAAAAAGAGTTCGCCTTATTTAGAACGAAGATTGATAAGAGTAATGATATCAAAATGGTTGTACATTTAAGTAAATATCAATTTGACGCAATGAGAACGACCACAACTTTTGTTCAGATAAGGGCTATCGTATTCTCATTATAATATAGGTTGTAAGTATATACATATATCACTTTATTCATTCATTGTTATTTATTGTTTTCGGTTAATAAAAAGAAGATATAGCTATACCATCAAATAAAATCGTCTATCGGAAATTTGAGGTTTTTCTAACCACATTCTAATGGTATAAATCTAGCAGTAGGGTATTTTAAATACATTACTGAACAGTGCTACCACTTCGTCCGGATCGTAACTAAATGAAACTATCGTAACTGCTGGGGTAGATAACGTATAAGATGGACGTCCAGAATTATACCATAATACGTAATTTGCAAGATGACATTTATTAGAATTTTGGCAGTTTTTATTGTACATTTTTGTGGAGACTTTACTGGGTGCTGCTTTTAAACTGGTAGCTGTTAGTTTTGGGAGTCTATTGTTATGTCAATCGAGTAAAACCGACATGATTATGGCACTCTGGCTCTTATTCAAACCAAAATTGTATGGTAACTAGGACATACGTTAAAGAGAAGAAAATGAGAAGAACCAATAAATTGTGCAGCAATAAAAGTAGGTACATACATTGCTAATGCAATATCCTCCCGGCTCTATTCGATAGTTGGTGACATTGTTTTCATCGCTCAAGGCACAAGAGCTAGGCACTGGATATTGTTCTAAGAGGAATATATAGAAAATAACTTAAACAATTTTTTGTACTGCAAGTGTTAAGTAACTTGTTAAGTGGTAAACGAAGCACAATCTTAGCGAGACTGTAATCTGTCATAGGTACTAATTTAAGTAACTTTAAGTATCTACTGATGTTTAATCGCAGGCAAATCGGTAGCTGGCATTTTAAAGGAGTGCATCATGCTGTTGAAACTGGTTGTCGAAGGTACTATGTATATTGGAATTGATGTGAAAGTGAAAGTATGTTATGTGTAAATAAATTTACATCTACAAAAATTAATTTAGATCAACAAAATATTGATTTATTTTTTTACTAATAATGGAACATAAAAACAAATGTTTGATGTTCCAATGGAAACTACTAAGGGCCGTTTACACACAGAGACTTAGGTTCCACGTAAACTCTTATGTAACAGTTTCGCCTCACAAAAAGGAATTTATTTTTGAAAAAAAAAAAAAAAAAAAAAACAAAGGTTGATAATTTGTTTTTGCTTTAATTTGCAGTATGAACAAAAGGAGTATGATACGAACAAGATTTATTGAAAGGTCCACAGCGGTTTGTTTGCACTTGCACACCCGACCGCTCCATTTTATTACAACCCAATTTTCTGATGAACAAACGGAAGATCATATCCCCATCCACAAATAACCTCAGAATTGTAATTGCTGCATGTATATATGTATGTACATAATATTATCGTAGGATGTCCAGAGTGTGTGAATCCTTCTTGTAAACAAATGACTTCAGGAAAAAGTTACAGTCTAAACCGTTTTGACAGCTCTTTTCTGCCTCTTCTTATAGCAGACACATTATTTGCTGAATTCATCTAATCTAATCAGCATACCTACTGAAAAAGAATTTCTCTTCACCGACCATTGCATCTTTGAAGCAGACTTTTCGCCTTACCACTCAAACGAGACCATTCCCCACCCTCTGCGACCTTCAGGGAGCCCATATAAAAAACACTATTACCGGCGCATCCTGTATTTTTTTTTTTTTTTTTTTTTTTTTTGTCGGAGGTTGTTACTATCCGATGGAGCACTCAGACACAACTACTGGTCCATTGTACTGCCAAACAGACACCTTACATTGCTGTACTTAGTTTTCCCGTCTTTCGAAGAAAGATAAGAAGGAGCTTCAGTGATGAAGAGCTTAGATGTTCGGCACTCACCACGTCAGCCCCAAAAATCCGCCACCTGATGCGAGCAAAGGCAGGACAACTACAGAGGAAGTGTTCCGCCGTATCATCGTCCTCTCCACAAGCAGGACAGATGGTGGTGTCGCTCAAGCCCAATACATTTAAGTGTTTGGCGAAAGCTTGGTGGCCCGAAAGGACGCCCACAAGCAGTCTACAGTCGATTCTCCTGAGAGACAGAAGAAAGGACGCGGACCTTTTGCAGATGTCCGGAAGCAGTCGCTTGGCCTGTCTGCACCCAGCACAATCACGCCACCGACGCTCGTGTTTGCGAGAAACCCAAATATCGATGGATGACCCAACCACAGTTGCAGGCAGACCCAGCGCGGGTTCAGGTCCTGAAAGAGCTTCTTCTGAACCCAGCCTGGCAAGCCCATCAGCGATCTCATTTCCCTGGATACCAGTGTGACCTGGGACCCAAACAAGTTTGACCGTGTTTAGCCTACCGACCAAGTTCAAAGCAAGCTTGAGTTCGAGCACTAGCTTGGACGAGGTGAGAGGGTTAAGCAGCGCTTTTAGTGCAGCCTGGCTGTCACTGCAAACGCATATACTTTTAGCCCTCCACCTGTTTGTCACAATATAGCGCATAGCCATAAGGATAGCGAAAATCTCCGCCTGGAAGACAGTCGCGTGGTTACCTAAAGGGTAGTGTAGTCTAATGTTCTCGCATTCCACGAAGACTCCAGAACCAGACCCCTGTCCGGTTTTAGAGCCATCCGTGAATACACGATGGCATTCTTTCCCTGGCTCAGAGTCCGGCCGAAGCCATTCCGTTGCCTGAGGAAAGTTGACGTGGTAGTTTTGTCGCAGTAGGATTTCTGGTGTCATTGCATCAGACGGCATATCCATAAGACAGGGGTCAAAGGATAATTCTCGCACAAGTTCATCAAAATTCCAATGCGCGTGGTACCAAAAGCCACCTCTCTTTAAACGGGAGATGGTTTTCAGTGTACACCCCATGATAAAAATATCAAGGGGGGGGAGATTCATCATAGCATCTAGAGCAGAACCCGGGGTGCTGGGGAAGGCCCCTGTGCAGCCAAGGCAAACTGTTCTTTGGAGTTTGGCGAAAGAGGCAGTAACACGTTTCCGCGAAAGCCTGTTCCACCACACAACCGATGCATATGAGAGAAGTGGTCTTACCATTGCCGTATAGATCCAAAGGACCCTTTTCGGAGATAAGCCCCATGTCTTACCAAAAGCGCCTTTGCACTGCCAGAAAGTCGACAGCGCTTTATCGGTTTTCGATTCAACATGCTTGGACCAAAGAAGTTTTCTATCGAGGATTACTCCAAGATATTTGACTTCGTCAGAGATCGGGATAGTGACACCTTTTAGCACAAGTTGAGTCAGACCAGTGAAGTTCCTCCTCCTCGTGAAGAGAACAACCGTAGTTTTAAGAGGATTCACTGAAAGCCCATTTCTTGTGCACCAATCATCGATCAAGCCCAAGGATCTCTGCGCCTGAGAGCAGACAGTCCTTAGGTTCGAGCCGACAGACAGAACGGCGACATCGTCCGCGTAGGCTTGTGTGTAGGTTCCAGGAAGATTGAGTAACGTTAGCAGAGAGTCTACTACCATACACCATAAAAGGGGAGACAGAACACCACCTTGTGGGCAGCCCCTGTTTACCCCTGTCATGACGCATTTGCCACAATCCGCCTCGGCAATCAACGTCCTGTACATTAGCATTGCTTTAATCCACAACACCAATGTTTCATCTATACCGTGATGTCTAGCTGCGTTACACATGCTGTCAAAAGTCGCATTATCAAAAGCACCCTCAATATCGACGAAAATACCCAACGCGTACTCCTTCCGATCAAGAGCGCTTTCGATCCTACCAACAAGGTTCTGAAGCGCAGTTTCACAGGATTTTCCGCGCTGATAAGCATGTTGCATCTCAGAAAGAGGATGCGATCGAAGAGCAACATTGCGCACGTGCAGCTCAACCAGTCTTTCCAAACTTTTCAGCAGGAAGGAAGACAGACTTATGGGTCTGAAACTTTTGGCGAGAGTGTAGTCAGTCTTACCGATTTTTGGTATGAACACGACTTTAACCATACGCCAAAGAGAAGGTATGTAGGCCAAGGCCAAGCTAGCGGTGAAAATTCTTTTCAGCGTCGGCATCAGCTGACTAAAACCTTGTTTCAGCATAGCCGGGTAAATTCCATCCGGACCAGGTGCCTTGAAACTCTCAAACGATGCAATTGCATATTTGATAGCGTCATCCGTCACCACTCTGGATGCAATATACCAGCTACGCCGCGTGGTGTTTGTCCGTTCCGTGGTGGCCACCGTTTCCGGTACCACTGAAGAGCGCGTAGTGATCTGATTTCCCGGGAAATGAGTCTCCAACAGAAGACTGAAAGTCTCCGCCTTTGTCTCAGTGTAGGTGCCATCAGATTTTTGGAGCGATTCCAGTTTACTTGGTCTGTCCCTTTTGAGGACTTTAACAAGTCTACTGGTTGCACTTAGTGATTCGACCTCCTCACAAAATTTCCTATAAGAGTCATTTTTCGATTTACGAATCAGTCTCTTAAATTCTTTTTGCTTCGATCGATACAGATTCCAGTCTTCTTCTAAGTTGGTTTTTAAAGACCGATTTAGGAGCTTCCTGGTTTCTCTGCGAAAACGCTGCAGTTCGGTATTCCACCAAGGTACCGGTTTTCTGCAGGAGTTTTTTGTAACCGGACACGCTTGTTCAAAACAACGGATAAGGACGCTGTTCAGATCCTGAGCAGACCTCTCTACCCCTTGTATTGACCTTAATTTAAGTGGAGCTTTAACAGAATTGCCAAGTTCCTCCTTAAACCGTGCCCAATTCGTTTTTCTCGGATTTCTCCTCTCTTGCGAAGGTGAAACTTCACAGTAGATTTGAAATTCGATGTATCTGTGATCTGACAAAGTGCTATCTGGCGATACCCTCCAATTGATGATAGTCTTGGAATGCCTGTTGGACAGGGTAATATCGATTACTTGCTGTCTCCTGGCTGTAACAAATGTAGGCCGACGACCCACATTGTTGATGGTGATGTCAGACGATAGGATGAAATCCAGAAGACGATCTCCTCGTATATTGCATTTGCTGCTGCCCCAAACAGTGTTTTGAGCATTAGCATCGCAACATAAGACAAGACCAATCTTTTTGACCTCGCAGTACTCTATGAGCTCAACAATTGCCTTTGGTGGTGGAGGAATTAGAGAGTCATAGGGGAAGTAAGCCGATGCAACAACAAAGGTTTCCCAATTGCCATTTGCATGGTAAGTGATAGTTGCAGCAACCAAATCTTGGCCACAAAACCGTTTGATTTTAACTGCCGTGAGGGATTTCGATACAACAAGACATGTCCTAGGTCTCTCGGACAGTTCATCGTAAAGAACATGGTATGCACCGCTCAACTCACCAAGGCCACAGATGCGATTTTTCCACACCCATGGTTCCTGGATGGATGTTATGCGGTTTTTTGTCCTACTGACAGCAAGCCTCCTACTTAAAAGAGCAGTAGCAGCCTTACAGTGTTGTAGGTTGATCTGAGTGAACAAAATGGATGTAAACTCTGGGTTACGACCACTATTAGCACTACTTGACATTGAAATGGAAATTAATCCTACCAAGGTGCAGATAGGGACGCATGTCGTACCTAGACTTGATGATCTCGGCAGAAGCCTTGTCTATGCTCACAACCAGAGAGCTACCATCTTCATCGTGACGGTTTTTACTCTGCCTGTGAGAACGGACAATCCAGGCTTTTGTGTCGAGACCAGGATTCTGGGCATGCAAACGCGTTAGCACGTCCGCCGATTTCCCCAGTTTCCCAGGAATCCAGCAGACAGCACGCGTGAGCTTGGGTGGTTTGTAGACCTCAAAAATTGTGGTCCCGTGGGGAGGGATCTTCGGCACCATGTTGCTGACCCATTTCGAGGTAAGCTGCGAGGAGGTATTCACCGTGAAGGTTCCGTCCTTGAACTCACATCCCTCAACCTGGATACAAGCATTAGTTGCCGCGGCAAGCTCCAAAAGATGTGCTTTACAGTGTTTGCACTCTGCATCGCTCATGCTATTGTCATTGCCTGCTTTCCCTATACGAACTGCTAGAGAGGAGACAGCGGCATCTTTGTAGGATGGCCTCTTGTCCCGCACCTTAGCTGTTCTGCGTTCGAAAGAAGCACTCTGACCGACAGAGCCATCCGCATCAACAAAGTTCTGTCCGCTGGTACTGCAACCTGGGTTGGTTCCAGCACCTGCATCATTCAGTACCAGTGCACAGGTAGCTCCAACGATTGGAGGGCCTCGGGAGCTCTCGCCTGTAGGTGCGATTGCGACGTCCAGTTTCCTTCCGCCAGTACTGCTTCCATTTCTGGTAGAAGCACCGGCTTCATTAGGAGACCGCACGCGGACAGACTCACAGACTTGAGGGGGGTTTATTCTCTTTTCGAGCTTGGGTCGCTTCTTCTTGCTTTTCGGGTAGGCAGAAGAGGAGGCAGCGTCAGATCCAAGGGGTTGGTTGGCTTCAGTTGGTGAGACTTCCACCGACCGGTTCCTTTTCAAAGGCGCCGCCGAAGAGCTGACGGATGTGCTTGCGCCTTCAGCAGGTGCAGCTTCTTTGCGCCGCAGATCCCTCAGCTTCTTCCTTTTCCTTTTCCGCTGTCCCTTAGACAGGCACAGCTCAAGGACCGCCTCTTCAGGAGCCCGTTCAACCAAGGTGTCCCGGGTCTGACCGTCAGTGGCAGTGCAGTGAGCCACAGCTTGTCTCATGCTCAATTTGCCGAATGAATCAGACATAGAGCCGCATGAGTCGCTTGTGAAATCAGGTATGAATGTTGGGACCTCCAGAATCCGTGTCCCGGCCGTAGTCGAGAAGACTACGGGTGGATTTTGGCTATTGCCATTACCACCTAGAGTAATCAATTCCTTTTGTTTCTCCATTCATAACGTTTTTGAGTGTTTACCACTGGCTCCTGTGGGAGGGATTTACTGAGGATAGGCTAGCCGTTGCCTCAAACCCTTAGTTGGATTTTAGTCGCCTCTTACGACAGGCATGCCTACCTCGGGTATATTCTAACCCCTACCCGAAGGGGGAGAAATAATTTGTACATTATGTATATCAATTTTTATTTATCATAAATTGTCTAGAAATGAATATACGACATACCTACTCATTAAAAATAACAATTTAAATTTTACTACACTATAAAACCTGTTGCTATGAAAACAAATTGCTAAGATGGCAACATTGTTCTTGAGTTTTGCTTTTGATAATACAATCGCGAGCGAACTTTGTCATATCAATGAGCTAGAGAAAGCAAGATGGTATACTAACTAAAGTATTGGCAATGGCAATGGCATGTCTTTCTTTTAATTTCATTTCAATTTCAGTATTTTGCAGTAAATCATTGCATGCAGACGTACTTTTTACTTTTTATTTGTAATTCATTTTTAAAACAAGTTCACGAAGATGTCCGAAATTCCATCAGTGTTAACGCAACTATTTAGGTAAGATATCTAACCGAGTTATTTTACAAATTGTTAGGTTGTTTAACTTCTGACTGAACCATCCTTGCTGCATTTTGTGGTTAGTTGTGACTGTGATATCTTAATTAGTTTGTTGATTTATTAAACTTTACACAAAGTTACAGTTAGGGATTTTTTTAATGGACAAATTGAGTTTTATTGCGGGCGATAAACAATACAGTAAATACTTCAAATAGTGTTTATCGCATGATTGTGCGTAGATAGGCAGACTAGTAACAGCACATATTTAAGTACCTAACGTATACCACTCTTTCATTGAGATCAGGATTTATTTGTTTCGATTGTAATCTTAAATCAGTTTTACTTGGTAACACTCGCTCGATTACTGGCGTTATATGATAAATATATCTCGCGCTACTGAGTTGCATATGCAATACGTAGACCCATTTGTGACAAGAGAATGAACGGCTTGTTGGAATTATTTCCAGAATCTTGTAAAGATAACTATCGTATTACTTCCTGAGAAGAGCAAATCTACGGTGTAGATAAAACGAAGAAACTGCACAAGTTCATGGTTAGATTTGTGGCTTCTGGAAGAGATGTTCAAGTAGACGCTCGTAGATACGAAAGCTGAAATAAGTTACGGCAATGACTAACGTCACGCCTACAACGGATACTGCACCGGCAACCGCAAGCTATCAATCGTATGAGTCATTTAATCCAAACAAAACGCAATGCTCTTTCCAAGGTCACTATTTAATGTCCATTGGGCTTTTACCGTTTTGCTCTCAGATCTCAGATTTTTCCTGCCTCAGCCTCCAATGGAACATGAAAGGAGATTACTTTTTTTTTGCATTTGTGTTGGTGTGTCAGTTATTTTTTTTTTATTGCAATTTGTGTTTACAAATGTCTCTTGTTTTGGTATTGGTGAAAGTATGTGTGAATCTCTCTCGAATCGAAATTCGCAAAAGTGATCTGAATCTGAAAAAAGCGATTTTTCTTGCCCAATGGAAATCGACATCAGATTCATGATGAAATTATTTATCTTATCCCAATGAACTTTGAATAGATGCACCATTTAATTAATCTTTCTATTGTTTACACAATCCTAAGCCAACCAGAATACTATTTCATGACGATGCAATTGCATCCTCATATTTATCCATTAGAAGACACTGTTGACAAAGGTGCATCCGTTATTAGGCAAATCTAATTGACAAATCTAATCAATTTATTAGAAGATCATACTACAAGCATTCCCATGGCCAATGCCAGATTAGGAAGTATACCCGAATTCAGTAAGAGTTTGAGTTAAGTTAGAGTTTGACTTTCAGTCCTTTTCAAAAGCTCTTATCTTCAATCCACCATCTGACTTCCCCCCACCAGTGGTAAGGGGTCAGTTAAATAAAAGTTAAATTAAAATATTTAATCGAGTTCTTATTTGTTCTTATTTTATTAACTTCAGTGAAATAGAGAAAAACAAGGACCGTTATATCGAAAATCTGAAGATTGCATGCGCAATCAAGTCGGTATCAGCATGGCCAGAAAGTCGGCCAGAAATTCAAAAAATGGTATGTAATATCCGCTATATAAATGAAATGAAAACTTTATTTGAAAACCTTCTGATAGGTTGAATGGACGGCGGCAAAACTTCGTGCTTTGGGAGCCGAAGCAACTCTGGTCGACGTAGGAATGCAAGAGCTGCATAATGGCGAAAAAATACCCCTACCAAATGTAATCCTAGCAACTCTGGGAAAGGTGAGCATTCATTTGTGTTATTCAAATTACTATGAGAAGGTTCTGTGATATCGCACGATTTTAAAGGACCCGAAAAAGAAGACTGTCGTCGTATATGGTCATCTGGACGTACAACCAGCCTTGAAGGATGACGGCTGGAACACTGAACCTTTTGAGTTAACTGAGGTAGATGGAAAGCTTTACGCTCGTGGGTCAACTGACGACAAGGGACCTGTACTCTGTTGGATTCATGCAATTGAGGCATTTCAAAAACTAAATATTGACATACCAGTCAATATCAAGTTTGTTTTCGAAGGAATGGAAGAGAGTGGTAGCGAGGGTTTGGATGAACTTCTTATTGCCCAAAAGGGTAAGGGATTTTGTTTTCGTCGCGATTAAATGTTCATTTCGCTTATATAATCGATTTCAGATAAATTTCTCGCAAACGTGGACTACGTGTGCATTTCAGATAATTATTGGTTGGGCAAAAATCGCCCTTGTTTAACATATGGTTTGAGGGGAATTGCTTATTACAACATTGAAGTAGAGTGTGCTGCCAAAGATCTGCACAGCGGCGTGTTCGGTGGCACTGTGTAAGTAATATTGATAAAACGATTTTGTTAACGAGATGTTTATTTTGAACCACACATGTATTTCATTTAGCCATGAAGCTTTGCCGGATTTGGTATACCTTTTAAATACATTAATCGATAAAGATGGCAAAATTCTCATAACCGGTATACATAAAGATGTAAGTTTACTGACTAACAGTGATAACGAGACTTTTTTATCAATGTAATTTATATTATTGCCTAGGTTGCTCCACTATTACCTAACGAAGATTTAATATACAAGGACATTGATTACGATGTGAAAGATTACAGGTGAGCGGGAGCACACAACGTGCATAAATTTTATTAATTTAATTCTCTTCACAGGAGTGACATTGGTGCAAGAAAACTACCGCATAATGAGGACAAAACGCAGCTGCTGATGCACAGGTGGCGTTATCCCAGCTTGTCCATGCATGGTATAGAAGGAGCCTTCTATGAACACGGTCAAAAAACTATTATTCCCGCAAAAGTAGTTGGAAAATTCTCAATGCGTTTGGTTCCGAATCAAGAACCAGACCAAGTGACAAAATGTGTCATTGATTACTTGAATGCTAAATGGGCAGAGCGTGGATCACCGAATAAAATGAAGGTTGAGCTTGTTGGAGCTGGTAAGCCATGGACTGAAAATCCAAATCACCCCCATTACGAAGCTGCTAAGAGGGCTGTAAAGCATGTTTTTAATGTCGAACCGGACATGACCCGGGAAGGTGGCTCGATCCCTGTAACCTTGACTCTACAAGAGGCAACTGGCAAGAATGTAATTCTGATACCAGTCGGAGCTAGCGATGATGGTGCCCACTCCCAAAATGAAAAGATCGATGTCCGTAATTACATGGAAGGGGTAGGCGCATCAAACTGCAATTGTTTTGTTTTATTTACGTATTTCCAATTGTTTTCAGACTAAACTGCTTGGTGCTTACCTTTATGAAGTTGGAACCTTAAATTAACGAATCGTCAACCTTCCTACTTGCTTGATACGGAACACATCACATATAACTTCCAGTCTTATACATTTTTATGTCGTATAATATATATTTGAAAAATAAAGAGCGAAAATTTAAAACTTTTTTTAGTTGGACCAAGTATCGCCGTACTTGTTCTTTGGCCCAGTCGGTTCTGCGTCTTTGGAATTAGGATTTCCTGCTCCTTCATGTGAACGTCTAACTATAGGAGCTTCAGCTGGTAAAGGCCTCGAGTAAATGCTCTGGGATTTCTTCAAATATTCCTCGCGATTTTTGGCTCGTAATTCATCATATGACATCCCCTGCTTGGGTGCAAGTATAGGAAGATTGTTGTCGAATTGGGGCGATAGATCTGAAACACAAGATTATTAAGAAATTGAAATTAGATAATATTTACAAATATGTATTGATACCATCTACAGAAGGTCGATAGGTATCATCGAGTCCAGACAATGTGGGACGACTTTCCGGATCCAACTCCAATGAGCTCGATTTGTTTCTTGAATATTCATCAGCATATACATCTGCTGAGTTGGGTGTGAAAGGAGATAAAGCCAATCCAGTTCCTAGGTTTTTATCTGGAGTAAGAACACTGTATAAACCGCCGTTTCGCTTTTGCCGAAGTATCTCTCCAAGTTCAGAGTTAGGTAATCTCATAATTTTCTCCGCGCATTTTTGTTGGTAGCTAAATTTGCCAAGAAAATATCCAACAACTACGCCTAGCGCAACTTTGGGAAGAGCTCCATACTTAACATTTGGCTAGATTACAAGTTTGTAATGTTTTACATATAAACACTTCTATGATTTGATTTGTTTTGTACCTGCAAGTAGCCATGTTTAACTCCAAAATATGCAGCCAGTCCGAAACCAGTTCCAAATGGCAATGACCTTTGGAAAAACGACTCGGTATTGCACTCTCGAAGAACTCGTAACTCATCAGATGAAAATTGATAGTTAGCCTAAAAAGATGATGACAACACTCGTATGTAACAACTAGCGTTTTTAGAGACTTACTAAGGGATGCTGACCCATACTAGGATCAGTTCTGGCTGGCTGATGGGCTGGTGGAAGGTTCATAGTTCTTCCAATATAAATTCTAAATTGTGAAATAAGTTTCTATAATCGGCGAAAACCGAAAAGTCAAAAACTGCCGGTACCGAACGAAATGTCAAAATACCACAGGGACAGGCCGCGTTCAGCATATTAAGCGGCTAGATTTGCAATTGATACTTATGTCGTTTTCGGTTGGTCGTCCAGAACCGTCCGGAAGAACTCTCCGCGATTCTGAATTCAAATCCGGACCGGAAGCAAATTTCTCTCGTTTTCAGTAGAAGAACTGTCAGTTGAGTGCCAATCGAACGCTTTCAGAAGCGATCGGATTGCTTCCGGACGATCAACCGAAAACGATATTATACTCATCGAACGATTAATTCCCTTTTTGACGAGCTTTAAATTATTGTAGACTTGATTTATTAAGGACGTATATTCGGTAACTTTAATTAACTCTGAGCAAATTTGAATCTAAATATGAGGCTTATGTTGCCCAACTTCCAAGTTGATTTTAAATCGAGAGTTGAAGTTGAATAATCATTCACAAACGTGGATAAAGGAAGATTATTATTTTTAAAGACATTTAAGTTCTTTTGGCGAAAATGCATGATTATCAAACCGACGCACTCGTCTACTGGACGTAGAAATCAAATTGTGTTGGACGGTTTACAGTCTGCAATTCATCGTTGGTGGACAACAAGGATCTTTTTTGTCTCTGACACTTATTTATTAATCTCTTGTCTCGTTTTTTCTAATTCAATCTTTCCCTAATGTAAGTTTTTCACATTCGTTCCCTTATTTATGTCCTTGCTCTTCGGCCCTGGAACTGGAGCGGCAATGTATGTTTAATTAAATCTAAATTCCGACCTTGACAGCATTCTGGCTCTGTGGTACAACCCATAGAGCGAAATTGAATGCTTCCAAAACAAAATGTGCACCAATGAAAGTGCTTCCTTTCACGCTGTGCCAACTGTCAACGTATGCGACGGGCAGAAAAGTAGAAAGTAAACCTACTTTATCCGTCGCGTCCGGTACATGCGCTGCTTATGGGTTACCTTCCATAAGCTGCTGTGTGTTCTATCAACCTGTCAGTCGAATACGTTGGTTGGGCCCTTTAAGGTTTAAGCCCCCAGCCACTATCCATGAATGGCACTTGCATTATCCAATCAAAGGATGTAGGTGACAGAAATATAGCAGTCAATTGTCTCGCTTGAATATCGCAGAAATTACTTGTTTTTTTTTTTTTTTTTTTTGTAAATACTCGTATAGGCCGAATAATGCTCTTCTACTCAACAACATCCAAAGAGCGGCATTTGTTTGTGTGACTAGTGATCTGCGGACCACTCCTCTCCAGCCGCAGCGCTGGAAACCCTGATTACATTCTGCCCTCCCTTGGATATTAACGGTAGGGAGGGAAATTACCTTGTGTAGTAATTCGAAAATAAAACTCGATTGATTAACATTATACGTATATTTTATTTCAAAAGATATTCAATAAAAAACAAAATAAATAAAGAGAAAAAAAATAAATAAATAAACATTTTGAACTTTATATGGCGTTCAGTAATAAGTAATAATTTTCAATTGATGTGGATAATTTTTATAAACGTTCCCGACATATTCAAACGATGTGGGTTCTATTACTTCAACTTTAACCTTTTTTTCATTTGTATTATTAGTAAAAACACACACAAATGAATTTTTTATAAATGCATGTAACATTCTGAATCCATAATTTAATAAAGTGTTATATAGATTTAGACAATTTTTTATATAATGGGTTTTGTTTATAATATTACTTTCATTGATGAATAATTCATTATCCAAACGATGAATTTTTTTACTTTCTTTTTTAAAATTTAATTGAACATTAAAGTCGATACAAATCATAGAGTGTGAACTTTTACCATCCAAATAAAATGTAAACAGGTCAGTTACAAGTTTCTTGAACTTGTTAGTTGAGCAGTAAGGTAATATAACAATACTGCAAAGATGTTCATTTGTTCCCATAGATGAAAGAACTGAATATGGTCGATTTTCTGAATTATTTTTCAAGTTCAAAGACGATGAAGAACTACAATTCGAATGCGTCTTGTTATGGCCTATTTGTTGACGAATTGAATCCGTTTCCAAATTAATGAATGTGGGTTCAATATTATATTTCTGATAGATTTTTTCCAATAAATTTTTCTTTTCGAGACATTTTAAATGTCCGTACTCTGAAATATTATGAACATAACAATCGGCTCTATCCAAATATCTCCCATTACTTTGTTGGTCTTGTATAAAGTGTTCATCTTTTGGAATTGTTTTGATTAATTTGTAAGTTCGACGATGAAAAATATAAATTAGATTAGAATCGTACTCATCGTTGTAATCATCAAGACTTTCGTGTTTAAAATATGTAATCTGCTGTATTTTAGAATATGAATCATCATAGTATTGTGACAGATCTTCTTCTTCCGTATCATCTGTCCAAATATAATTTCCGAATCCGTTATAGATAATATCATCATTTTTTGAATGTGAATGAGAGACAGGCATTGTAACTCCAGCTTGATCACCTGAATTTAATATAAATTTGTCACTGACTACAACTTTTCCGATAAACTTTTCGTCATTGAAGACATCAAATATTTTATGTTTGCCATCACACAGTTCGTTTTTGAATTCAGTTGGTTTCTCCAGATTTAACTTTTGGTGTAGATAAAATAAAATTGGAATATTGTGATAATCTTCCAAATATTCAAACTCTTTGTTTAGTAGCAATTTAACCAGTCTCAAGATTTCTTTGTTTCTTGTCTCGGCGGAATAATAAGTACCTGTGAGAAAACCTTCTACTCTGGTTGATAATGTATATGTTAAATCATAAATTTTTTCGAAATCCGTATCGGCAACATTGTACCACAAATATCCCTCGGACAAGCTTTTAAACGAATATTGTCCATCAAGTACTCTATTTCCTTCTATTATTTCGGGATATTCTAAATCGCTTATTGTACAAATATAGATGTTATTGTCGGTGACTTCGATTACATTGGCCATTTTTTTTATTGTTGAAATGTTTTTGGTTGAAGTTTAACTACTTTTCAATATCAAATTGTGGACGTCTTAATAAATCGTGCATGCATTATTTATTTCCTAAAAAAAAAAAAAATATATATATATAAATGTATAAAACAAATTACCTAAATAATAAAATTATGGAGTCATAAAATTGATCAAATGAACGCCACTAATTATGTGGTAAATATGAAAACCTAATTTTAGTTTTAGTACCTACCTACTTCGCTCAAATAATCAGTGATCACTGATCTAGCAACCTTATTGCTTGTTGCCTCAATCTGAGAGTCGCCTTACAACGCCCTTACCATGTTGTTTAGCTTTCCGTAGCTTTCACGAAAATGTTATTTAAAAACATTATTATCAGCTAGGTTCCAGAAATCGAGTGAAATGAAATCGAAATCGAAATTGCAAATCGAGTGAATTCGTTTTCAGTGTTCTGCATTCCGACCGATTCGGTAACTCCGAAATTTTTTCGAAATCACTTTTCGTGAAATTGCAAACAGCTAACATCTGTCATTTGGGGCATCGTAAAAGTGTTTTTATTTTGGAAAATTGTTTGTTAATAAAATTGTGTTGTTCGTGTGGCTTAAAAGATTATTTTTATTACAATTTTATTATAAACGGATCTTATAATGAGTGCTGTGCTAGTTGCTGCACAGGTGAAATAAAAAAAAATAAAAAGACGAAGGCTGAGAGATATATCAAATCCCTTGGAAATTGCAGATGCTGAGCAAGTTATAAAAGCTAAAAACGAAAGTTTAATTTTGTCAATTATTAGTCGGTTAATAGAGGTTCATTTCATACTACCGTCTAAATGTGTATTTCTAATGTTGTTGCAAATTGTTGAACCACACCTTCAACAATATTCAATTCCTGCCACTTTGCAGCTAGCCGCAGTTTTGCGTTTTTGCCGCTCCATAAAATGAATAAATATTTCCTCCTGCGCAGTATTTTTATGTTTACCCCTGTTTTAAATATATATATTTTTTTTTTTTGAAATAAGCCTATCAAGTTTGTTTTAAATTGCATTTTTTACTTTCATTTTTGATCGCGTCTTTTCGTTTCCACTATTTCACATCGAATGACCAAGATCGATTTGAAATCACTTGGAAATCGTCAAAATCGATTTGTGGAACACAACAATTTCACTTTTTCTCAATTCCGAAAATTTATAACCGAAATCGAATAAAGTGAAATGTATAACACAAAAATTCATTTCCGATCGATTTCGATTTCATTTCGAGTGAAAGTGAAATGTGGAACCTAGCTGTATATGGTTAATTTACTAAACCGACTTGGTGTCTAAATTGGTACGAATATTTGATAAAATATACTATGCAAACGAACCTTTTTCGACAAAATGTCCCTGTTTTGTTTACTATGGAAATTTGTATATGTTTTTTTACCTGCCCGTAAAAAATTATAAATACCTACAAGCTGTCAATTTATTAGCATATACATATCTTTGTACAAAAAAAAGTAGGGTTTATCCGTGGATTCGCCCCGTCCCCGTTACAAAAGTTTGTGTGTTTTGCTACTCGCTTGATAATAATAATAAATAGGTGGCGCAACAGGCGGTAGACACCCTAGGCCTAGCTTCTCGCAACCATTCGTTTTGTGTAAGTTTCTATTTTTGGGACGAATGGAAGGGACCTACAATTTTATGCCGAGTCCGAACGGCTGAATTGAGAAGCTTTTTTATGACAGTTATACTCTCGGATGTTTGTCAGACGTTCGCGAGAGGTGGTGGTAGAAAAAAACCTTAAGATGTAATTTGTGTTTTTCCGGGGATCGAACCTGGGATCCCTCGCACAGTAGTCCAGCACACTAACTGCGCCCACTTGATAGGATGAACAAACCCTTATGCAAATTGAAACCCCCTTTTCCAATCACTGATAACTAGGGCCCCAGGAAATTTTTTTCCCAAATCAGGAAAACTGTTTCATTTATTTCTTATATATAGAGTAGGTCTAGGTACACAAACGGAGTTTGAAGTCAATCGCATGAAAAATAAGACAGGACAAATATTATATGATATTTCACATGTACGCCATTTAAATATAAGTCGGTTTTTTTCTGAAAAATAAATGGTAGACTTTTCTCAATACTTGGCCAATACGGTGTTTCACGAAAAAAGACCCTCTCAAGGACTTCTACGTCCAAAATTGTAGAATTGTATTGACAAATGTTGGCATGAGTTTCATAACATTAAAATTTTTTTGTCAGTATTTTAAAGAACAGTTTCAAAAATAAAGGACAAAATCCGTCCTTTATTAAAAATAAAAAAATACAGCACAGAGGTAAAAAAGAAAGGACTGTCCTTTTAAATAAAGGACGGATGGTCAGCGTAACTATGGCAGATCTTAGAAAATACACAGGAATTTCAAATTGACACACACCATCTCTTCATCGATTTTAAGAGATGTATAGAGATGAACTATACAGAGCCATGTGTTGTTTGGGCACCCCTCTAAACTCGCCCCCTTTTTTGCAGATGAATGAGAAAAGGCAACTAGCGGTGAATGAACAAAAAACAAAATATAAATGCTATCCACAAGAAAGGACATTCAACATCGGCGCATCGGACAGAAAGTTATAATTTTGAGGTAGTAAAAGAACTAAGCTCCGCGGCGAACTCCAGCAACGTCATCAGCTCGTTCAGCCACATTTTGCGCTCTGTTAATATATTCGTGCACCGCGATATTCCACAAGGGCTAGTGTTTCTGATCTAATACCTTACGGGGACGCTTACTCGCATCGGGAAAGTTTCTACTCCGCGAGTCTATTGGGCCGCAGTTTTCGTCTCAGCGTAACAAAAACAGCTGGTTTTATAACCACGTTCAATATCTAAAAAACACCTATATATTGTTTTTTTTTTACACTGCCCCGCCTCTCAATTCTGCCAACTCGGATTGGTACCTTCGTACGGCATTTTATTGTAGGGTCCAATACCAATTATTGCCAAACAATTAAGCCTATACAAAAAATGACTGAAGCGTCCTTTGTGGACCAAATACTCTAACTTATGTTAGTATTTGTACTTACAATGAGCAATAAATATTGCGCTGCGATGGCTAATATTTTATGTACATATTGTATTTATGTAGAGATTGTAGGCATAAGCCAGAAGGATATCCCCTCTAAATCAAAACTGTAGACAAATGTTCTCCTTACCGCAGTTATTACCTATATGTACATACTTATAATTTGGATTGTATTTTGCATTTAACTATGTACTTACTCAGTTATTCCACTTCTTAGGTGAACTTCAATAAACTCTGACAACGCTCTACCTAAATTTTGCAAATAAATATTTAGGAACTATGCCACTACCGCACGGGCGCACGAAAGGTGGTTTCAATTCTCATCTCATAGCACGCAAATTGAAATTAATAAATAACCGTTTGTTTTTAAATAATAACTTATATGCATAGCCTACCGATAAGTTTCCAAGGCTTTAACTACTGATTTCCAGCAAAATTTCCAAACAAATTGCGACTCTTTCGTATTTATTTTGTATTCCAAGACCCAAAACTCACCATAGCCATAAGGATCGATTGGAAAGGTATGAATGAATTTGATCTCAACCAACTGCTATACAAGAAAATATTTGGGCTAAATAATTATACTCGGATAATTTTGTGACATTTATGAAAGTGTTGAAAGAGAAGTTCACTGTTCACCAATCTCCAATCTTTAAACATTAATTAATTGAAATTCAGTACTTTATTACATACAGCAAAACTCAAGCAAAAGAAAACGTCAAAAAATTAGCCTATGGGATAATTTATTACCCACTCCCGAAGCGGGACATTTTTTGACAACTGAAAATTCGTTTTCACCACGATAGTGGCCGCGTTCCATTGACCGCTAGATGACTAGCGGCATGGCAAACTTAAAAAAAAAACTGACATTTCAGCATTTGCGCTAGAGCTCTAGCACATTTTGTGAAATATCCTTTTCTGGGAAATTTTTCAATCTAGGCAAAATTAACTGCTAGATTGAAAAAATAACGAACTGCCAAAAGTGTCGGAAAATTATCCGAGTATAATTATTTAGCCCAATAAGGTAGTTCGCGACAACGTCAGTGTCAAATGAGAAAAAAAAAACAAAGTGACAGCTAAAAAAACTTGTAGGAAAACAAACGAAATTTTATATGGCGGGAGATAGGGTTTAAATTAATTTTGGATTTTTTGAAACAATCTCTACAAATTTATTTATTGAACTTTTGTAAACACTTTTAAGAAACTCTAAATTTCAAGACTGCAATGTTTTCAATTTGTATTTGGCACTTTATTATAAACTTTTCACAAATAAAATGGGCAAAACCTATCTCCCGCCATGTAAAATTTCGTTTGCTTTCCTACAACTTTTTTTGACATTTCAGTGAAAGAGAAAGCACACTTCTGAAAGTGTCTTTAAGTCTCCCCGGTAAAGTCTTTGCCAAGGTGCTGGAAACGCGTTGCAGAGCTGTGGTCTGTGTGAACTCCAGCGCGCACTCGGTCGGTTTGTAGCCGTTTGTGTTGAAGCTGAGATGAAGGTAAACGTGAACAAATCTGAAGTAATGGTCGTCTCCAGAACGCCTGTTCAATGCACTCTGCATGTTAGTGGAGTCCCATTGAAACAGGTGGAGAAGTTTAAGTATCTCGGGGTCTTATTCACGAGTGATGGAAGGAGCAATGCTGAGTTTTCCTGTAGGATTGGTCAAGCTGGATCAATTTTGAGACAGCTTGGTCATTCTGTTATCAGGAGGACTGAACTTAGTGTCAAAGATAAGTTGTCAGTCTTTAATTCGGTATTTGTTCCAACTCTTACCTATGGTCATGAGGTTTGGGTAATGACCGAAAGAATAAGATCGCGGATACAAGCTTCCGAAATGAGATTTCTCCGTTGTATTGCTGGTGTGACCCGTAGCGATCGCATTAGAAATACCAGAATACGTGAGGAACTTAATGTCGAGCAGCTACTTCTCCGGACAGAGCGGAGACACTGACGTTGTCGCGAACTACCTTATATGTTGACCGGGTACAAAGAACTGCATTCACTGGCATCAATGATGCTTTACGCAGTACACCCATAGCTGCACTTGACGCGTTCATGTAACTTTTACCATAGGACACACAAATAAAACTACAAGCATGTTAAAGTTCGCTTCGGCTAACAGGGTTCTTCAAAACCGGACAAATAGGACATAGCTCATATGAATATCTCGATAAAACGGTTTTGTTGTCCCTTGTCATCTTACTTACTGAGGCGAGTCTACAGTTCGGTGTAAGCCGAAGCCTCAACTAACAAGCCTCTCCAGTTAGCCTTCAACTTGCGCGCGCCACTTAAGGCGAGGTCTTCCTCTACTGCGTTGTCCTTCCGGGTTAGACTCGAAGACTCTACGGGCCGGAGCATTTGTTCCCATCCGCTCTACATGTCCTAGCCATCTTAAACGATTTATTCGTCGTTGAGTCTTATTCTCCAAAACCCGTCAACGCAAAATTACTACCTCAAAGTTATAGCTGTCGATCGCGACGTTTTGTCAGATTCTACGATGCTGGGTGTCCCTTCTTGTTGACAGCATATACTTGGTTTTGCCATCGTTGACCGCTAGCGACATTTTAACTGCTTCCGCTTCTATACCAGCAAATGTACCAGTGACAGCTCGCTGTGTTCTGCCAATTATGTCAATCGGCCCTAGCGAGGTATCCGTCGGAACGGAGAATTTTCCGCAACGCATAGTCCGTCGGAGACTCAAATTACATTCCATGTATCCGCCTTCGGAAAGAATAATTAAAATGCGACAACGCATTGATTTGACATGATTTTGTTTCGTAGTACACCGGGGTTTTCCTATTTAGTGCTTATTTTTTCGTTTATTTTTGTGGAAACACAAATTAAAGCAACAAATACAACCAATTACTTTGCTCAAATGTTTTTTTCTTTAATGATTTCATTTATCAACACTTCACTGCAAATCGTAAACAAATTCCGCAACCAATTCCTGTCGGAACATATCGGAAGAAAATTCGTATGGAACTGTCAAAAATATCAGTAAAAACGCACTTCATTGCACTGAAACGCAAAACGCCAGTGTGCGTTGCATATTTATCGGAACAAAGTTCCGAAAAGCTATTCCGAAGTATACCTCGAAGCAAAAATCCTCCGATTCGTATGAAATCGGAGAATTTTCCGTTCCGACGGATACCTCGCTAGGGCCGAATATCATCGGCGTATGCAAGTAATTGGACGGACTTTTGAAAGATCGTGTCTTGTGTGTTGGCCTGTGAGTTTCGGACAATTCTTTCAAGTATGATGTTGAAGAAATCACACGACAGCACGTCACCGTGTATAAATCCTCTTTTGGCATCAAAGGTTTCGGTAAGGTCGTTATCCACCTTGATGCAGCAGCAAGCTTTCTCCATCGTCATCCTACACAATCGAACGAGCTTGCAGGGATGCCAAAGCTAGATAGCTCGTCTCTATAGACGCTGTCATACGCGGGTTTGAAATCGATGAAAAAATTGTTGGTATCGATTTGGACTTCTTGGGTTATTTCCCGCATCTGCCTAAGTGTGACGTTAAAGTCCACCTGACCACCTAAAACCGCACTGATAGCGCCAATCCAGGTTATTTACAAATGGTTTAAGGTGTTCACACAATATGGCAGATACGATCTTGTATGCGATGTTAAGAAGACTGATACCTCTGTAGTTGGCGCAGTTGAAGAAATCTCCTTTCTTATGAACCGAGCAAACTGCTATCCGTACTTCTCTTTGGTCAGGTGGACGAAAGTTTTGTCTATCATCGTCTATATTGAATGGTACGTTCTGCCTAACTTGTCATCAGTAGACTATAATATTACTTATTAACCAATAAACATAAACGTACAGGTTAGTCTTAAAACTAACAACACTAGCTCCAAGGCTTACGGCTGCATCTATTGTATAGTAGTTGTATCAAGGATTGGAGGCGAAAGCGCCAAGCTGAGAACTTCAATCGAATACCACAGAAGTTGTATTGGAAAGCCCATACAAAGCTTCAAAATTCAGAATCGGTGACAAGTACGAGTATCAAGTTTTTCATCTTTTTATAAGTGGTTTCTGTATGCTGGTGACGTTTTTTTTATGTCACACCAGAAAATCAACAAAATAATAAAGATAATATTGACAACCAACGACAAAGTAGTTTTGCGGCTTTTAGTTCGGTTTTATTTTGCTTTTATTTCCTTGCGAAACAAAAAGACGTGTTGGCATATAGTGCGATTAACATAAAGCGGGAATATGGTTTATGTTACAAATTGAAAAGTTTGCTCTATTATATAAATATGTTTTTTTTGTTTGCAATAATAAAGTATCACGTAATAGTGCAAAATAATTTAGATTGCCCTAAATAGCAGTAGTTACCCTCTCTGATTATAGTAGTTCAATCACCAGTTTTCTTGTTATCTATATATTCATTTCTAAGTAAATAAGCAACAACAGTAGCAGGTTACTACTATTTCCATGTGAATTTTTGCCATTAATATTTGCACAGAAGCTAATTGAGCTTGTGTACATACATACTACTCAACGTGAACGGGCTGTGGTGGTGAGGACGAGGAGGAGACCACAGACGAGGCTATTAAGTCGTATTCTGTATTTGACCTAACTTCACATACATTCATTTCAATTTGTATATTGGCATCAGAAGCAAAACGTACTATATGTATATATATTATATATTATACCTTGCCTCTGATTGGCATGTTCGATGTTTCTTTAAAGTTGGGAATTAAATTAGTTCAATTAGCGGCCACCTCTATAGGCCGGCAAACACAGTACCTAATTTAGACGTTCTGATACCCACGCCTTATCTGTTAGTATGAAAGGAAATTTTAGAAATTATGTAGGTATCTTTGTAATCAGTTCTAATATTCTATTCAATTTTCTATCCCACTCTTTGCTACCAATCAGTTTCTACGTCAACTTTTCTGAAAAAAAAACTTCTTTTATGATTATAGAGTTGTAAAAATGTGTTTATTGTATTTTTCTTTAGCAATTAGATTAGTTGTATATAACTCTGTAGCTTATCCAGTAATATAATATAATAAACCATTGGTGTTGTTAATTCTTAATCATATACAAAACAAAAGAGTCGTTACGTATGTGACCCCGATCTTTTATTTTGTGCATTTCTTATTTGACAAATTAGCAGACACTCTGTATGAAATTCTTTGTGCTGCCGAATTTTATATAACTGAAGGGAGTGATCCAATCCTGTCTATTTGATATGGCTTCCATTTCGTTTGTAGATGAACAGTTGTTTGTTTCCCCCATAATTTAGATCAATTGCTTTTACTGATAGATGTTATACAATATGCAAACTTTCACTATTGATATTGACGTCCAAGGTTATTGTATAGGACATTAGGACCCCAGCAAATGGTGAGGTTGTACTCTCCAACTAGCTTGACAATCTTTCACCGCTGTATTATACTGGATGCTAGAATTCTATAGCATCTTGGCTGTCGATGTATAAGTATGCAAGTGAAAACAAGAGAAAAAACTCATCTGTATGGTAATACATACTGGTATTTAAATACCAACTGCCAAAATTTAAAGAAGGAATCTAGGGTTAAAGGTTATTGCAAATTTGTTGGTCTATAAATAATAAAATCTGTAGGTTGAAAGCCACCTTCCCCTTTGAGATAGCATCATATTTTTTTAAAAACCATCAGTAGGCTCCAAAGTCTATTTTGCGGTTAGAATCACCACAAAGCTATTTTACCAAACACAGTAGAAATCTAAATTAAATTTATTTATTAGATTTATTTGGTAAAAAGTTAGGCCAATAGTATAGGTTTTTCTTAAAAAATGTTTTAAATAACGTGCATTTGTTTTCTAGCGTTTTAAAGCACTATATGCAAAATTACGTTGACTAGATACGTAACTATGCCGCCAAGTCGCCTAGATAGCATTTACCGTCGTCTTTTGATTACGCGATTTTTTGAAAAAGGATGGGGTAAACCCGAAAACTTAAAAAGGTAAATATTTTTTTAATACGTTTCATTTTATCCCCGAGTTCCCTTTATTTTACGAAACAAATTTCCCTGCCTTCCTGATTAATTTTTATCAATTAAAAAAAAATATTTAGAATAAAAAAAATTCCTTACCGCTTTTAAAATTGGTTTTACTTTTCCTGACTACATTCCCATACTTTGCAGTCGAATTTTAACTCAAAACATATTTTAAAATTGTTCAATAAAATGGTAAAGAATTTCCCATACGTTTCGCCAGTCAAGCGTTCTTGGGCTGATGCTTCTCCTTTAGAAAAATACAGAGGAATCTTAGAAAAAAATGTCCAATCTTCAACAATAGGTTTGTAGGATGGATCGATGGCAGTTAGTTAAGGACCGGTAACTGTATATATATTTTTTGTAATGAGGATTCCAAGTCCTGGAGCACCCAGACCAATTGGTTAGCTATATATTTGTGCTTTTAAATGAGGATAGAATACAATTCGATTATTAGTTTGGGGGATTTAGTTAGCAGCTAGGGTTATGTCTAAAATTTCCTGTCTAATTATTTTGATAAAGGTAGGTTCTAAGCCTTTGTTACAGAAGATGAGATAAGTAGGGCGATGGGACCTATTTCAATATAATGCGGACAATATCGAGCAGGCCATTATAGTGATGTGATCATAATACAATTGTCCTTGTTAGATCAAAACAGACGGGTGTTATTTTTTCTCTCTGGAAATATGCTTCTCAATTTATTAAAATGTTTTCTTTCTTTAACAGGCTCTTTGAGTTTCGCAAAATAATATCGCGACGAGAAAAATGCTTCAAATTAGTTCCACCTGAATATCCGGTTAAAATCACGAAAGAAGAAAAACAGTCTGACTGTACACTGTTGGAGGGTCATTTCACAACTCCCCTTGAGTTCCATCTGCCCGGACTTGTCCCGAAGGCTTCGCAAAAAGCTCACTTCCAAGTAATTATACCAAATAAATGGAAAAGCGAGAGACACAAGCCAATGTGTATTCATTTGGCTGGTACTGGCGATCATGTATGTTCTTAATGCGGAGGTGGGTCAAAATCGCACTTATTCGTTTCATATTTGCAGTATTTCTGGCGAAGAAGAAATTTTGTTGCCAAGCCGTTACTGAAGGAAGCTAACATAGGTGGAATCATTTTGGAAAACCCATTCTATGGTGTCCGCAAGCCGGATGACCAAGTGTAAGTTTGAAAGGAGAGAATACAATCAACAACAAAATAACGTTTGGATATTTGTTCTCAGGCGTTCAAATTTGCATAACGTGTCTGATATTTTTGTTATGGGCGGTTGCCTAGTTCTCGAATGTCTAGTCTTATTGCATTGGTGCGAAAGAAATGGTTATGGCCCTTTGGGAATAACAGGTCTATCAATGGGTGGTCACGTAAACACAAATAACTTATATTTCAAAGCGAGTATTTGTTTATTAATAATGGAAATTCCAAAATTCTAGATGGCTTCGCTGGCAGCTACAAATTGGCCTAAGCCTCTTGTTCTAGTTCCTTGTCTTTCTTGGTCAACGGCAGCTACTGTCTTTACTACGGTAAGTTAAATTGATTTCATGTTTATATTCTATGTAATTTTTAATTTTTTTTTTTTTAATTTTTAGGGCGTTATGAGTCATTCTATAAACTGGGATATGCTTGAAACGCAATACTTTTCTGATGGACAATTCAGTGAACGGCTTTCAAAGATGGTCACTGTTATCGATGACGCCTTCACAGCTGGACAAAAGTTTGTCAAAGACTTTAATCAATCAATGCACGAACTAAAGCAGGACATTAAGGACGTACAATCACAGAGTACTCTACCTACTCTATCTTCAGAAAGTACCACCAATAAATCACAGATTGAATACGCGGGTAGCGGTGCTGTAAAAACTGACAAAGAAATTGATTCAATGGGTTTGAGTAAAAACCTTCACACGAAAATTGTGTCTGAGGACAAATTTGAGTTATCACAGTCTGAAGTAAATGAACTGAACAGCAAACTTCGCAACACAAGTGACAATAAATTGCTTATCGACAAAAAAGTTCCCTCAAAATCTGACAATACTGTAGAGCAGTCAGCGCTTACAAAGCTGATGGGTTATATTTTGCCTAGATCGCGAGACGACAATGACAAAATTGATATAACAAAAACCAATTGGTGGGAACGCGAAGCTCTGCAGTTTATGCGTGGGGTAATGGACGAGTGTACACACCTTAAGAATTTTTCAGTGCCATACGATACGTCTCTAATAATTGCGGTTTGTGCAAAAGATGATGCGTACGTGCCTCGGGAAGGCTGCTCCAGTTTGGAGGACATTTGGCCAGGCGTAGAAGTAAGGTATCTTGATGCTGGTCATGTAAGTGCATACGTTTTGCACCAGAAACTATTTAGGTATGTACGAGTGTGTATGTAGGTATTGAAGGTCAAGTGGTTATGATTGGGGTGAATGATTTCGTCGCTTTGACAAATAGGAGGAGGGTGTTTTTGAACATGTTTCGGGTGAAAGCGGGTGGTCGTGTGAAAGCTGGTTTCTTGTTTTATATGTGACTGAATTTATTTATTGTCGTCCGCCCTTATTCCCGTTGGCGTTTGTCGTTCCAATCGTTTGGTTCGACAAAAAGTTTGACGACTTGGAAACAAAATGAATGACTAAAATCGTTTACGACATACAACAACAACGGGAATGTGGGTGATTTTAAAGCAGCTAATTTAAAATTAATTTTAATTTAATTTTATTTACGTTTTCGACGTAAATATATTAGTAAAAAAATTCTTTTATTTCATTCCAATAGATCAAGCGTAATTGAAGCGTTTGAGAGGGCTAAAAAGAAGATTGAAGAACAGGACTTTGATATTCGTATAGATGATGACATGAAACCAACTGTGACTTATGAGGAACTACGCCAACGATATGAAAAAATAATGTCCCTTTAGAGACGAAATAGCTAAATGAATAGTTTTGCAATTTTGTACACAAATGCTTAGTCAATTTTAAAATGATATTTGCTGCTGGGTAATCAATCGTTTTGGTAGAGCGTATAAGTTAGTCAAAATACGCAAATATACAATGGATACACAGAATCATATTATAAATAAATAATCATGCATCGGATAAATTGAATGTTAAGTTTATTCGGCTGAAAGCAAACAACGAAAGTTGTCACCGTTTTTATACGTAAATATATATTTCCACTCCTACATGCTAGCATATCATTCAGAGTCCTTTTTATCGGAATCAACATCCATATCACGCTTTACACCTGAAATACAATCAAAATACACATGTGTAACTACGTAAACAAAAATAGGTAAGGTATAGTTCGTACATACCGTCAACAGATTGTGGAGCACATGGGGGTGTTGCACTTGTTGCCATAATTGGTGTGGAGTTGGGTTGCAATGGGGGTGTAACACCTAATTGAGCGGGACCATAACCTGCATGGTGACCATCGTGGGGGCCATGAACTTGTTGTTGTTGCTGCTGTCCTGGAGAACCGGAATGATCTTGATAGTGAAGTGCGGGTCCATGAGGGGGACGAGTGTTTATATAATGCGAAGGAGGAGGAGGTCCATATTGTTGATGGTACGGATAAGGGGGATATTGGCCATATGGCTGTGGGGGATGACCACCGTATTGTGGTGGATAGTAGGGGGACCTAGAAGGTCCACCAGATGGACCATAGCTACCATATCCGGTATGCGACATACCTGGGTGTCCCGATATGGACTGATGACTCGGCATATGTGGTGATAAATGATGCGGCGGTGGAGGTGGCGGTGCATGATGCGATTGAATACCAGATGATTGCTGTCCAGCTGTTTGTGGTGTTGTAGATGATTCTGTACTGACTGGAGCTGGCCCCGATATATGTGTATTTGGTGGTGCGTGAGGCACCTGTAAAGTTAAACCATGTTGCAGAACTGCGTTTTGTTGTGACGTTGGAGGTTGCTGTTGTTGTTGTTGCTGTTGTTGTTGTTGCTGTTGAGTCGTAGTTGGTGGAGGTGGACGCATAACTGTTGCATTTGGATTTGGATTTGTTGGTCCAACTGTGGGATCAGCACTTGCATCCTTGGGAGGAGGTGTTTGGGATGGTGGTAAAGGTTGAGACTCTAATGGCTTTTCCCAAGTGTCAACTTTTCGGGTGTTGCCACCTTTTTTGGGATTTTCTGGAGCTATATCTTTATTGCCGGTTTGCTTTGATTTTTCTGGTTTCGGTGGTGGAACAGAGGGTTTTGTTGACGGTTCTATTTCCATAGGCTGAAAATGAATATTTTTTTTTTGTATGTAAAGGCACGAGTAATATCAAATCCAGAAAGCCATTAAAAATATACAAATAATCATTATCTCTTTATGTAGTTACCTCTGGTTCAGTTTTACTAGTTTCTAAACTTGTGGGAATTGGTTTGGCTGCAACTTGTTTAGTTATCTGAGGTGAGGTAGGAAGTTTCGGCTCCTCAGCTCGAACAGATTGCGGTTTATTTATCGGCTGGTTGGCCACAGGATTATTTGCTGTCTCTTCTGTACATTTTTGCCTTTCTTTTCGCATTTCTTCATACATTTTTTGGACCATCTTTTGGAAAGTTTCTTCATCAACTGCTGGCTTACAATGCTGATATTAAAAAAAAAAAAAAATGGAAATTGGTTATCATAACTCAAGACTTGATAGTCTTTCAAAGAGTTTGTGGTGGAGCATGGACGACTAATGCGATGGAATTGCCCTTGGGAATTTACTTTCCATACTACAAACTTTTTTTTTTACCCAATGAAAGTGTTTAATAAAAATCCAGTCACAGTAACTTTTCATGCACTAACACATCTTCGCAAAAAAAAAATGTTCAGCGATGAAGCCTACTTCTGTGTCGACTTTGTTAGTAAGCCATATGATCACATTTGGGCAACGTCATCAGATCGTCAAAAATGTACGGTTTAGAGCAGAGTTTATGAAGGGTGTCATGGACAATGGAAATCGCTATCGGACCATGTTGTCTTTTGAGATGGAGCAGTATGTGGTTTCAATAAAACGTTGCCATGCCACCATTATGCTGGTCACATGAGTGTTATTAGAAAACGAAGATCGTTGACCGTGTCAGTACTAGACTGCCAATTGGCTGTTCTGTTCACGCGATTTGATCTAGTTTCCTTTGAGAAGTTAGTCAATGGTCTATGCAGGTGATCAAGATTAGAAAGATTTTTCAACGAGCTCAGAGAAAATATCGATCGCCTAAGTGGGCAAAAAAATGGGTTCAGCGCAGTCGTTTCCGTGAAGGATATTTTAATGCAGTTTATTTCGTTTCATTCTGATGTCGAACGTGGCTTCAACCAAAATGAGTCCACAGGGCGTTCTCATGTCTAACTCCCTACAGTTGCAAGGCATTTCGGTTAAGACCTGCCTTCAATTTGAATTCATTGTGCTCTTGAACATAAACTGTTGTATTTAAACAATTTTTTACGAATATATATACATATATATATATAATAAAATAACCATGAATGTGAATACGTACCCTCTTCAATTCTTCCTGAAAAGCTTCACTGGACTCGATCATTTTGCGCTTTTTTGTTTCAAACTTGTCTTCCATCTGCTGTAGTTCTGCCTCAAGTTTTGTTTGATGCATTGTTAGGGAACTTACTTGCTTTTTAAGAACCTGCATTCGATGGGTAGTAACAACCGAACGCACATCAGGAACAACTGCATCCGAAAATATCTCGTTAATTAATCGATGATTACGAAGGAAACGTGCATAAGCCACATGCTTGAACGAATAGCCATCATCTTGGTCTAGGATTAATTTTAAAATTATAAGTGTGTTAACAAAGAAATAATAAAAAAATATGCATACCATCCTCATCTTCGGCTGGTTGAATATCGATTCGTCTTTCTTGTTGGCCTTTACCACTAGAACGTGATGGTGTCTCGTGGACGTCAGTATCTGCACTCACTTTTGGTAATAGAAAAAAAAACAAATTTTATAAAGAAAACCTTAAAATACAAAATTAAACATTCTAATGCTAAAGCCAAGCAGTGAGCGACAAGAAATTGTCTCACGACAATAGAGAAATATTGACCAAAAATTTAGAAAACAAATGAGCACTGAGCATCGAGGAAAAAATATCGAAATGCATTTTGATAATTGACAGTTCACTGTGCCATACGCTATAATAAGACTAGGTATCGGCTAGATTGTATGAGCTCTCAAAATATAGAAGAGTCGACGTCTATCAAATGTTTTTTCTGCGAATGTTCAAAATACCAAATACGTTGAATCCCCCTTCTGGAAAATAGACCTTGAGGACATATACCGCTGAAGTGCACAATCAGGCAAATGTAAAAAGCATTCGTTGGCTTAAGTAGATCAATAGGTGCATTTTTATGCGCGATTATGGTTGTTGCATAAAATGCATATTTACAAACTCACCGCACAAGATGCAACTCGAAAGGGACATGATGCGCCTTTAAACTAACCTAACATATTAATTCAAAGGTGGTAAGTTGTATATAATGTATTTGGTTAAAAAATGGCGGAATAGTGTTGCAAAAAGTCAAGTCTTTGTCAAATAGCGCAGTATATATGAATTAATTGAAACTACTAAAAACAATGTACACCCCTATCGTGGAATCCGCAGGGGGGAATTATTCACGGAAAAGAATATTTTGGTATCGTCAAAATCTTAAAGTGAAGAGTTTCCCGTGTGGGTAATGTGAATGAGTTTCAATGTATCGTTAAAAACGTTCAAATCGAATTTTTCCCGAACGGAGAACTGTTCACTTTGCGATTTTGACGATACCAAAATATTTTTTTCCGTGAATAATTCCCCCCGGCGGATTCCACGATAGGGGTGGTAGATTGCAACAAGGTAGACATAACGTCGGCTGAGTTCTATCTTGTCCAATAAACCATTTTTGGCGAAATTGAGTTAGGTATGCAGTCTTACTAATTTGGGGACACTCTTTCGTTTGGTGAAATCCGTTTTGTTCTATTTCCAGTTTTCAAGTTATAGAGATCTAGTGTGTTCAATAAGCACTAAACTAAGAAGACTTTTTGTTCAATATTACTATTTGTTACATTGTTTTCACAGTTTCGTTTTCTTTATTTCTATATTGTTCAATATAACTTTTTTTTGGTTCAATTTCATACATTATGTGAACTAACTTTTACTCATCCCATACATCATTGTCCAATATCCAAAACGACTTAATGGTACATTTTGATTTTTATTTTAATTCGCAGATACTTTAAGTACAAAAATATAATATTCATTATTTATGAAATATTCTGAGCTTTCATAAAAAAATTGCTTTAGGACAAAAATCAGGGTTAATGAATAAAAACTTTGAACCTGAACTTTAAAAATCGATTTCCCAACAACTTAAAAAATGGACATTGGACAAGATAGAATTCAGCCGACGATAAGTAAATATGTTGTCTATTAAATATGGTGTAGCAAATTAGTGCTCGTTTGCTTTTCTATTTAAGTTAGCATTGCGATTGTTGAAACTGTTGTCTTAATAATTATTTAATATGTACATAATATAAAAAGATGATTTTTCTTTACATACCAGGTTTTGTTTTATTTTTAGCAGCAACGAACGCCAAATATGCCGGTGAGTTGTGATATGCTTTCAATGACTTTTCATATTCCACCTGAAATGTAAACAAATAAAGTAATTTAAGAAAATTGTATACTCAAAAGAGAATGTTACATGTAGTATTTCAGATTAGGGGCAAGAAGCTTGTGATGTGTATGTATTAAGGTCGACTCCGTAAAATTTAGCTTAATTCAAAAAGCTTAAACTACTTAAATACGCACACGAAATAAAGAAGCTAAAACTAATTTGTATTACCTTTTCAGCTTCATATTCATCAATAAACTCCTGCTTGTCTGTTTCGGTTGCGTTTTTCCACATTGCTCCAATTTTTTTTCCAAGCTCCCATAGTTTAAGATCCGGATTCGCTGACTTCACTGTGTCCCAAACCTTCTTTGAATATCTCATATAAGGTAAGATTGGTTTTTCTGGTGGTTTTGGGGGCTTCGGAGCACGAGATTCATTTTGAGTTTTCTTAAAGGAAAATAAAATATGTTTGCAATAAAACAATACAAATAAACATTAAAAAAAAAAACATAAAAAAAGTTTGGTTGAAAGTGGAATAATACAATAGCAACGCGCGTTATGCATAATACCCATAAGCCCAGGGTTTAGTGCTACATCATTAAAACTTTTGATAAGTTGAGTTATAACATGACAACACAAGATTTAACTTCAGTGACCGGCTAGAACTCAAACCATAGATCAACGTACGAACTGATCAATGAAGTTATGCACAAGTCCGCACGCAAATAGGAGCTGACTTCTTCCTCTGTAGCAGTCTCATTAGTACGTGTCAATGTGTACTTCGTTTCGCCGGACTAAATGTCAAACGTTTTGTAATTGTGTCAATAACTGAATATTCCCACATGTCACGACTCACGATCCAAATATCATCGCTAGGTCTATCGTGTCAGTTATCTGTGGAACTTTACTTCAAGATTTACCAGTTTGAACCTGTTGAGGTATAGCGGGTGGATATTAAGTGGGTTATAATCGAAGGCATTTTAAAGTCAGTTCAGCGTGCTGTATCACCTAATTTGGTGTGTCCCTATTGCTATCACCATTGAATTATGGGTTCAACAACCGACGACTCTATTGCCGAGCGTTGGTGTCCATTCGCTCTACATTTCCTAGCCATCTTAGTAGACTGATACATATTCATGACGATGTCAGGACGATGTCGCTGTGCAGCTTGTACAGGTCGCTGGTAAATATCCTCCTTCAACGCCCGTCAACGCAAACGGGTCCGAAAGTAAAAAAAAAAAAATAAATATAAATAGTTTACGCAACAGGCTAGTAGACACCCTAGGGCTAGCTTCTCAGAACCATTCGTTTTTGTGTTTTTATTTTTTTTGGGACGAATGAAAGGGAAATACAATTTTATGCCTAGTCCGAACGACTGAATTGAGCTTTTTTAGGGCAGTTATTCTCGGATGTTTGCCAGACGTTCGCAAGAGGTGGCGCAGTGGATAAAACCTTAAGATGTAATTTGTGGTTTTCCTGGTTGTGCGTTCGAAACGACCAAGAATCAATATGTTCATCCGCCTTTGCTAAAGTCCATGCGTCTGCGCCATAGAGCAGGACTGGGATGATGAGGGTCTTATTTAGAGTTTTCTTAGTGTTTCTTGACAAGGCCAGTCAGTTGCATTCTTGGCCCAAAGAAACAGCGGTTGGCAAGTGTAACTCTTCATTGTCGGGGTTTATAGCGTGGCTTCTCTTGTTAGACTCTTGATATATATTAAAAAAAAAAAAAATAAATAGGTGGCGCAACAGGCGGTAGACACACCCTAGGCCTAGCTTCTCGCAACCATTCGTTTGTGTGAGTTTCTATTTAAGGGACGAATGGAAGGGACCTACAAGTTTAATGCCGATTCCGAACGGCTTAATTGAGAAGCTTTTTCAGGACAGTCATACTCTTGGATGTTTGTCAGACGTTCGCGAGAGGTGGCGCAGTAGAAAAAACCTTAAGATGTAATTTGTGTTTTTTCGGGGATCGAACCCTCGCACAGTAGTCCAGCACACTAACCACTGCGCTACTGCACCCAACCCAAAAATGGCATTTAAAACTTAGTGGTACTTTCTTTAAAAATAGAACTGTACTTACAGATGAAGATTTCCCTGTTTTTTGCGGGGTAAATGCCGGATTTCCATGATTGCTGTGCGTAAATATAGGAGTTGTATCCTTGTTTCGCTCGGAACTACTGCCCCCTCCAGATGCCCTTAGTCTTTCTGCATTAGGTTAAAATCAAGCAAAAGTATTGAATATTATGTTTTAAAATGAATAACAAAATAATACTAACAAAATAACAAAATAATTAAAATTACATAAATGTATCAGCATGAAAATCGTAAGTAAAAAAAAAAAAAAGGTTTTCAAGGGCAGATGAAAACTTATTCATTTATGCGTGTGGTGAGAGTTACATAATCTATCTACGTTCTATCTTTGCACTTAGAAAGGATTAAAAATATTCGGTTATTACCTTTAAGAATGTTGAACGATGCAGGAACGGTAGACGACTGCATATCTGTTTTGTTTTGTTTTATTGATTTAATATTTTGTAAAAAAGAAATTTTGAAACGCATTATTAAATTAAAAAAAAAAATTTATCACTAAAATATTAAGTCCAATTTAGGTATGTTTAAAAAAAAAAAACAAATTTTGAATAAAAATTGCAAATTATGAAATGCTTAATGCAGAACTCCAATCTGATTTTATGATGATAAATGTTGAATTTTTTTTTGGTTTGATATTAAAAATGTTGTCGCCCGTCTCCATCCTTCTTTTAAACATTATTAATTCTGACAATTAATTATTTAAAATGAAAGTTTTCAAGCAAGTACAAACACAAAAGCAGTTAAGAGAACAGCATTAATTTTATAGCCACTTAACAAACATACACAACACTGTCTAAGCCATATACCGAGCATAGCATTAAAAGAGCCAAATATGTTTTAAAATATGTACAAGAGTAATTTAATCTAAACGAAGGTTCCCCATTTTCTTCTACCTGTGATAAAAAAAACTGTCCTTGTCCTAATAAGACATTTTACAAGCACAGTACCTGGCGAGCGTTTAGACCGCCAACGAAAAGTGAATAGCTCAAATAATAGTGATCTAATATGGCTTTATACCGACCCCCGCGAAGTAATACCTTACGACGATTCCGCGGGGGACAAATATCGGTCTGTTCGGGAAGGGAGGTGGTTTTAGCCGGTAAGAATCCGGCACTACCAATGAACGTCGGATCATTGGTGCCTCATGCAAGGTTTCCACCTTCCATCGCTACAAAAAAAAAGTACCTGACGAATTCTAATACATACATAAATCACATTCACATCGTTTCGAATCATTCATTACATCTATCAACGCTCCAATCTCATATAATATTATCTAACTAGAAACAGCTGCAAAACACCGAAAAAGAAGTGTTCTGTAAATAACAAATAATTATTATTTTTGACCGACATTACAGGAGCTTTCAATCTCAGATCAATTGCAGCTCTACTAGATGATAAGAGTAGCCGAATCGATTACTCGAATAAGTTCCGTAGAGCTTCAGTTAAAAGTATGATGATATGGAGGGCGAGTGCCCTATGGTAATGGTCTATGCAGACGACGTAAGGTGTTATTGCGTCTGCGGGATGGACCTATATAATCTGAGCGAGTTCGTACAATTATCTCTTAACTATTCAAATTGTTGAATGGATAATAACTTGGTACAAAATTGAGTGTCAAACTGTTGTACGTTAACGAAGACTGATCAAATTACCACATCTGTGAGCGAGGAATACATCACAGAATTAGGTGGGTTTTAGAAAATTCCGTCACGTACTAGCACTCACACGGATTGGATAAAATTCGGCCACAGCTTATGGGGCCCTCGCTACTTATCCATTATACATAATAGGATAAACGAAAACGTAGACATGTTTGAGATTACCGGTAAAAGGGGCTGATGTAGGTGTGGCAATGGCTACATATATATATTCTTAAAAAGTGAGAAATAATTAGATATATTATTTGCACTAAGTCGTGCATGAACAATTATAAGAATTATAAACACAGGAAACCTTTACGGATCTCTGGAAACTATGTTTTTAAGATTTTGTCCCCGTTTTATATATGTATTTCTCATTCCATTTTTTCTAGTTTGTTTTTAAACATCACATTGTTTGTTTGTGGGTAAAATGATTTTAGGCGGAGACTGCGCCTGAATGTAAAATGTACATAATTTTGCTGGCAAATCGTCCTATAGTAGGATAGAGGCTAGCTACATTTGTAATAAGGCGACTAAAAATAAGTATAACGCATGAAACAAGAAAATGATATGTTAATTTCTTAATCAATGCATGCAATTTTGTTTTCAGCAGTACCTAATAAACATAATAAACATAATTATTATATTACGTAGCAAACAAAAAATTTCAAAAACTTACGGCCACCGGATCCACTGGGCCCAGCTGGCAAATTCATAGCAATTTGTTTATAATTTGAAGGGAGAGCCATATTGATTAAAAATTAAGAACAACGTAAATAAAATTACAGTGCCCTAATATTAAATCACGTTTTTTTCTATCAATTCAATAAATTTAGAAAGATTTCGGCAATTCCTCAGAAATTGACATCTACCTTTGGTTAAAAAAAACAAAGATGGATGGAACTGTTCTGTCAGTTCCGCGTCTTCTATTTTGAATGCATTCAAGGAAAAAACATTTTTCCTTGGATGCACTCAGACTCAGTGTTGGGTAATGAAGCAATTGGTCGCGTTCCATTGACGTAAGGTAACTAGCAGCTAATGAATTTCGTCTATCGCGCCTCTTGCCTGGATTTATCTATGGTCGTTTTCCATTGGTTTTCCAGCGGAACAAGGCATCTGATTTCAGATATTGGTGATATTATGTACAAAATGAATGTATGGCTGCTGCCACCAGACTTGTATAAAATACATAAATTGCATTTTGTGTAAGTGCTTCTTGAGTGGATTCTGACTTGAAATCGAGAAGCGAAACTCTCTTTTCAGGCTGTCTGTCAAATGGGCTAAATAATTATCCTCGGATAATTTTCTGACAATATCGTGATGGAAAACGAATTTTAGCTTTCACTCTGTCCGTAGCCTTATCCAAATGGAAAGCGACATATGAAATAAAAGCATCTCTTTAACACTTTAAACTCATTACTTTGTTTAAAAAAAATAAATAAATAAATAAACAGTCAATTATTGTGTATTCAAACGTCGGCAATTTTTTTTTTTACAAATTTAAACATCTACCTCGGCGGTGGTCAGGGTGTAGTGGTTAGAGTCTTTACTGGTGACCATTTCCAACATTTATAGAGATGCTGACTCTGAGTATATAATTAAATTATTAACTGATTACATACTGGCAAATTACCATTATTTTGTTCATTGCTACATTTAAAGACTACAGATGTTTGTCACAATTTAATTTGTAGATTATTCTATTTGAGGCAGTTGACAAACAAAAAATTACTGATGAATGTATTGGCAACGTAGTTACGTGTTAAGCTACGAGTACACGACATGCCAAACACGACATACGCATACCACTCTGACGTCAATTCGACGTCAGAATATGTCATTAAAGGGTGCATGTCGTGTACTCGGCATATTATTGACGCTGACATATTATGTTGGCATGCGTCTGTCACCCATACGTCCGACTCAGAATGGCATGTAAATTTGCCACACGACATATTCGGCCCTATCAAGGTATCCGATCGGAACGGAATTTTTTCCGCTACGCATACTCGGAGACTGAAATTACATTCGATTTATCAATACTTCACTGCAAATCGTAGTAAACAAATTCCGCAACCAATTCCTGTCGGGGCATATCGGAAGAAAATTCGTACGAAGCTGTCAAAAATATCGGTAAAACGCACTTGATCGCACTGAAATGCCAGTGTGCCTTGCATATTTGTCGAAAAGAAGTTCCGAAAAGTTGTTCGGAAGAATACCTCGAAACAAAAATCCTCTGATTCGTATTCGTATGAAATCGGAGAATTTTCCGTTCCGACGGATACCTCGATAGGGCAGATTCCTACTGAAAAACGTGCATGTCGATGAGAACGTATTTTGTTTTGTTTGCTTTGTTTTTAAATAGTTTGGGCGAAGTTAATTAATTTTGTTTTTAATTTCAACGTTTCGATTTTGCAAGCTTGAATTATTTTGCTGCCAAAATAGCCATATCGGAATTGAATCGCGACATATTTTTTTTAAAAACACAAAACGCACGTTTTCATCGAGAAAAAAAATTAGGGAAAAATCGTATGTCAACAATTCAAAAATAATCGCATGCCAGTCACCGTCGACATACCGAATATGCCAACTTTGAAACAAAACGTGCGTATGTCGAGTTATTATCGTGACGTCAGAGTGGCATGCGTATGTCGTGTTTGGCATGTCGTGTACTCATAGCTTTATTTGAAAATAAAAAAAGACATACGCTGATATTTGTATTTCAATTCAACCCATCGTCTCCCTCTTTAAGTTTTTAAACTGAGAGCGACTACAAGAAATATTTATTTATCTATGGTCGTTTTCCATTGGTTTTCCAGCGGAACAAGGCATCTGATTTCAGATATTGGTGATATTATGTACAAAATGAATGTATGGCTGCTGCCACCAGACTTGTATAAAATACATAAATTGCATTTTGTGTAAGTGCTTCTTGAGTGGATTCTGACTTGAAATCGAGAAGCGAAACTCTCTTTTCAGGCTGTCTGTCAAATGGGCTAAATAATTATCCTCGGATAATTTTCTGACAATATCGTGATGGAAAACGAATTTTAGCTTTCACTCTGTCCGTAGCCTTATCCAAATGGAAAGCGACATATGAAATAAAAGCATCTCTTTAACACTTTAAACTCATTACTTTGTTTAAAAAAAATAAATAAATAAATAAACAGTCAATTATTGTGTATTCAAACGTCGGCAATTTTTTTTTTTACAAATTTAAACATCTACCTCGGCGGTGGTCAGGGTGTAGTGGTTAGAGTCTTTACTGGTGACCATTTCCAACATTTATAGAGATGCTGACTCTGAGTATATAATTAAATTATTAACTGATTACATACTGGCAAATTACCATTATTTTGTTCATTGCTACATTTAAAGACTACAGATGTTTGTCACAATTTAATTTGTAGATTATTCTATTTGAGGCAGTTGACAAACAAAAAATTACTGATGAATGTATTGGCAACGTAGTTACGTGTTAAGCTACGAGTACACGACATGCCAAACACGACATACGCATACCACTCTGACGTCAATTCGACGTCAGAATATGTCATTAAAGGGTGCATGTCGTGTACTCGGCATATTATTGACGCTGACATATTATGTTGGCATGCGTCTGTCACCCATACGTCCGACTCAGAATGGCATGTAAATTTGCCACACGACATATTCGGCCCTATCAAGGTATCCGATCGGAACGGAATTTTTTCCGCTACGCATACTCGGAGACTGAAATTACATTCGATTTATCAATACTTCACTGCAAATCGTAGTAAACAAATTCCGCAACCAATTCCTGTCGGGGCATATCGGAAGAAAATTCGTACGAAGCTGTCAAAAATATCGGTAAAACGCACTTGATCGCACTGAAATGCCAGTGTGCCTTGCATATTTGTCGAAAAGAAGTTCCGAAAAGTTGTTCGGAAGAATACCTCGAAACAAAAATCCTCTGATTCGTATTCGTATGAAATCGGAGAATTTTCCGTTCCGACGGATACCTCGATAGGGCAGATTCCTACTGAAAAACGTGCATGTCGATGAGAACGTATTTTGTTTTGTTTGCTTTGTTTTTAAATAGTTTGGGCGAAGTTAATTAATTTTGTTTTTAATTTCAACGTTTCGATTTTGCAAGCTTGAATTATTTTGCTGCCAAAATAGCCATATCGGAATTGAATCGCGACATATTTTTTTTAAAAACACAAAACGCACGTTTTCATCGAGAAAAAAAATTAGGGAAAAATCGTATGTCAACAATTCAAAAATAATCGCATGCCAGTCACCGTCGACATACCGAATATGCCAACTTTGAAACAAAACGTGCGTATGTCGAGTTATTATCGTGACGTCAGAGTGGCATGCGTATGTCGTGTTTGGCATGTCGTGTACTCATAGCTTTATTTGAAAATAAAAAAAGACATACGCTGATATTTGTATTTCAATTCAACCCATCGTCTCCCTCTTTAAGTTTTTAAACTGAGAGCGACTACAAGAAATACGGTAAGTGCATGTGTCGAGATATGTTTAGATTAAATTTAATCAACTCACAATGTAGAGATTTTCTATTCACAATGACCTAAAATATATTTAAGTTGAAGGTTAAAAAATTAATTTAAATTTTGCAATGTTTTCCTTCTCAATTTTGCACTTTATTATAAACATTTCAACAAATCTTAACCGGAACTATGCTCCAGCCATATAAAATCCGCTTTTAGTTTTTGGCTTAAATATTTTTTTTTAATTGCTTATTAAAATCATTTTAAGATTGCTATTGTGAATTATACTGGTCGGATAAAAAGAAACTAAAGGAAAAAAAATTTAAAAGAGGGATAAATGAGAAACTGGAAGGAAGCATACATAAACGTAATAGCTGTTAAGCACAAGAGAGAGAAGTTACTATCAATACTTCAGCCTCTTTATAGATTATCTCTGCCTCAAATTAAATTATGAGCACCTGTGTACTTCGTTTCGTGAATATAAATTTGCCGGTGAAGTTTTTACAGAAATTTGCCAAGTTTGTGAATCCTAAATACGTGAATATGTCTCAAGTAGCCGAAGCGTCTGTTGAAACAAGAAAAATGCTAAAGTTAGCAAAATTAATAGTCCCTCCGTTCAAAAGTTCTCGACACAAAGGTCAGTCTGGAAGAATCGGTGTTATTGGAGGCTCATTGGAGTACACAGGAGCACCATATTTTGCTGCAATAAGTGCCTTAAAGGTTGGTGCCGACTTGGTTCATGTATTTTGTCACCGAGAAGCAGCGGGTGTAATCAAATCATATAGTCCAGAACTGATTGTTCATCCGATTCTGGATTCTGAAAACGCTGTATGTCAAATTGGACCTTGGTTAGACCGTTTACATGTGATGGTATGATGTGCATTTTTTTTTTCATATAAAATAAACGAAATTGATAACACCTCAACCACCTTGTTTTGAAACAGGTTATCGGGCCAGGACTAGGGCGTGAAGAAAATACATTAGAAACAGTTGCCAAAATTATAGAATTGTGCAGGGAGACTGCTAAACCACTTATTATCGATGCTGATGGGTTGTATCTTCTGAGCAAGAGAAGGGATTTAATACAAGACTATAACGGAGCCGTCTTAACTCCAAACGCCATGGAATTTAAAGTACTATTTGGCGAGTCTCCAGATAGTATTGCGGAAAATATGAAACTCTTAGGCCATGGTATAACCGTTCTTAAAAAAGGAGCTTCCGATAGAATCTACATATCGCATACAATGGAAATTTACCATCTGCCTGTTGGGGGTTCGGGAAGACGATGTGGCGGGCAAGGAGACTTACTTAGCGGCTCCTTGGCTACATTCTACCACTGGGCATTGGAATCAAATCAAGCTAATCCCGCTTTTATTGCCGCATTTGCAAGCAGTTTTTTGACTAAACAGTGTAACGCGTACGCTTTTAAAAAGTCAAGACGTAGTATGGTTACAGGTGATATGATCAACGAGATTCACAATGTATTCGAGGACTTTTTTGAATAGTACTGAGTTTTACGATTTCACGTGGCATTACCAACCGTTTTAATCCCGTGATTTGGTTAAAATGTATGTGGCTCTTCGGTTTCTTGTTTTACGTTGAGATTACCGGGAAAATATACAATGGGGACAATGATTTCCGGACTCACGAAAAATTCAACACCTATTAACGAGGACACAAAGTAATATACATATTATTGAATGTAATAGGTAATTCTAATTATACAGGTAGGTATTCTGTAACATTGTACGATAATTAAATAATAATAAAGATATTATTCAAATTAATAAATACTAGAGTCGAGAACTCTCTCATGATTTTTAATAAAACCATTTAAACCGATCTAGGAAAATCTCTTCTGACATCTCTTGCAAGAATACAATTTATTTCACATAATCCTACCTTTCACTGTGCACCTTAAACTCCTTTGATAACTTGTTCACATGCAACGTCAGAAATAGCCTCAGGTTCAGAAACATTAAATCCTTTGCCAGCAGTTTATGGATTAAAAACAAGGAGGACCAGTTCTATATTATACCCCCAGGATGAGATGCCGAGTTATCGATACCAGTAGCCCAATTCAGTATATGAAAGCCTTCGTTAGTCCATTAATCCATCACCACTCTTGCAATTACAGACCCCAATAATCGAAGTACCTCTTATATGGGTAAGACTAAATAGACCGACTGAAACAGTTTACGCCACTGTTGATTCCATCTCATAGATGTCCTTTAGTTAGGAAACACTTTTATCACAATAGATAAAGAAACAGAAAACTAAATCTGGATTGGTTTGTTATTTAATTTAAATTATATTTTTCTTTCTCACACTTTCTAGGAAAGGAAACAGCGAAATCGACAAATTAACCACAGCATTGTGTATTTGATTTTTTTTTCTTCATGAAGAATTGCAAGATTAACACAATTTTTTTTAAATTATTTTACAATGCAAACATTTTATTTTATGTTTACCAAAGTAATTGTTAAGTTATTCAAGATCATCTATAACTACACCACCTAGGGGTCCTTCGCCCAATCCACTAGGAACAACATCTGACGCAGAACTGCTGGCGGCAACAATCCTTGGTCCTTTGTCATCGTCTGCTTCGGCTGCTGCTCGGTTTCCAAACTCTTGCATTTTTAGAATAAGCATTCCAAAGACTTGGGCTGGCAACGAGGTTTGCAAAACCTGTAATAGTCGCGCAGGCTGTCCACAAACAACAATGGCATTTGCTAAATGCTCAACGCCACTCTCGAATTCTCCGCGGCCAATTAGGGTCTCACCCAATTGGATTTCTTGTAAGAAATATCTGAAATTAACAAAATGGAAATACCATTATAAGATTAAGGAACATTTTGATGATACTGATACATAGATCTAAAACCACGAAAGGAATAGGTAGGCTCTGGTATTTATTTATTGGCAGAAAGAGTGCTTCGATAGAGGTAGACTTGCACTAAATGAATTCAAACAGTCGTTCGTAGATAGTTCGTAACTTGTTTGTTATGTGACGCATTGCGCCTTTGAATTTCACAATTCGTGTGTTCTTCGTGTTTATGAGGTTCACCTCAATATAATCGTGAATTATCAAATGTTGACGACTTTTGGCTTGTGTACCCGGACTGAGATTTGATTTTACGCGGGCAACACTGTGTTACTTTACGTCCGTAAGCCCTCCGCCAGACTTTGTGAACACCGAGTGGGTCTGATGTTAAAATGAACAGCACGGAGAAGACATTCATTCATTGATTCACTCGATACTATGATACAATGTTACATCCCAATGGAACTATCGACTGAGAAAGAAAAGGGCGACTTCTACAATTAATTAAGCATCGCATTATCGCTTTGAGAGATTGTTATTGTGATTGCGAACCTGTCCAGATATATGAGGTGAAGGATTTGTTAATTTCTTACACAAATCGCTTAACCATATGAGGGATAGAAGTGAAGCTGGATGTAAACGATCAGTAGCTCACATCCATCAACAATCCAAGAAATATTATGTAGTTCCTGCAACACAAGCAGAAATTCCAATCGTCATTTTATTGGAGCGCTGCGAAAAATTGCCTTCCATACAGCACGTGACTTACAGAGGATACCTAGAGGCGGATGGATCGAACAAAACTGCCGTCTCTGATCGTTTGCATTCATTGTCAAGAGTTCTATATGGCGATGATACTATTCGATTATAAAACACGGGAGGCTATATGCAATTTAAAACTGGCACCAGATTTCGGCAAGTGATTTCGTTAAATTCATTCTGGAGAAGACAATACATCCGCTCAGCTGGGGGAGTATGCGGACAACAGTGACATAGATCGCTGCTCCAAGCGCACCATAAGAGGTTTTCACAGAAACTGACGAACAGGAGAAATTTGTTGGTGAAGTACAAGCAAGGGCACGTCACACCTATGAAGCCCGCTTTAGGGACAATAGGTTTTTTTCCCTTGAATATAAAAGGTCCAGGTCCACTTTGGCCGCAGCGTTACCTAAGTTGCATTAAAATAAGTTTCTTTTGTGTACAATAGGCCATATACGTTTAAAATGACAATGCCCAGAAGTAAAAACTATAAAAACCGAATGACTTGACATAAATTAGAAACAAGAAATGTATTGAAAGAAACGTTACAGCTACTACTGCCCCAATAAAGGACTACACACTTGACAATAATATGGAACCGTGTCAGCAGACTATACACTCGCTCTCACTTTCCCACTCCCAAATAAAGATTGTGGTTTGAATTAAATCCAGTATGATATACCACACCTGAAAGATGACGCCATATCAAAAATAAAGTTACTAATTAGGAGGGAAGTAAATCTATCCACATATCAACTGTAAGCAAAATGCCGGAAAGAAAACGTGTTGCCAAATTATTTCAACACATATTGCGAAGGGTAATAAAAATATAGTCACATGCAAGTTACAAATATTTGCAGTAATAATCGTAAAACACTTCTCTAGAGTAGATGCAAATGACTTCTTCATTTAGAACAGTAGTTACTGTTCGAAAGTATCATGAGGATGTTACGGAGGTAGGATTTTCACGATCACTTAGAAAAGTCACTGACAAGACATCTAAGGAAAAGTTATTTTTACTTTTAACTTTTTACTCTAAAATATCAGTGCAAACTACTACGGACCACTCTATCAATACCAACGATAGAAACCTATTTCTGTATCGATGGCTCATGTTCGCCAAGGTTTCACAAATTGTTTTATAAAATTTCTCACAACACTCCTCCATAACCTATGCAAACATATTCCCCGTCCCTATTATACATGAACAATTTAACTGTAAAGGGTCACAAGGATAAAAATAATCAATGAAAGCATTAGGTACACCTCAGTCACTAGCACGATTTTTCATACGAAAAAAAAAAAACATGCTTGACACATTACATAACACAACATATCACTTGGCTAATCTATTGCATGAATGAACAGATACATAGTTTTTGTCACCTTATCTGTTCTTAATTTTGGAACTATTATAAACCTTTTCTGAAGTATGACTTACCTTTCAATGGCCTCGTGGTCATTCAAGTTGGGCATTCCACTCTTTGCTGCATTTCCATTTTTGCGCTGGCGACGTCTCCCTAAAAATGCATGTTATAAGAATTTATAATTCCTATTGTAAAGTGCCATACTTTCGCGAACTTTTTTTTTATATTCCGGATCACTACGACGTTTATTGTCGAAATAAATGCAATATCCGAGAAATATAGTTCCTGCAACACCAGCAGCAATTCCAATCGTCGTTTTATTGATTTCTATCATATTGATGGACAATGTATTTCGAAAATAATGAGTCCACAACTAAAACGGTAATTAACGAATTTAAATTTTAATTGATATTATGCCCAAATTTAAATAAAAGTGAACGATTTCGGGACGCAAATTCACTTGCAACCCGCTTTTATCAAAAATCCGCCATTACAATTAGTTTTTTTCCTTTTTCATGAATAAAGCTAACGGCTAATTGGTTCTGTGAATAGATTGGCAGTGAGCTTATGGCTAAACTTAAGGCTACTAACAGAATGTAAAAGCACGAATGTAAGAGGTCAGTCGTTGCCAGGAAAACATTCAAAAGTTTGTAGTAGGATATTCGATTGGCTGGCATTTCATATTTCAGTTAGTAGATAGGCGTGTTTTTTTTTGCAATCCTATTATATAGGCTTTGACTTTGCAGCTGTTTTATTTCCGTCTTCACCAAAAGAAATTGTAGGGAGTAAATTAGTTTGTAGGAATGATAAAAATGACGAGAACATGTAGCCATAAGGCGTATTTTTTTGGGAAGTGAGTATAACAAAACCAAAAGTGGGTATAACAATTTTGGATGTAAAACCAAAAGTGAGTATAACAAAACCAAAAGTGAGTATACCAGTTTTGCGTGTAAAAGTAAAAGTGAGCTAGCTATAGATTCCCAAAAAATACGCCTATAGGCATATTAAAATAGTACGCAAATGAGAATAAATACATTTAGTTTTAGATGCATTATTTATTTTTGGCAAGCTCTGCCGCAACAGCAAGTTAAAGCCGTAACAGCGATTTGCAGGACGTCATGAATTTCGGTGTTGTCGATGTTCCCGGAGCATTGATTGGTGGTGGTACCTAGTATATTTTTCATATTTGTCAAAAAACATACCTTTATACGGTTTCAAATGAAGTTATGCCTTAAAGATATATTTTAAACAAAAAGAAAAACTCACCATAAAATGTTTACGCTCTTACAAATAGAAAAATTAAAATATGCAATTTAAGCATAAAAACCGCCTCATACGGCTACTTACAGGCGACGATTGAAAGGATATCCGAAAGTCGTTGAGGACTAAAGAAGACGGTTCATACATAATTACCAAGTTTAAATTTTAGTTAATATGTACTTTTTATTTTTTAAATGTTGTCTTATTAGCAATGTTCAAATGGCCTCAAAATCAAATGTGCCCCAGTCTCCCCAATTAATTTGGTTGTCAAATTAATGTCATTTATGACACAATCGATAGCACTTTCGATAATATTTAAAGCAATCGTAGATTGGTAGCGCAGTTTTTATCTGTTCTTAAGGCATAATCCCCGATGTTTATCCGGGCTAACGAATCCTATAAAATATAGGATTGCATATTTGTATTTGTAGCAAAAAAAAGCGCCTAACTTCGTGACCGCATCTCAAAATAGCTTTCAAAAATCTGATTGGACACAATACGAGTATACAAAAAATCAAAATATAATAAAAGACCTAAAAAACACGCTTTAAACCTGGTTCGGCGTAAACAAGAATTAAAACCGGAAGCGGGTTCACTATGGACGCGCACATTCATCGCCAGCCTTATTTCAAATAGGATTTATTAATTATATTACATATAATGTAGCTCACCCTCTGTACGGAACAGAAATATGAAAGCTTAAAATGCTCGGAGAAGTAGCTATTGCTTTAAAAACATTTTAAGCTTTATTTTTGATCGACCTAGATTTAATAATAGGTGTATTTTTTTGAGAATCTATAGCTAGATCACTTTTACTTTTACATACAAAACCAAAAGTGGTATAACAAAACCAAAAGTGAACAGTTTTGCATGTAAAAGTAAAAGTGAGCTAGCTATAGACTCTCAAAAAAAAAAAAAAAAATACGCCTAATGAAAGCAGTAAAGTTACACAAAATTAAACAAAACTGGAGTTCCAATGTCATATATGTCAAATGAATTCAGACTATCGGATTACTGACTTTTGACGGGTCATAAAGGGAAGTCGTCTTAATCGTTATTTCTTCTATAAGGTATATTCACTTTCAGTCATTACATTTGTAAAAGGAGTCACCGGATACCCCATAAGGTGTATAATATATTCTGAATTGGGATAAATATCTGAATCGATTTAGCCATATCCGTCTACCTGTCAGTTGAAAACACGAAAGCGTCCAAACGAATTAACTTATTTTTACCGTCGGTCATCAGGTTATTATTGAAAATGGACTATAGGTATCGGTCGAGTAGTTCTGGCTTTAGGAACATAGCTTTAGCTATAGATTCCCAAAAAAATATGCCTTTTGTATAGGCCTGTTTTATTGCACATCTATCTCAGTGAAGTCAAGTAAAGTAGAATCTTTAACACGCAAATACAACTATATACACACTGTTTGACACTTTCGAGACTCTATATAAGGCGTATTTTTTTGAGAATCTATAGCTAGGTCACTTTTACTTTTACATACAAAACCAAAAGTGAGTATAACAGTCTTGTATGTAAAAGTAAAAGGGAGCTTGCTATAGATTCTCAAAAAAATACGCCTATAGTTTTTGTAATTGCGTGCTGAATATTAGACTCTACTTTATTTCACTGAGATAAATGTGCAATAAAACAGGCCTTATATTATGTAAAGAACAGAGTTAGTCGTGTTAGTAACTAATATTAGTCCCATGCGGCGATTCGTATACGTACTAGCTCACAAGCCACTTGTTATACAATGGAGGGTATCAAGATCGGCCAGGCAGATGATAACACTCTTACTTGATACCATTAAAAAAAAAAATAAAAAAACAACAATATTCTTTGTACTGGATTAGTTCCTTTTTTAATAACGCATTGGACTAATAGTTTTTGCAATAATGATCACTGTTTCTAGAGTATAGGTTAGGTACATAATGTATTTATATAATTAAGCAATCGATTTTGTTAGTGAATTTGTGTTGAACTAAATAAAGTTTCAAACTAATACCTACATCTTTGTTTTATTTTTTTTAGCTTAACTTTATTATTTCGTTTTTGTTAACTCTAACTAAAATGATGATTTTCTTTTATTAATAAATTCGTTAATTGGTGCTTGCTTAAAGATATAGAAGTTTCGATATTATTGCTTTGCCATTTTTAAATTGCATTTACATTATTAGAGTAATAAAAATCAACTACATTCTATACTAATTTAATAAAATGGCATAAGGCACCACATAGGAAGAATAAGTTTATTTTTATAGAAATCTGTTTGCTTATTTTATTGTTTTTTTTTTATTGCAAAGATCATTATAACAAGTCAAGTTATTTAAACCGTTCAGGAGAAACCGTTGCGAAATATACTATAGTTATGACAACTTTTGTTCGCATATCAAGCAAAATAAACAAAACATATTTAACAAACTATTATATAGGTAAATTTTTTATAGTTATCGGAATGTCATAATCATTATTGAATTGGCGCAAAATTATAGTCATCTTCATCTATGTCAAGAAAGTTCGTGAACGAAGTAACAAAAAGATTTGGCCGGCTTTTATAGATGTTAGGATTGTTAGATAGTGTTCAAAAATATCAGACTCTTTATCATGAGAGATGATAGATGTTTTAGTGTTTATACTACCTAAGAGATTCAAGTTACTTTCCCTGGTTTAAGGTTTATTACGAGGTGATAATAATAGGGTTATTTTTATGTCTCCTACTCGTATAATTAAGACAACGAATCCAGACGATTAGTTCTACCACAGCAACAGCTGGTACAGAAGATCAGTGGCAGCACTACCAGAAAGCTATTAGGTATTAATGAAAAATGCCGTGTTTCCACTTATCCATTTGAAATTGACAATTGACGTATTTTCATGCCAATTAGAAAATTGGCAAGTGGAAATAGCGAATAATTGCTTGTCAATGAAATGAAAATAGCGTTTGTAAATAACGGACAAAGGAAACCACAGGACAAGTGGAAATAGCTGATATGTCAAACAAAATGTCACTTTGTCTTTAATTGACAATAAAAATTAATTGGCATCATGTTTGTCAATGAAAAGACACATTTTGATATACTTACCTACAAGGTAGGACAATCTTTTTACAGGTCCCACCCCCTTTCGCATGAATGTGTCTTTTTTTTATGAATGACGGTTTAACCCTTTTCAAAATAAATTAAAAGTCAGTTCTATTCATATTCGATTTTTTGCCAATAATTTACATAAGTGGAAATGAACTGACAGTAGTGTCGTTCAATGACATAAACGAGAGCTGTCAAACTTTGTCATTCAACCGATATGTTTAAACACAACTCTATCTGTGGTACTAATGCTCATTTTTCTGGTCATTTTTAATGTCCATGTTAACTTTTACGAAGTTACAATGGCGACAATTTCCATTATATTGCGACTTGACGGTAAGTAGAAGATAAATAATTATTGGTAAGGCCCAATAATGACAAGAATACAAAAGACTAGCTTGTACAGGGAGAAGCAGTGCATAGAAAACGACATAATAGATAAAGTAGGACTGGGTGCAATTCTCAATTTGATACCTCTAGACTCTAGAGAACTATATACACGCAAGAATCCGCTGCTAAAAGTGCCGTTGGGATCACACAAACAAACAGTTGAAATCAAGTAGATATACTTTTGCAAATGCACATATCTGAAGTGTTGGTCGCCTCCAGAACGCCTGTTCAATGCACTCTGCATGTTAGTGGAGTCCCATTGAAACAGGTGGAGAAGTTTAAGTATCTCGGGAATGGACAGGCTGGATCAATTTTGAGACAGCTTGGTCATTCTGTTATTTAGGAGGACAGAACTTGGTGTCAAAGCTAAGTTGTCAGTCTTTAATTCGGTGTTTGTTCCAACTCTTACCTATGGTCATGAAGTTTGCGTAATGACCGAAAGAATAAGATGGCGAATACAAGCTGCCGAAATGAGATTCCTCCGTTGTATTGCTGGTGTGACCCGTAGAGATCGGTAGACCCAGGATGAGATGGTTAGATCAAGTCCATAATCTCTCCCATACCCGTATGGGGATTGCCCCTGATGATTTGGAGTCGATGGCGGAGGATTGAGAGCTATGGAGGATCCACTTGAGCCACCTACAGCCGCGACCCACTTAATGGACATGCGGACCATTGAAAATGAATGAATGAAATGAATGACATAGATTTTAAAGAAATACGTAGGAAAAGTTGTCACTTCTGACTATATGTTTCACAGCAAAGTACAGACCTCTGCTGGGTTTCTGGATACTTACAGGAACAAAGCCGACAACGAGATGGTTGACAAACTTGACTATAGAAATGTGTCTGCTATGGATCACGATTAGGCACTTCAGTCGATCAAGCTACCCTCTGGTAATCTGAGACAACGAGTGGAATACAAGATTCGTATGTAAGCCAATAACTGGTCGATATCACGGAAGTTTTGGCTAGAATAAAGCCAGACCAACAAGTTCTTATAGTTTGACAGATCAGACCTAAGAAACCATACAATGAAATTAATGTCGTTTTCGATTGGTCGTCCAGAACCATAGGGATCAAATTGATTGGGATTCAACTGACAGTTCAGAATCGAGGAGAGTTCATCCGGACGGTGATCTGGACGACTAACCGAAAACGACATAAATCTCAAGGATGATGGTATGCATAGAGGCTGCGGCGATGAGCAGGGCACACCTCACTTTCTCTATCAATGCCCAAGTATCGGTCACTTTAAAAAAAACTAAGCGCTTGAAAGTTAGGCACTACTTTAATGACATACACAAAAAATGTCTTATGTCTCACTGTCTAATCCTTTACAGGTTTTTAAGGATATCAGGATGGCTGTGGCTGGATAGCGTTTGGTAACCACAAGGAGGTGCGACACGCAGACAAATCAACGCACAAATAACCCCAAAAATGCATCATAATGCGTAATGAGTACACAAGGATCTAAGTGTTGTATAGAGGGGTGCTATTTGCTTAGTGTAAAATTGTAAATAAGAAGTTTTATCATATACCTGTATTATTCACTGTGTGAAGTTTTGTTATTTATCGTGCTACCATAATCACCAATTGGTAATAAATAAACGACAGATGCGCGCCTTAAATGACCAGCAAGGCAAATTTTCAAATCAATTTGAATATTGTTTTTTTTTTTTTGTTTTTACGCAATTAATGTTGCTCTATATCTGTTTGTTTACAACGAAGAATGATGAATGGCTTTTCATTCACATTTTGTCCTGAATTAAGGAATGAGACCAACCTTTGAAGTGTGAGATTTCCGAGCGTCCAAATTATGACTATTGTGGTCAGTTTGGTCATGTAGTCTAATATAGTTGACATATATTTTTTTAGTAGGGGTGGGTTGGTTGAATGCTATATTCAGCAATTCAGCAAAGCATTGTGAACTTGATATGTATTTTATACTCTCATTTGACAGATAATTTGGTCATTTCCCTTAGCTATATGAGACAGTATACTACAACTGCTACATGACAAATCATCTGCTTGTCTTAGCACTGGCAAATCGAACAAAATCGGTTTGAGGATGTATTAGATAGGTATAGCGTGGATTTTTCACCTTTTAAAGGATATATTTTGTATATAAGTGGGCTTTAGTATCTAGATGAAAATTGACGGTGGGTGGGTTTAACTTTAAGCTTTACAAAATTTGTGGTGGGGTGAAAAGTGGGTTTTATATTTTTTATACTTTCATATATGTATGCAAATATGGTATGTGTGAATTTGCCGTAAAAGAAAAATGATGATGTGTCATTATTCGATTAAGAACAAGGGTTCATAAGAAAATAGTAAAACAAGGCCCAAAGAATTTCCGTGCTTATCCCTTTTTTGTTCATAAAATCGAACCCCATTTAATTATGCTAACTTAATTATGCTGTTCAAACCCAAGGTTCAAACCCGTCTTTGCACGTGAGGAACTGTGTCCGAGATAAGGCTTCTATGGCAAGTATAAAAGATTGCAATTATCGAACTTGTTCTTTCTAATGATCTTTGCTTATAGCAGACAAATAAAATAACTACGATTTAAAAAGTTTAAAATTATGAAACTTAAAGTCTACGTTAAAATGCTGCATTCACATTTCTGTATGCATCTATGATTAATTTTTTTTATAATAATTACTTCCTAATAAACTTTAAAATTGCAGTGTACATTAAAAGGATTGCATTCACATTTTATTGAAATATTTTGTATTGCTTTTCACATTGTTAAAGTAGTGCTAATTCTTTTCAAATAGACTAAAAAATATTTGGTCGGGTCTGTATGTTTTTCTCACTAAGTCCTTAATCTAAGTTTAAAATAATACATTATTTACATATGCAATTAGTCAGCATGGGTTCTATCCTGATCTTTGTTTTTTTTTTCTGTTCTTCTTATTCTTGTGATTTTTGTAGTGTGTGTTAACAATTTAACAACTAAAAATACAAATAAAAATATTTGTGTGAATTGATTTTTTTTTTGCATTCAGATTGATTTAAAGAAAGCATTTTTTAGTTTTTCTACATTCAACAAAGATCATTCATTGTACCCATATAGTATCGTTACTACAAGCGTTTGACTATATAGGCTTGGCGGACGATATGTTTTCCTTACTTTGTAAAAAGTATACTAAATAACAAATTGATTTATAAAGCTATTACGAAAATATAACATCAAAAGTGATTAAAAAAAGAAAAGACAATAATTTACTTAATAATAGCTCTGAAACACACAAAAATCATTATTCCATAAGGGAAACTAATTATCCCTCCCTTCATCACTGTTGAAATGATTAATGTATTTGGTCCTTCTTAATTGTAAATGTATCTATTATCCTTCACCTTAAACAGTTGGTCATAAATGAAAATTCTATTTGGAAAATGTTACCGCTAGGAGTTCGTTATATTCAGTTCACTATAGTCATTCTTCTTGTTCTGTTGGTTCATCTCAAAACAGGGAAGGTTCAGAAAAAAAGAAAATTCGGAAAACCCTCAAGGAAATCCCTACAAATAAAAAAAAAAAAAAAACAAATTTCAATTTGGTATGGCAAAACTCGAAAGCCACCAAACTAGTTGAGCTCCAGTTTAGAGAACATTTTTCCTTTAGCATTAAGGTAATTCAAAATTAGACAAAGGGGCGTGGCACTCATACAAAAAAAACTTTACAAATCTTATATCTCGGAAACCACCAAACCGATTGAGCCCACATTTTTAGGCAATCTTAGGTATGGACCCGGAAGGGTCTAGTAAATAAATATTTTTTTGTTTACTATACCTACCTCATGAGTCATGAGTCATGAGTGACTGACGGATTGCTTTCAGTTCAACTGAAATGATTTATATTGGCAGCGAGTGCAGGCATTCGCCTTAAAGCTACTTCACAGTGGCCAAGGAAAGACTTTGGCTAAGCCTCTATTCTGAAGAACTTCGAAATTTCAACCGAAAACACTGTCTAAACCACCTCATCTCTAAATTTTGACAAGCACTTTCTCGTCACTATCCCCTGCTCTAATCTAGAATGAGGATACTTTTTCAGAAGATGAAGATGTTCACTTCTATACTGACGGCTCAAAAACCAAAGACGGAGTTGGTGGGGGTGTTTTCTCCGAAAGTCTTAACATTAAGCTCTCCATCCGTCTACCAAATTATTGTAGCGTGTTCCAGGCGGAATTAATGGCTTATCTTGGCTCAAGAAAAACGTGATATCCGCTAAAAATATCTGCATATTTTCGGACAGCCAAGCAGCCATCAAATCCTTGGATTCGATCTCTATAACTTCTCTAGTAGCCCTCGGCTGCCGATCGTCTCTTACGGAGATGGCCGAACAGTTCAACATTCCCCTAATTTGAGTGCTGGGGCATAGAGATATTCCAGAGATTTGTAAGACCGATGAACTCGCCGGAATAGGAACAACTCAACCTATCCTGCTGGATAAAGGCACTCTAGTCATACCAATCGCTACCTAAACACGCTACGTAAACAAAAATTGAAGGTGGATGCTAGCGAGAGTGCAAATCTTAGGTGGACAAGGGCACTACTTGTCTAGCGACAAAACAAATTTGGGATATGCTGGATTTGAAACGCTCTAAGAAATTGATATCTTTCCACAGCATATCGGCGCCACATTGGGTGTCATTACTGGACACTGCCTGATAGGAAAATATGCCGCAAGGCTAGCCCTTTGTGAAAACGACTTTTGCAGAAGCTGTATAGATGAAGAAGAGGAGGAAACTATTCCTCACCTTCTTTGTTCCAGGCAGAGGTTCTGGCCGTGCTCAAAGCTCAAATCTACTTGATGTGCCTAACAATGCTCTGCTCAGAGATGTTAGATTGTGTTGGGCACCCGGATACTGAAATATTGAGGGTATAACGAAAGGGCGGACGTTCTGGCCAAAAACGGAGCGGAGCTTCCACAAAATAAGATTAGGTTTAACAAATACGGACACGTGCAGGTATTTCGAGAACATACATGTCGCAGAGGATATTACTCATCTTCTCTGTAAATATGCCAAGCTATGGACATTCATAGCCTCGAAATATAAGGAAAAAACGTAGAAGGACTTCTTCGACAATTTGGAGGAAAGTGGAAACCATTTTTAGGTGCTGCAGGGAAATTTGTGAGTATTGAGGCGGAAGCGGCGATGATGGGTCTTGGCCTCTTGGGTAAGGGCAAGACGAAGTATACCTATGCTGTCATCAGAAAGGACTGTCATCTCTTACACATGGACATTAAAATTTACAAATTCGGGTAATTAAGAATACTGTCAACACCCACTTTCACCATTGGTATATCATTTAGATTTTACGTGAACAGTTTCATGGTAGGTATATGACAAAACTATGGATGGCATACGAAGTCCTCGATTATCCCCAGCCAGCCGATATTAATTGATTTCGTGGAATATACGTCAGTATATCAAGGCGTCAGTAATAAAACAACAAAAGGGGTAATTAGTGAAATAAGTCATTTCAGTGCAGTTGTAGTTCTAGGTAGCTGCAAGTTTAATGCCATTTTATGTTGTCCTACAGATATGCTACTTGTCCCAAGATGTTGGTACATACATAGCAGGTACCTGCAGTTCAAATATATTTTCTTATGAAATTTAAGTCGGTCTATGTAATCCCTGCATGGGTGTGTCAAAAACCCTAGAAAACCAACCCGCGCCCTTCATGGCATATATAAGCTGAGTATCGTCCCAGTTGTTTTCAGTTCACAGTTAATCTAACAGTCGCATGTTTGCCAACATTTTTGTCATAAAGGAAACCAGAAGTTCTAAGCAACGCTAGCTTAAAACTGAATAGAAGCACATCAAAGCCGAGTATAAGTGAGTTATCCTGGCAGTTAGTCAAATATTTACTGATTACTGTTGCGTTTCCCGAATTTACACGATGCCGCCAAGGTCCAAGACCCTCGTCTGTGACCAACATGCCAGAAATTTAACAAAGAAGTTGCAGACCTTCTACCGGGATCAACTGTTCTTCGACATTGCCTTGACAACCAAAACCGACAACTTAAAGGTGCACGCTCATCGTGCAGTTCTCTCCGCATCGAGTGACTACTTTCAAGCAATGCTATGCAGCACGTTGAAAGAAGCTAGATCGGATGTGTTTGAATTGGGAATCGATGGGACAACCCTCAAATTGGTCGTTGATTTCATGTACAGTGGTACAATTGAGCTTCGCAGTGAAAATGTCGAACGTCTATTAATAGCAGCGGATGTCTTGAAAATGAGCACACTGAAGGCTGCCTGCATTGAATTCATTGGAGAAACTATCGACGTCACTAACTGCCTAAGTATTGCGTTAATGGCCAAAGAACAACAGTTCGCTGAACTCCATAAGAAGACTTTTGAGTTTGCGTTAGAGCACTTCGAGGAGGTGTGCAAAACGGATGAGTTTCTACAACTTACTGAAGAACAAGTCAGGGAACTCATTTCGAGTGACGATCTGTGCGTGAACTCAGAGGAAACGGTGTACGAGAGTGTAGTGTCTTGGGTGAAACACGACAGAGGACATCGGGACAAAATTGTGATCGACCTATTGTCACATGTGCGTTTCTCAAAATTGTCAATATGCCATTCCGAACGGAAAAAGCCAAATGGAACGAAAAGAGAAACACTTGGTTTTGTGAGTGGAGATTGCACCAACAATTTGAAATTTCAGACTTTTGATCCGAAATCAAACAAATGGTCTTGCGAAGATATACCACCTCCGCCTACAGATAGGATTGATTATAGAGCGATGGTTATAGACAAGAAATTAATCATCGTTGGGGGTTGCCTAGATTATGCTAAAAACATTGTTGAATCCCTGGACCTTCAAACAAAGGAATGGACTAACTTACCTCCAATGCGACAAGCACGTCAACTTCCTGGAATGGCTGAATTGAATGGCGATTTGTATGTTGTTGGTGGACGCTTGAATGGACAATGGTTACGTTCGGTGGAGAAGTATGACTTTCACACATGCCAATGGCTAGAATTGGCTCCAATGCACTCAGAACACGATTATGTGAGGGTAACAGTTCTCGGCGAATTATTGTACGCTGGCAGCTCCTCAATTGAATGCTTTAATCCCGATAAAAATGAATGGACTCAAATACCACATAAAAACGAAAGATTACAATATTTTGGCATGGCTGGAGTTGGCGGACATTTGTACGCGGTGGGCGGTTCGAAAAACGGACAAACGGTTGAGCGCTTTCATCCTTCCACAAACACATGGACGGAGATAAACCCAGGCTTGGAAATAGCGTTAAGTTCGTTACTATGTGTTTCTTGGAATAATCGACTTATAGCTTGTAGAGGTATCGATTCACAGTACAACGCCAACAATCCAGTTGTAGAGTATAATCCTGAAGAGAACGAGTGGAAGACATTGGCTCCACTTTTAGAGTATTATTTAGAATGTGCTTCCTCTAGTCTATTTACATTTACAAAATAAAATAAAAATACATGCCACTCTAATTTCGAGTCTTATTGAAAAAATGTGCGACCCGCACGAAACTTTCTCGTTTATTGCGAATCTCGCAGAATCTCAGAGTCATTTCAGCAAATTTTACGTTTAAAATCATACCCACTTAAGATGTACTCAGGTTTAGTACCTAACTGAACCCTTGTTAATTAAAAACGCAATACATACTACATAAACATACGTATTAACAACAACCCTTTATTAATTTCAAATTTCACCCCGAACTGACATTTCCTTCAAGGCAAGTAGGCGATGAACTTTGAATTAATATTGCCACCAGTGCTGCCAGATGTTTTTCCCCAGAAATCGTAATTACTAGCTTTCAAAATCGTGGAAATACGATTTTGTTGGAAATAAAAAAAATAAAAATATATATAGAAAATATACGTTCAACAGTAGCAGATGACTTCGGAAGTGATAAAACTTCAAAAATGAAATTTTTCATTAACGGAAATGGTAAACTTTCATTACCATGCTTTGTTTGTAAAACGTTTTTCCAAAAAAATGTTACATCTATTGAAGATCGAGGTGCAGAAAAAAGATATTCAAAATTGAGGTTTCTTATCTCACGAAATTCGGCATCGGCGTCGTGAATATCTTTATTTAGAATTAAATTTGGAAAACTTTTGAATAATGGATAAAAATAACCTACTTTTTTTTCAATTATGTTTAGTGGACTTAGAAGGGTTAAACTTTGAAGCAATTGGTTTTTGAAGTCAAATCATTTTTAAGATTTGATGGACAAGCTCTATATAGAAACCCAAGCAAGCCTGTTTGAATGCTTCAACATCGTTCCTGTTTAGATTTAAAGAATCCAATTGGTCTTGAACTTCTACACGGAGATACAATTTGAAACAATATTCGAAGGCAATTTAAATTCATCAAAGGTATTTTATGTTTACCACCTTTAAAATATCGGGTTTAAGAAAAAAATCTAAAATTGTAAAAACTAATTGCTTCACTTCATAATACATTTTATGTATTTGTGGCTGCTCGTTTATCATATTTTCAGAAGATATTTGGAAAATTGCAAATGAATTTTTGTATTCAATAAATTTGAAAAAAATCTTGGAATTTTATGCTTTTTTAGCTCAAAAATCTTGGAATAAGTTTTAAGCCCTAAAATCGTAAAAATACGATAAATCGTGGAATCTGGCACCGCTGATTGCCACTGAAGTTTTGGGCTTTGCAAAAATATACCGGTTGTGATCGGGATTTGGGTAGTCATTTTTTAGAAATATTCATAAAATGTCTATATTCGAGTTTTCTGAAAAAAAAACTAAGTTAACTTAAATATGTATTTTGATCAAATTCGTTAGAGCGGTTTTTTGTAAAATTATGCTGACAAATGTTACAACTTTGGATTCGAAAAACACTGTTATTAAACTGTTTAGCTGAAAACTGAGTAAGACGTATTCTTCAGGATAAACATTACCTAGCAGTCACATTTTCATCCAAATCGAAAATGGCGTTTTCGAGATATGAGCAGTTTTTAAAGTACCATATTTTGCGATTGGGTGGAAATCGAAGTACGCAGTCATGGTTCAAAAACCACGGTTTGGAACTGTTTAGCTGAAAACTGAGCAAAAACTTTTACTATGGATTTAAGCATTACCTGCCAGTTACATTTTTATCCAAATCGAAAATGGCGTTTCAAAGTATGAGCATATTTCAAAGTACTATTACTAGGGATTTGGGTGGATATCAAAGGACGCAGTCTTTTTAGAGAAAAACTGAGTTTGGTATGAAGTTAAGTATGACGATAGTATCTTAAAAATACGTTTTTGTTAAAATCGTATTTACCGTTGTCAAGAAAAAACAATTTTCAAAAGTATCGTTGCTAGACTTTTTAGCGAAAAACTGGGTAGGCAGTCATGTTAAACATGTCTATATTAACTCAACTATCAATTTTGAAAAAAATCTAAATTGTTTAATATTTCGTAAAATTTGTATATGGGAATGGGAAGTAACGTTAGTATTAGGGCTAGCATAAACGCATCCTAGCGGGAAGCCCACAAACTCTAAATACGAAGTTTCAAACAAATTCGTCCAAACGTTTAGATTCCCCCGGGGATGGGACACAGACAGGATTGCGAGACCCACATTTTTGAGTTCCCCTATCATCGTAATATCAGAATTGACCAAAATCTCGAGTTCGAAATTTTGTACGAAAACGATATCTATCTCTTACTAGACGTATACGAGAAAGTTAAAAATAGTGGCATTTGTCATATTGATACCCTCACTCTTTTCGACTTTGACAGTTCCAAGAGTAAATTATGGAAAGCATCTGAAAAATTAAATTATGAAGCTTTGAATTTAAGGGCGGCATCATTATTATAATAAGGGCGAAGGAGATTATAATGAACCTTAGTATAGTTAAATGAAATGTTATGTTAATTGCAACTATGCTCGGATACAAATGTTTAAAAAAATATAAAGACATTCGTCGTGTGTATATGTACTTACTTCAATACAGTGAAAAATGATTCTAATAGGGATCAAAAGTTCGATTTTGAATTCAATGGAATGTGTTTTCAGAGCATATTAGTCCGTTTTAACTAAACATCTATTCAGTTTTGAAATTTCGTCCCGTTATGGTTTTTCGTTACTGACCACATTTAATCCTAAAAAGCATTTGAATGAGCATATCGTTCAATATTCTAAGCTAAGTTATTCCTAACGACTTTTAGCCTTCGTCGTCCATTTCTCTTTTTCGAATTGGCGATGGCGTCAATGCTGTACTTGAAGTACTTGTTGATAGTAGTGCAACTGATAGCTGTTGATTTGAATCAGCGATAACCGCAGGCGAATGACACGCCATGTTATTGTTTTGATAAGCGTGCAGTTGTGTGGAAAAAGGACTTAGTCCACCGAATGGTGCGTTGACTGGATCATTTGAGACTGTTCTTTGAACTGTTATACTAGTGATTGCGGTCATTATGTGTTCCAATTTTTTGTCCAAGTGCGAAAGCTGCTGTTCGACACGATATAGACGAGCTCCAACTGTCATTGGTCTAACATTACCAACCCGATCGATTCCGGCTAAATAACTTCCCGGCTTACCAAGAGTCTGGTCAAGCCGTCGCTGTAACTCCTGAAAGGACATTTATGATCAAATTCTTTTACCATTATGTGTGATCAACGTTGACTTACTTTTATTCGAACCATCATATTTAAATGGCCTTGAGAATATTGCTCAATGACATCACGAACGTCATAGGGTTTTCGTGCTTGTTGAAATTTTCTTCGTGCAACAAAGTATTTAATTTTTCTTATTGCTCTGATTGCATTTCTGTGTGCATCTGTTAACCTATAAGAAAAAAAAAATTTATTAATTAGAAACTTTACAACACCGAGAAGGAGAACATATATTGTTGAGATGAATAAGAGAGTTCAAACAATTTAGGAAACTAATGGCAAATGTCATTTAAGATGACAACCTGGTTGGCCAACAGATTTGAATAAAACACCACATCTTATCGACTTCTTTATAACAAAAAGTATGTTCTCAGACAAAATAAAATCTTCAGTCAGACCACTCATCAATACTTTTTTACACTTATTGTGATAAAATAGTACTAAAAGAAAACAGTCCAGCAGGACTGACTGACTGAAATTATTTTAGACAGAATTGAGAAAATAGTATCCAAATATGAGAACAACTTGACGAAACAGCAAAATGGAAAACTATTATCCTTAAGAAATATGTCAAAAACTATGGTGGTAGACTATGACGTCAAGCGACAAGAAAAGAACCAATTTTATAAATATAGTTGAAATAACAAGCTCAGAAAAACTATAGCAGAATTAAATAAAAATAAAAATCTTTAAAATCCTGCTTTACAAACCTAAATGCTCCTACAGACAATAGCTTGTAGAAAGGCAGCGTATGTAAATTCCGACGTTGACCAAGACCAAGAGTATAAAATGGAGTTTAGAAAATAGGGTTGAATTTTGTCTCTAATCCGCAACCCCTTCACCTAAAACAATGCAAACCACATAGTGAAATAAATTGCAAACTAAAGTGAGGACATTCACCCCTATCGCGAATAATATTTCCCCGGAATTATTTCCCATTCAGCAATTTGCTTTACATTGCTGACAAGGGAAATATTTCCATCGGAATTTATTCACGATACCCCTAATTAGCAAGGGTGTACGATTTTGTTCGCCATTTTTCCCCGTATAGTTTGAAAATTATCTTCGCCCATGCATGTCCCTAGTCAAAGTATGGATAGCCAGTCTACAAGCTTGTAAACATTTTGTTCAATGACATTGCAAGCGTTCTGCATAGCTGAAAAAATACGCTGCCCCTAGATGAATGGAATGGCAAAATTAGGTTAAAGTAGAACTTGTTTATATCCGTCATTTATAATTATTTTGTAACTAGCAAATGCCCGCGGCTCCTCCCGCCGGTTTCTTTTCTTTTAAATAAAACTAAGCTCTATTTTAAGCTTATAAAATATTTTATCCCAATGGGTTTTTGTAAACTATACACGTTATTATTTTAGTGGGCGCAAGTATAAACAACTGCAGCTCAGACGCGAACATGCAACATATAGCTATCCATGTGAAAAACATGGCTGTCGGAGTCCAACTCCATGCAATGGCACAGTAGTTCCGAAGATGGCCCCTATACCCCTTCCTCTCCCAAGTAACCTATACTGATACGGAGGATGTAGCCAGTAAAATGTTGAAAGAATTTTTAAAATCGGCCAAATAGTTCCGGAGTTAGTCCCGACCCCTTTACCCCTCCCCAGTCACCAACTTAGTCCTTACGCAACCTGTACCGAAGTCCTAAGTCAATGGACATAATAGCTATTTCACATAAACGAAAACTCGTCACAGGTATGATTTGATTATTTATCACAAATTACTTATATGTACGTACATATGTAAATAGTTTGTTTTATGCATATCCATTCCCTACATTAAATTCAACAACGTCATACATACGCATATACAATATGCATTCTGAATGCTTGCCGTGCGAGTAATCGTTCTGTTTTTAGAACGCAGTATAAAACTACCCCTGAGCACAACTGCAATCGATAAAGCAAATTTTTCGAACTTGGCCAAATAAGATCTATGTATTTTCAATTTATTTTATCTCACCCTCTGGATGGACCAGAAAGATGAATGTTAGCTCAAAATACTCGGTGAAGTATTGCCTAACAATTAAAATCATATCTTGAATTGACATACATAGATTTATGAGTATAATTGCAAGTTAAGCGTAGTAAGGTCGAAATAGAAAAGTTCGTTTGAAAAGTTTTTCAACCCTTATTGGACGAATTTTAAAAAACGATGAATGAGACATGTAATAATGTTTGCTTATCTATCAATATACAAACTTTCAAGTTCATACAGCTAACGGTTCGTGAGGCCCCCCTTACTCCCGGTGACTCCTTTACTCTTGAGCAATTCTCACCCACCCTACGGACTAAGTTGGCCACACATCTATAAATCAGAAAAAAAATCATGAAAATCGGACGAATGGTTCTCGAGTTATGGAGAAACGAACAGACGGACGTTGCATTTTATAAGTAGTATGGATGGATATATGGATGGATGGATAGCTACATAAATATAAAATTTAATTATTAAAGGTAAACATACATTGTGACTCGTGCAGGTTCGGGATCATCATCGCCTTCTGGTTCTTGTTCGACCTCATCACTAGGAGCTTCAGTTACAGAACTGTTTTGGCTAATAAATGGTCCTCTCGAAATAACCGGTTCACCTTTTCTAGTACGACTGGGCGTTCCTGAAAAAGAGTAACGTTAATCCTGAGTGTATTTAAAGAAGCTGTTAATAATAATCGGTCTTTGCAATGTCTATATTTTCTCAACAAACTTCGCGGTTGCTAACTTCCGTAACCTTACAGCCGAAACTTAAAAATTGTCATTGAAGGAAAAATATATGAAAGTTTAAAAGGAATGAAGTCAATTTTCAAATTTTATTAATTTATGTAGCCAAGGAGAAGGTAATGTCATTCATGTCAATGTAGATTCTGTCCCAAAATAGAAAATGTAGGAAATCCTAAGGGTGCGTTTATGTTGGAGCTGTGATAAGCAGCTAGATAGCGATCAAATCCAAGCTTTGCTCTCTGCTTTTATGTGTGTTAATGTTGCAGCTGCGATAACGGCAAAAATAAATGATGTTTTGCGTCGTTTTGATCCCACAAACCAAAATTCCACTAATTAAAACGTCCGATGAGCGCTGAGAAAATATACAACCGAATTGTCGAAGCTCCAATCGTGACTTGTTGCTCAAAGCACAGATGCAACGTAAGCCTTATTTAGACCATCCAGTTAGTTTAACTGAAAGCTTAACTGATATCTCAACTAAAACTGAGACTGAAATGATCGTCTAAATAGGGCTTAAGGTGTCAGTTCAGTTGTCAGTTGTAGATATACATATCTTCAAACGTTCGGTTGCTCACAAGTAAAATGAAAGCGGACTGAAGTCTAAATGCACTGCCTTTTTTAACTGAACTGGTAACTGATCGTCTAAATGGGGCTTAAAACTGACAACTGAACTGAAAACTTATGGGAATTCCATCAGTTTCAGTTTCAGTAAGACGCTTCAATTTTTGCATTTAGACATCAGTTTGACTGAAAGCTTAACTTAAATGATCGTCTAAATGGGGCAGTTTTCTCCGTTTTGGTAGAGTCGTCGCTCTCATCTGTAATCGCAGCTCCAACATAAACGCACCCTTAAAGATAAATATAAAGCTGGAACGTATATATTATATACATATATATATTGCCATCTGGGAGACAGCATAACCGTCCCCAGGGAAGTTTATGCATTCTTTATGCGTTCGTATAAACTTCTTCAAAATGTTCCCACTCAGTTCTTTTGCGTCGTTCGACGTCGATTACACCTCATTGGAAAATATTTATATGCATTAAGGCATTGATTAAGGGTATTCATGCAACGTCGTAAGTTTACCATTTGCGTAAAATCGTAAGTTTACGACAAACCTTTCATGAACGCCCCAATTTGCTGTTTGTGGTAAATGGTGGTAAACCAATCAGCTGTTTCACATGAGAGGGAACGAACGAATTGATAAAATGCGAACAAACCAATTTTGATACAATTATAAAGAGAAAATTGCACATTTTACTATTCCAAGTGTAGGAAAATTAGTTAGTCCATCAAATTGTATTAAGAAAACAAGTTTTAAAAGGGTTTAAATAACGAAATTTACAATACCAATATTTTTGCCGCGAACGAAAACTCCTTTTGTTTGGAATTGGAAATTTCGTTATTTAATCTCTTTTAAAACTTGTTTTCTTAATACACTTGGAATAGTAAAATCTGCAATTTCTATTTATAAATTCATCAAAAGTATTATAAATGCATGCAAAGTATTTTTTTTCTGATTTCGCGCCTTTATTTCAAGTGTGAAATGTCACAATAACCTCGTCGTAAGTTTACCATCTCGGTTTTCCACACAAATTCGTGTAGTAAGTTTACCATCTCGTCGTAAATGATTTTCCATACAAATTTTTACAGTTGATTTACCACGTCGTAAACTTACGACGTTTACGACGCGACGTTGCATGAATACCCCTATTATCTTTAGGCGTATTTTTTTGGGAATCTATAGCTAGCTCACTTTTACTTTTGCATGCAAAACTGGTATACTAACTTTTGGTTTTGGTATACTCACTTTTGGTTTTACATGCAAAACTGTTATACTCACTTTAGGTTTTGTTATACTCACTTCCCAAAAAAATACGCCTTTTGTAATTATTTATAAGTTATAAAGAGTCCGCCATCTAACGTTTTTTTTTCAACTAGTGCTTATTTCGCGAATGGTAACACTTAGCTCATGTCTGATTTGACAGATAATTAGTTTTATCCTTCCGCTGAACGAATATGGTTGTGTATACGCTTGAACAACGCTGGGAAATATTGCGACATTACTTTGAAAATCATGGTAATGTTGCAGAATGTAGAAAAATTACAGAAGAGAAGCACCGTCAGCTCCGTATGTTCGTTATCTTGTGAAAAAAGTGAAAGAAACTGGCATCCTCATCGATAAACCAAAGCGTGAAAAACCAAAAACAGTGCGTACACCCGAGAAAATTGCTGCTGTGGCAGAAAGTGTGCGTGAAGCGCCATCAACATCAATTCACCGTCGTTCTCAACAATTGAACATTTCGGAGACATCATTGAGACGAATTTTGCATAAAGACCTTGGTATGACGCCATACAAAGTCCAATTGGTTCAGGAGTTGAAGCCAACTGACCATCCAATGCGTTTTCGCTTCGCTAAGTGGGCCTGCGATCGAAGATCGCATTATCAGTCGCAGAGCTGATGTCGTTTGACCACCGCGGAGCTGCGATTTGACACCGTTGGACTATTATTTGTGGGGTGCCGTAAAAGATAAGTGTTACGCCGACATGCCAGAGACAATTGACGCTTTAAAGGACAATATTCGTGAAGCCATTGGTGAAATACAGCTGCACACAATCGATAATGTGCTTAAAAATTGGACCGATCGTGTAGGCTACTGCATGGCCAGCCGAGGCAGCCATTTGAATGAAATTATTTTCCATTATTAACCGGAAGGATTGTACTTTCAAATAAAAAAAGAAATTTGAGAAAATATTCAGTAGTTTTTTTTTTATAGCATTTTCAAAAAAAAAAAAATAATTTATTTGGCGGACCCTTTATTAGCTAGTGCGCTGCATTTTTTTTAAGTCTACTCGGTAGCGGAACGCTGCCATTGAAAATGTGGCCACGAGGAGATTATTGTAATTGACTACTTTTCCTGAAATTAAGTGATCAGTTCGGAGTTGTAGGTAAGGCTATATAGATAGACCATTATCAAATATAACATTCACAAAAAAAAAAAAATCCAGGACTAACATCAGTTTTGGGTACAAAACGAACTGAACTAAATGACCTATATTCATAACAAACTAACGCGAAAATGGGACGCCGCCACCGGCCGTAGCGAAATTCGTGCGAAAAACGGTGTGATGTACCGCCATCGCCATGTATTTACATCGCGAAATTCTCTACAGCTTTCGCATTTTCGTGTTAGTTTGCTCCAGTTTGAGCCGACATTTAAGGCATTTTCAAACTATGGAAATATGTTTAAAATTTTGTTCAAAACGTTGCTCAAGCGATATATTTTGCGGGAAAATGTGTGTCTATCACATTTTTTAGGGCAAAAAGCTGTTAGGGGTAGGGGTACGCCACAAGGTGGCGTGATATTACCTCTTCTGTGGAACCATTGGTGTATGTTCCACCTGCTATCGCTAGACCTTTATTGTAAATAAGTGGCAGCCACCCTTATGAATGCAATCCGTCTGTGGAACAGTCGACAAACTTCCCAATCACTGTAGCGTATGTTCGAGGTGAAAATCATTACGATCAGGGAGGCGTCCTGGCTACGGCAAATGTAATATCCGCAAACGATATCCTCATTTTTACCGATAGTCACAAATTTTTAAATTTGATTTGGCCTCGACTCCAGTAATGCGTTTCGACCCGATGTGGTGGGTGGGCTCATCAGTAGACGACCACCACATCTGATCTAGACGCACTGTTTGCTCGATTTTCACCGAGAGCAATCAACAAGTGACTGTGAATCATACCTCAAGGTGAAGACTATCGCCGAGAGGATTTGTTTTTTGCCCAGGGCCTTTTTTGCCACAACTTTGTCGATTCTACCTGAAAAGGAAAATCTCTATAATACCTCTTGCTACGTGTAAACCCTTAATTAAACAAAATACGATAGAATCTGGTCAAACTGCACCACGTGCTCCATCACGAAACAGATCTGGCCCATGCTGGATCTCAAACGCTCCAACAGTCTTATAACACTAAAAGATCTAATATAAGCACATTAGTAGGTGTCATCACGGGACACTGTATTATTGGGAGTCATAATCTCAGGCTGGGCCTCCCTTCCAACGATTTCTGTAGAAGCTGCACGGGCGAGGAGGAGGAAGAGACTACTCTTCACCTCCTATGCACCTGCCCAGACCTCTCAACTCGCAGAAAACTATATCTCGGAGAATACTTCTTCGTCATTCTCTGTGAACTTGCTAAGGCAAGCATAATTTGCCTCCAACACTTCATTCTCAGCTTCTGCTGGTTCAACGGGTAGTTGTGACATCATTAGATCCTGTGGTATCACAATGGGCCTCCTCTGGCCTAAGTGAGGCTGCACTTGCTGCGGCCTGCCACCCTAACGTAGCATAACCTAGCAATTTGTACAATTTTCAATAAAATGCACATTGGATGTACATATTGATTTCTGATCATGATCCAAAAGGGTATTTAATCTTCGCAATCAGACGCCATTTTTTGAGAATTTACGCAAACTTTCATTAATTCTAAGAAATTTAACAGCTGTGAGTATTTTTTTATGAAAGAAAATTGTTTTCAACTTATCTTCCGTATTAAGACACAAAAGGACGGACAACTAGAAACAAGCGCGAACATCAAAAAACATCGAATAGCAAAAATCAAAACATTGGATGACATGTGGATTTACATCAATATTATACACAATACTGGATTTTTACCTATAAATAAGGGATGGGTGTATGTATTAAGGAAGCATGCCTATTTTTGTTTAATAAATTTATATTTGTTCAAGTAATAACCACATTCGCCAAAATGTATAAAAGTTGACGCGAACATAATTGCTTTCATTTTATAACATCGAATACTGTCAGTTATTGTGTTTTATTTTATGCGGATGCTATGATTGGGTATTTAAAAATAGCAGAATTTGTCTTATGTGGTTTTCCATTGGGACAAGAAATCAATTTTTTTTTTTGATCCAGATCACTTTTCATGTTTCATTGGGCAAAAAAATCAATCTTTTTTTTTGATCCGGATCACTTTTTGCAGATCTCGATGTTTTTCGAGATTTACACATAGGTACTCTCACTAATGCTAATATATTTGAATTTGAATTTGTTTCCAAAACGAAATTACTAAAACCCTCTTGGGTTAGGTTAGGTAAATAATGGACATGGACTTAATTTTGGAGCAATTGCTATCATCTTCACCATATTATTCTTCTTCCTCGTCATCTGTGGATTTCGATTCTACGTCGATATGATTATTCATATAAAGTTCGTATGTTTTCGCCGACAAACGAAAACTATTTGCACAGCCGATGTAGGTACTGTCAAATAACGAACCAATACATTTACAAAAGCAGATCAATCTGCTTTCATGTTCCAGTTGCCACGAAAAATCTGAGATCTGAAATAATCTAATGTGACCAATGGAAAATCACATTAAAGTGTGGCCTGCAAATTGAACTGTGAAAACACTCGTAGAAATTCTCCACTCGAAGTCGTGTGAGAAATCGACACGTGTGTAATCTAGGGTGCAGGGAAATAACTTCACCTCTAGTGGGAAATAAATGCACTTTTCTGAGTTACATATGTAATACATATTTTTATTTACTGCTTTTTAATGATTACTAATGCCATCGACTTTTAAATGCTATTCATATCGCATTGAAAACTGAGTTTTCGATAAAAAGTTGAGTGTCAGTGCTGCCGTTCTAAAATTCAAGAAAAACTGAATAGTTGCGGTTCGTTGTGCAAAGATTATAAGAGATTTCACAATTGAAAACAAAAAAACTTGAAGGAATAGTAAAGGGCAGCACTGAGTGACAGGATAGCTCTGTCAGCAGTTTTGCTGAACTCGCTGAATGTTGCAAAAGTTGTGTCTGCTTCAACAACCCAATGATTGGAAGTCATTTTCGTATGGTGTTTCCACGAAAATCTGGTTTTCGACTCGGTGTGAATAAGGCTTCAAATTGTAACCAAATAAAAATAACCATGGAATCGCTATACTCGTATACACCTTTTGCCGAATGTGGTTTATCTGATAGATCTATATCTATATTATACGTATCATATAACATATTTCCAAAAATCAATTGCTAACTACATTTCTTTATTGCATTTTACCTGTTCTGTGATCCTCCGTATAGAATACCACATCTCCATCTGATTCGCTCCTAGGCGGTAGTTGTGCGGCTACAGAATTCGTCGTCTGATTCATAACATCCGGAGTTGTGCTGTTATTTGTGGTGCTTCCTGAAGTTGTTGGTACTGAAGTATTTATCTGATGTTGTTGTGTGCTATCAGTAGATGTTTCCATACGATTTCTAGACTTTCGCCTTTTAAGTACACTGGCACCTCGTTTAGCAACCTGTACCATTAGGGTCTAAAGCGATTCATTCAAAACAAAAGAAAAAAAAGCAACAACAACACATTGAAGACACCGAGCGAACGCATACATATATGTATATTTGCCATTAGGAATTTGGAGGAGAGGGGAATAAGGATTTGTATTTTTTTCTCATAGGAGTTTACATGTATAATAAGTTTTTTTTTTAAATTAAAAATGTGTAGCATCGCACTAAAATCTATTTAAAAACAAACGGTACTAATTCATTCCGCCATTTTGTTATAAGCAGTAGGTATGTATGCCAATTGAGTAAACTTTACTGGCTACAGTTTGACAGTTATATAAATAGCTAGTGGTTTTTTAATTCTAATTTCCAAACCTAGGTATACATAGCCGATTAGATAAACAGATGATCAGTTTGGCTCATTGTCGGAGACTTCCAACATTTTTAAAAAAAATTAGATCTGAATTCTATGATCGTATGTAAAATGTCACAGGAATTCTTCCATTAAATCTCAAAATTCTGCTGCAAATTTTGAAATACATTTTTTTCTCGAATCTGTGGGGAATATTCAGACAGTGATCAAAGACATCAAGCGACAAAAAAAGAGTACGACGTAAATAACCTAAACTAATAGGCCCGAAATCCTTTCATCAAGATACATTCGAAAAAAATTATAACTGCCCGAAATCTAGGCTCGAATTAGCGCATGAGCAATATCTACGTCAAGTCAATGAACTATGCCGATTTTACATGCAAAATAAACATTAAATCCAGTTACATAGTACTCGTTTAGGGATGCGGCCCCGAATAGTTGTCGTGCATTCATGCCCAGAAGTACCTTTCCAGAAGAGGACCATGCTACTAGTGGAATGAGTACGGCGACGTGCTTAAAGGCCAGACGTAAAGTCCAAAGAATCTAGGATGAGAGCTTGTTTTGGATACCTTTAAACTGGTTAGACAAGACTTTAGAAAAACCCTTTCTGGAGACAAGCTTTAAGCGCCTTGCGAGGCCAGTCAAAAAAGTGGGTAGTATTCCCTGGCATAAAATTAGCTGAAAATCAAAGGGGAGTCTGTCCTAATAATAATCTGTCCGAAAAAACTGAAATACGTGAACTTTCTGGTTGGACAAAAAATCCGACTTATTTCAGGAACTTGCCATGAATCATGAAAATCAGCCCAGCGATTATCGACTTATATCTAACGTCAACGAGTTTCACTCCATAGAAGATGTTTTTTGTATGGGAGGCGCCACGCCCCTTTGTCCAATTTTGACCAATCTTAACAGAAACACCCCTGGGCTAATACCTAAAGGACCATTCACATAAGAGCGACCAACTACCTACGATCGAACGACTATTCACAAACTTTGACAGTCCGTTCACATGAACACCTTTATAGGTCGCGGCAGTTCGCGAATTTCAGATATAAGTTTCTACCCACAATGTCTAGTTTGAGGTTAAGTTCGAACGAATGTTTTATTCGCTAGTTTATGAAACGCGAATTAAATGATGTGGATTGCGAATAAACTTTGACAATTCGCCCCAAGAATGTTTTCGTTCAGTCGAATCGAAACTCGATAAATTTTAAGGATTTCAGTCGGCAAATTCACCGATTCACCGATTTTAAGGAGTTCATGTGGTACCTTTGAAAATGCCCGCTTTTGTATACATTTACAAGTTTAAAACCCTATACCTAATGGAAATCCAAACTTAAGACCTAATTTTTGAAAATTGATCGTTGATTTGCCGACTCTTGAAAAGCGCCCCCCTCGCTACACCCCTGGTGATATTGCAAGAATAAAAGAAGTAGAACAAATATTTCCATCTGCCTACAAAAGGCATAGCCTTTTTTATTTTTGGGACGAATGGAATGCAACTACAGTCTTACGCCAACTGCCCAAACGGCTAAGTTGAGAAGCCTTTTTAGGACAGTTATACTCTCGGATGTTTGTCAAACGTTCGCGAGAGGTGGCGCAGTGGAAAAAAGAAAAAACCTTAAAATGTAATTTGTGTTTTTTCCGAGGATCGAACTTGGAACTGAGCCACTGCGCTCACACAAACAAATGTTTGACATATATGCTCTTCGTTGACGACTAGGGCACCCTTGAGCACTCCCAGACATCAGACAACCGGGTTTGATGGACGTGCGTCGGTCTAATTTTTAACGATTAGCTTTTCAGTGACCACACTGTCATCATAGCCTAAGTAAGCAAGTAAGTTTCAGCATAGATTGGAGATATGTACTAAAATTCATATGTTGTACATTTATCGCTGGATAAAGTATTTAACTCATATTCAGTGTTGTATGTCATTGGAATGATTTGTCCCACGTAAAATTTATTTTTTCCCTTTTTACCCTCTGGGGTTGAAATTTATATGAATACTAGCCATGCCCGCGGCTCCGCCCGCCGGTTTCTTTTCTCTTAAAATAAAATTAAAATTTATTTGAGTTATCTAAGAAATGTATGTTGAAAGATTTTTTTTTAAGTCGGCCATATAGTTCCAGAGTTGGGTGGTTGGGTGTGTATGAATCGGGTAGGCGCTGATTGGCATCAACTTGGCGGTGCCCAGCTGTTGCAACTTTTTCATACACATCAATTGTGCTTATTTTACCTCCGCGTGGTAACCACCGGGTACTGGCCTCGCCCACCTGGGCTTGGCTTGCTAAACTTATAAGCGCGAGTGTTGAACACGAAGAAAATAGCAACACTATAATGCTCTGTCGGAACTGACTGTCTGTTCGAGTCTCAGAAGTCTAACATGAGCCCCTCAGAAAGAGGACGTGCGGCGGAAGAATTCACGCGATTGAATCATCGGTGACGTCAACAGTCGGCATGGCAGATACCTTAATGAGCTACTTCGACGTATTTGGAGCTGAGGTCATTAAGGATTTTTCAATACTAGTCAGGGTGTTGAAATAGAGATGGTGGCGGAAGAGCCCTTAATGGGCCAACGGCAGCACTCAAATCCCCGAAGCGGGTTACTGACTCCGGAATATCCGGCTCCTTTTGTCCAAGGGGTCACAGAAAGGGCCTGGCCCTCCAGGTTGGGGGTTGTGCGTGGGGTTAACTACCCAACCACGGAAAACAGCACCGGTTACGAAGCAACCAAAAGCCTCGGATATGGATGGATTTACTGTTGACGACCCTGCAAAACGAAAAAAGGACAATGACTTTCGGATCTGCACATGGAATGTTCGAACCCTGAACAGACCGCGTGCAGCCGAACAATTAGCGGAGGCCCTAGGCTGCTACAATGCAGATATCACCGCCATCCAGGAAGTACGGTGGGATGGGCCCGGCAAAAGAAGGATGAAAAACTGTGACATCTACTACGGTGATTGCTACAGAGAACAGAAGCAGCGCCTATTCGGATGCGGATTCGCTGTAAGCGGCAGACTTAGGCAAGAAGTCTTGAGCTTTCGACACGTTAGTGAACGCCTTACAACTATCCGCATCAAGGCTAAATTCGCCAACATCAGCCTGATATGCGCTCACGCCCCCACAGAAGATAAAGACGATGCTACCAAAGAATGTTTCTATGAGCTCCTCGACAAAACATATGAGCAATGTCCTAAGTACGACGTTAAAATCGTCTTAGGTGATTTTAACGCCAAAATAGGAAAGGAGGACATCTTTGGTAGCACAATCGGAAAGCACAGCCTACACGACACCACGTCTGGAAACGGACTTAGGCTAATTGACTTTGCTGCGGGACGTAATGTTACTATAGCTAGTACACGGTTTCCTCACCTCAACATTCACAAAGGGACATGGCGGTCACCAGACCAACAAACCGTCAATCAAATTGACCATGTTGCGATCGACGCAAGACACTCCTCCAGTATTCTAGATGTTCGAACTTTCCGAGCGGCCAACATAGACTCGGATCACTACCTTGTTGTAGCCAAGGTACGTATGCGGATATCCCAGACACCACATGGATGAAGAGTGCCGGCAAGCACATGCAGCGAAGCAACTGGCCTACAAAGCGGCGCTGCAGAGAAGGACGAGAGCAGCTCGGGAGCTCTACGAGCAAAAAAGGAGGGAAGAACACCGGCTTCTCCGAAGGAAAAAGAAAGAGCATGAGAAGCGCGCGATTGAGGAAATAGAGAGGTGTTACTCCAGGAACAATGTTCGGAAGTTTTACCAAAAGGTAAAAAGAACGTGTCACGGGAACAAGACCCGAACAGAGACCTGTAGAGACGAACGAGGAAACCTTGTAGTGGAGTCACAGTCGGTGCTGAGGACATGGAAAAACCATTTCTGCAGACTGTTAAACGGCGAAGACGACACATATTCCGCTGTCAGGCAGAATGAACCATTCAACCTGGGCGATGAAAGCCAAGAATTCCGTCCACCTGACCAAAATGAGGTAAGGATAGCAATATCCAAACTGAAGTCAAACAAAGCTGCAGGACCGGACGGTTTATCTGCAGAGCTTTTTAAGGCTGCGGGAGATGACTTGGTAGAGAGCATACACCAACTCGTTTCTAAAATTTGGTCAGAGGAAAGTATGCCTGATGAATGGAGCCTCAGCATTGTTTGCCCGATCCATAAGAAAGGAGACCCTCTAAACTGCGCCAACTATAGAGGCATCAGTCTCCTTAACATCGCTTACAAGATCCTGTCTGCCGTACTGTGTGAACGCCTGAAACCATTTGTCAACGAACTGATTGGACCCTATCAGTGCGGTTTTAGGCCCGGTAAGTCCACAACCGACCAAATATTCACACTACGACAGATCCTGGAGAAAACCCAAGAAGTCCAAATCGATACTCACCATCTATTTATCGATTTTAAAGCCGCATATGACAGCATTTATAGAGACGAGCTATACAGAGCCATGTCTAGTTTTGGCATCCCTGCCAAACTTGTCAGATTGTGCAGAATGACGATGGAGAACGCTCGCTGCTCCGTAAAGGTCGGAAATAATCTCACCGAGACCTTTGATGTCAAAAAAGGATTTAGACAAGGTGATGCGCTGTCATGTGACTTTTTCAACATCATTCTTGAGAAAATTGTGCGAAACTCGCAAGTCAACACCAGGGGCACAATTTTCCAAAAGTCTGTGCAACTACTTGCATACGCTGACGACATCGACATCATTGGCAGAACACAGCGAGCTGTCACTGGTGCGTTTGCAGGTATTAGCACAGAAGCGGCGAAAATGGGTTTAGTGGTGAATGAGGGCAAAACAAAATATATGCTGTCAACAAGAAGGGACACACAACATCGACGAATCGGACAGAACGTCACGATAGACAGCTATAACTTTGAGGTAGTTCGGGACTTTGTCTACCTCGGCTCCGCTATTAACTCTGAAAATGACATCACATCAGAAATCAAGCGAAGAATTATACTTGCCAACCGCTGTTACTTTGGCCTAAGAAGGCAATTGATTAGTAAGGCCTTGTCGAGAAACACCAAGGAGACTCTATATAAGACCCTCATCATCCCAGTCCTGCTTTATGGCGCAGAATCATGGACGTTATCAAAGGCGGATGAAGATCTCCTTGGTCGCTTCGAACGCAAAATTCTTCGAGTGATTTTCGGTCCCGTTTGTGTTGACGGGCTTTGGAGGAGGAGATTTAACAGCGAACTCTACGAGCTGTACAGCGACATCGATCTGGTCAGAAAAGTACGTATCAGTCGACTAAGATGGCTAGGACATGTAGAGCGAATGGACACCAACGCTCCGGCCCGAAGAGTCTTCGATTCCAACCCGGAGGGACAACGCAGTAGAGGAAGACCTCGCCTTAGGTGGCGCGCACAAGTGGAAGGGGACCTCAACCAACTTGGAGTGCGCAACTGGAGGCGGTTAGCCAAAGATCGTGCTAACTGGAGAGGCGTGTTGGTTGAGGCCCAGGTCCACCCCGGACTGTAGGGCCATCTAAGTAATATAGTTCCAGAGATAGTCCCTACCAACCCTTTACCCTCCCCCCCGTGCGTCACCAAACCTGTACTGATCCAGCTACACTAACAGCCTTACGGGATAAACATTGAAAACAGATTGGTTAATTATATTTTTGCATTGTGCTAATTTATTCTATTGTGATTAGAAATTAACCAGTATGTAAAATTTCAAAGTCATAAGTTAATAGACATATTTCACAGAAATGAAAACTCGAGACAGGTATAATTTGATTTTTTATACTTCGCGATCATATCCTTACACTTTCCATAGCTGCAGATCTCAAATATAAAGTATGTACCTACGATTGTGCATACCTAATTACGCATCACAAACTCCTTATGTGTACTTACATAGTTTGGTTTATGGATATCCATTTCCTATATCAAATTCAACTACGCCCTTCATGAGCATGTGTAATAGTATTCTGAATACCCGTCGTGTGAGTAATAATTATATTTTTAGAACCCAATACATACATACAACTGCAATCGAGAAAGCAATTTTGTTCGCACTTGACCATATAAGACGTATTTTCAATTTAATATATCTCACCCTCTGGATGGACCAGATAGATAATTGTTAGCTCAAAATAATCGGTGAAGTATTGCCTAACAATTAAAAGCCTTTCTAGATTTGACATACATAGATTTATGGTACAATGACAAGTTAAGCATAGTAAGGTCGAAATACAAAAGTTTGCACACCCTTTTTCCAACCCTTATAGGACAAATTTAAAAAAACGATAAATGAGGCATGTAATAATTTTGACTTATCTATCAACATACAAGTTGTTTCAAGTTCCTACGGATAACGGTTCGTGAGACCCCCTTATTCCCTGCGACCCCTTTACTCCTGAGCAATTCTCACCCACCCTACAGACTAAGTTGGCCACACATCTATAAATCAGAAAAAAAAAATCATGAAAATCGGACGAATGGTTCTCGAGTTATGGAGAAACGAACAGACGGACGTTGCATTTTAAGTATTATGGATGGATGGATTGGATAGGTTATTCTTTCTGTTGACCAAATTTTCCACGGAATTGCGCTGGAGCCGTATTTGTTTCTCTTTTTTCCATGCGATGGTTTTTGACACTCAAAAGGTCAATTTCCAATGACTTAAGAACACTGCCCATATTTCACAGCCGATTAAGCGGCAGAGCGGGATTTGGGTTGTCTTTATAAATGTTTTAAGAAAATGTCACCAGTAATAGTCGTAACTTAAATTTGTCTACAAAAATAATTATGCAGGACTGATCGTTTTGAATATAACTTCGTTTTAAATAAAAAAAAAAAAATTGTTTACGGTTCTAAAACCAAAAGTAGTCATCAAAATGCGATTTACTTTACTTTGCTGTGCAACATTTCGCACGATTTGCAATGTTCGTTTTAAAGTTAGTTATGTATTGTTTTTTAAGTGTAAAGTTTTATGTATAATACTAACAAGCCTTATCGTGCAATATTGACAACAATGAAAACCAAACAGTTCAACTACATTATTCTAAGTTTATTTTATTCTTTTAAATTACCTTGCCAATTTGTGTTGGTAAAACATTATACGTCGAGTTTGTTCGACTGTTAGTCTGCGTGTCATCCTTAACATAGGTTAGCCAAGTGGCTTCACTGTGAAAACTTTTATCAGCAGCATAGCAACGCCATAAGCATTGAATTAACATCGCAGCAGCTGGAATTTGGCGATTAAAGTGTTTCTGACGTTGTTTCTGTTGTACTTTGAGTGCGAAACCGCTTCCTAATATACCCTGAAAATAAGATGTTAATCCAAGTTTGAAAAAAGTTGTATTAATATTTGAGATCTTATAAATATTATTGAAGTGCGACCTTAACTGAAGGCAGGTGGATGGGGAACGAGCTAGCTAGAGAGGCTTGTTAGTTTTGCCCGTGGTCCACTCCGACTTTGTGCCATCCATAAACACCTATGCAAGTAAGAGTGTACCAACTGTGTGGTTATTTACGATTCAATTACTCAATTTTACTTCTTTTAAACTCAATAAAAAAAACTTCTCTGGCGTATACGTAACATTTTACGCAAATTTTACTAGAGCTCTACATTTTTGTTCAAAAAACCTTTTTTTCCAAGAATGCTATAGATTAGATTAGATTAGATTCTTTATTTCATGAAATATATGTACAATAGTTTGTGTTTGAGACCATGAGCATGGCACAAATAACCGTCTGCCGGAAATGACATTTCATAGATATTAAAGAATTATTACATAGAAATTAAATTGAAATAGGAAAATTGAAAAAAGAAAGAAATACTTATTTACAACACAAGATTTTGGGTTAAGCATAAAAGATAAATTCGTTAAGTCTTTAACAATTAGTCTACAAAAAGAAAAAAATATATTTATATAAAATAAAACAAAAAATAAATGCAATTTGTACATCAGTATATAAGTATAAAACTAGATTAAAGGAATGGAATGGATCAGTGAGGGGTCTAAAACAATTTTGATGATTTGCAACATAAAGATTTATAATTTTGAAGTGATTTAAAACACAAAAAATTAGCAATTTTAAATGATTTGAAACATGAAGGAAAAATGTTGGATTATTTAAGCAATAACTTAAGCAGAACGGCAAAAATGGCTTGTAGCTTGGACTTTTAAAAGCTATTACGATATAACAGAGCATGATTGCAGTATTTGTACAAAACAAGCCACCCCCTAGCTCCGTTTAGTATATCGTACAGGCCATTTACGGACAGATTGCTTTCTTGGAAGTATAGTCGACGAATCTCTTGTAAAATAGGGCATTCCGCGATGAAGTGGTGAATATTTTCAGGCACTCTCATATTGCATAGATTACACGTTTCTCAAGATCTGTTCTGTGAGGGATGAAATTTAAATTTATTAATTCTACTCTCGCTCTAAAAATGGTGCTTATAACTTTCGATGAAAAATGTATATTGAAATAACTTTCGTGAGATAGCAAATGATGGTTTAAGTTCCTATAGATTAACCTTGAAGCTGAGGAAGATGCTCTATTTAGATGCTGATCGTATAATTTGTCATCCACTTTAACAATGATCATTTCAAAAAGCCTCTGCCAGTCGTTAACATTAGTTAAAGTAAAGGAGACATTCAGTTCGTGAGATATCGCTAGCTGGTTCCAGTCCTTAAATGGAGAAGCATTGGTTTGTAGCAATCTTATTAGGATAGTCTTGGAAAGATTATTCCCGCTTCTCATTACCACTCTGGTTAGATAATCAGAATGAGCTTTCAAGTTTCGCACGTAGATGGGAGGCAAACCTGACTCCACATGAATAGCGTAGGTCGGAGTCGCATTTGGTAGCCGAAATAGACGCTTGAAAAAGAATCTTTGGACTGCCTCAAATTCTTCGAGGGGGCTCACTCCAAAGGCTTGCACACCATAGCACATACAAGTATTAACTGTGGCGTTAAACACTTGATACTTCGAAGAAAGGTCAATGTTTTGATTGGCGAAGAACTTCGGCCACATCATGTTGAGTGCCAGTTTGGCTTCAATACTTTTTTCTCTGGCATGCTTGTTAAAGTTACGACAACAATACACCCAGGTACTTGAACTCACGAACTACCTCAATTTGTTCGTTGTTAAGTCGCCACGTTCCTACCCCAGGACGTCTTCTCTGCCGGTTCTCAAATACCATGACCTTGGTTTTTGCGACGTTGATATGGAGATCCCAAGTTTTACAGTAAGTTTGCAATCTATTAATTTGCAGTTGTAAAGAAGAAGGATTTTCCGCTAGTAACACCAGGTCATCAGCGTACAGAAGTACTTTTATGTGATTGCCCCCAAAGTTAACGCCAACCGGAAGAATATCAGATATTGCATCAATGTACAACGCGAATAAAATTGGGCTTAATATGCAGCCCTGAGGGACGCCTGCAGATGTTTCAAACCATTCGGACAGGTTCGACCCATCCCACACAGCTGCGCAAGATGACGAAAGAAATTTGACATACAGCATTAAGAACTTTCTTGACACTCCAAGGGATGCCAGTTTATAAATTAAAGCTTGCCTGTTGACTGTATCAAACGCTGCTTTAAAATCTACAAAACACACAAAAAGTTTCTTATTATTTTCAATATATTTTCTAGCGATGCTAGTCAGCGCGAAGATATGATCAACGGTGGAAAAACCAGCCCGAAAACCAGCTTGATACGTGCTGAGGCGATTATTATCCTCTATCCACCTGGAGAGTCTTGTGTATAAGATCGAAGCAAAAATCTTTCTTAGAGAGTTGAGAATAGAGATGCCTCTGTAGTTTTCTGGTCGACTTACATCACCTTTTTTGAAAATAGGAAAAATAAGCGCTTTGGTAAAGCTCGTTGGTACGCAAGCGCTGTTGTATACTAAATTAAAAAAATCCACAATGTAAATCTCGAGTTGGTCTGTTCCGTTAAAAAAAAAAAAAAAAAAGCTATATACCGATGGCTGGTTAAAAGTTATACTGCTTAACTTGTACATCAATTAACGTTTATAGAAAATAAGTTAGATTGCTAGCTTAAGCATGAAAACTATTCTGACCTGACCACCTTCCAGCTTTGGGGGAGGTATCGCAAGATGAAATTTGACTCAAATCTCACAGTGCACATTATAGAGTCCAATTTGAAGTATAAAACTATAGGCGGGCTAACAACCGCGATGAAGAACATTTTTGGTTAAGGCCCTGACTAATGTAGCGCCACTTAAGAATACGAAGAGACTGACTTACTTGACAACACAAACAGGCAAGTAGGACTGTCCTATATCGATATTTTTTCAAAATTACACATTTGTGCATCTTAAAAAACAGACAACGAATTCATATCATCTGACAGTACAATTGACAATAGCTGCAAAGATATCACTTTTGCAGATCTCCTTCGGTTATAGGGCAAGAGAACTTTGGAATTTGTTTCCTGGAGAAATATTTTCAGAAGACTATCTAAGACTTACAAAAACTTTATTGAATAACTAACACTTCACCCTCTTGAGGTGCCACTTAAATATTATTGGTTCGCCATAATAAAAAAATAAACACTAGTGGGCGCAGTAGCGCAGTGGTTAGTGTGCTTGACTACTGTGGGAGGGATCCCAGGTTCGATCGCCGGAAAAACACAAATTACATATTAAGGTTTTTTTCTACTGCGCCACCTCTCGCGAACGTCTGATAAACGTCCGAGAGTATGACTGTCCTGAAAAAAAGCTTCTAAATTCAGCCGTTCGGACTTGGCATAAAACGAATGGTTGCGAGAAGCGAGGCCTAGGGTGTCTACCGCCTGTTGCGCCACCTATTTATTTATTTCTAATAAATAATTACAAGCACAAAAATTTATTTAAATAATAAAAAAACTTACCGCTGGTAGAGCAAAAAATGATATAGCAAACACGCTGAAACCAGACGCTACAATTTTCCCTATCCATGTTTGTGGTACTGTGTCTCCATAACCAATTGTTGTCACAGTAATCACTCCCCACCATAATGCATCAGCATAGCTCCTAAAATCTGTTTTACCATTTGGTCCAATGACATCCTTTTCTGCCAGATATACAAAATATGAACTAAATATTAGCCCTAAGAATCCGATATATAACGTTGTGATTAATTCCTGTTAAAATATAAAAACAATAAAAAAAGTCCCATAAAAAAATTCAATTGTAAAATTGTTACCTGTCGATGAATAAAAACTACAGAGCCCAACAATCGCCAAGTACCGCCTTGCCGATCGACATGAAGCATTCGTAAAATTTGGAGAAAACGTATCCCACGTATGGCACTTGTCGCAAAAACCTGCCCATTTGAACCAACCGATAAAACTACAATGGAAGCAACTACAACAATAAGATCTGAAACCAAGAAGTATATTTTTATTTATTAGCAACTATTGTTTTTCAGTTCTCAGGAAATTTCTTGCTTACCTATAATACATATTGGCTTTCGAATAAAACGCAATCGGCCGCAAAAGCCCATGTATTTGGAACGACAACCAGCTGACCATAACCTTATCAAATATTCAACACCAAAAAACACTACCAGGCAGATTTCCATCCAAAAGAGAGTTTCGGTCGCCAGTTCCTGGTATGTGTCAATAGTCGATAGCACACTGAATATGAGGCAGACAAGAACAAGCATAAACCTAAAAGAAAACAATTTAATTCTTCTGTAATTTAGCAGCAAATAAATTCATTTAACTATATGTAGTATTTATATATATTTATTTCATCTTATAAGTTAAATTAATTTAAGACTAGCAATCCTATAAGTTTGACATTTGTTAAATTTGAATATTACTACACTTTTTTTAAGTGACAGGTCTCAGGGTTACATTTTTGTATTCGACATGAAACTAGATTTCTGGGCTTACCTTGGGTTTTTGACAGCCACGAAAATGAATTAAAGGTGCTAGTACACGGTATGTAGCACGCCACTTCTAGCCAGTGATGCCAGACTTTTCGCACTGACTTTCCCACGACGATTATCAAAAATACCCTTTTTGCCCATGCCGTTGTTAGAAAAAACCCCACGATATTCCCCACGAAAATATACATACAGGGTGTCCCAGTTAAGAAGTATAATCCTTTAAGGGGTGATTCCTGGGAGCTCTGCCGAACAAAAAATTGTATGGCAGGGGGGGTCTATTTTCATCGTATTTTTTACCATTTTTGTCTGACAAAAAGTGGCTTTTACTATAACTTCTGTTGATCGTACGTAAAAAAGTTGCTTAACATAATTTTTAGGAAATTTCTCAAGGATAAAAATTTCAATTTCAATTTCAATTTCAATTCAAAAATGAAAATTTATAAAGTCAAAATTTTGAGAAAAAGTCATTTTAAGTTAAAAATTGTAACAAAAATTTTCAAAATTTTGAGTTTAAGGAGCCAGAACTTTTTTGTAGCTGCCCAGATGTAGCCGACGTGCTTAAGACTTGTATGCGCTACTAAATTGTCTTTTTAAAATGTACAAAACTATTTTTGTAGCTATAATAGTTTAGAAGTTATAACACCTCCAAATTAGAGGTCACCTACTTTGATGGGCTATAACGGGAAATACGATGAAAATAGACCCCCCCTGCCATACAATTTTTTGTTCGGCAGAGCTCCAGGAATCACCCCTTAAAGGATTATACTTCTTAACTGGGACATCCTGTATATAAAACAACATACCTACATAGTAGTACAAAAATTAACAAAAACAAAAACAGTCTTCTCTTTTTATTGAATGCGCGCAATGGTATTTCTTCCTATTTATATTTTTTTAAAGCATAAATAATACATATATGTTTTTGAGTTGACAAAATGTAGAAATAAATTATGTTACCGTTTGCAGTAGATGGCATTGGGAAAAGGAGGCAAAGCGACAACCATTTTTGATTTTTCCATAGAATGCTAGAGACTCCTATTGCGCGTTAGTGGATTTGGCAAGTAAAACGGTTGAAATTCAAATTGTTGCCCCCTTGTTAACAATAGATGTCACAACTCAATGACAGACAGATGTTTATTTTGCATTTGCAAAATTGAAAATGAGTGCATTCATTGAATGAATCTAAATGGATTGCTTCAGAGTATGCATTATTTATTGATTGCATTCAGATATAGAAATAATTTAATGAAATGAATATTGCTAAGAGATTAGATGAATTATTTCAAATACCTACCCTTTTTTTGTTCTAAGAGATATAAAAATTCCCTTTCGCCCTTTAAGCTAATTTTGAAATGCAAAATACCCACGAAATGGGTAATTACCCACGATATGGCATCACTGCTTCTAGCACTGAATGCGCTCTAGGGCTGACCACGTCGGGCAAACTTAATGGCTTCTCTTTTCTCTTTGACAGTTGACTACGAGTGAACTTACCATATGGAATTTTTTTTCGTGGCCGTCGAGGCGGAAACGCGACTCATCTGAAAAGATGATTTTTTGAGCAAAATTTTGAGCTGCTCAAAAGCGCATACGGAGAAGATTCAATTCATTAGTCAATTGAACCTCTATTAGGGGAATTATCCAAGATCTTTATTCAAAATTATCCCCTGATGTTCAGTTGCTGAGATAGTTGTTAGGTTAGGTTAGTGTGGCACGCCACAACGAGTGCTGCCAAACTAAGGAAAAAGTCGACCCATTGTGATATCACAGGATCATGTGCTCGTGGGTAAAACTGGATCCACTACATTCGAATTTCGCCAAACAAAGTACATGGGAATTAATTACGGTACTTTTGATTCTGTCGCTCTTCAAGAAGTGGTAAATTTTGTGGAGGACCTAGCTTATCGGTAAAGTTGGATAATCCACATTGCCTTTTGAACAAAAAATCTGCGGATTTATATCGCTGATTTAATTGCTCTGGAGAAAGGTAAAAATTATTCCGATCGGAAAAGTCATTAAACGTTTTGAAACCACAGTTCGCACTAAAACTCTTTTGTTTTTTAGAACATATTAAAATAGAACTATTACCACTTTCGAATTTTTCTGCTTCAAATATCGCAAAATAATTGTTTATTCATTGGCTATATCTACTACTACTAGCCCCTTAAACAAATAATTTGTCGCTCTTCTATAAGTTTGTCAAAAAGTGAAAAGTACATTTAAATACCAAAAAGGGTACAATTGAGATTTTACAAAGGAATTTAAGGAAAAACATAAAAAAAAATCGTATAGTTCGTTGGAATAGTTCTAAACTAAGAACAAGTTTAACAAATTTAACTACAATCTAACTTACACCGTGAAATGATAAATGAAACATATCCATCCTGCTGGGTGTTCCAAAAATACATAGCACTTCTCTTGAAAGGTTTTTCCTCTTCGATGATGAAAGATGTACTTTGCTTTGAAGGCCTGGTCGATGGGCAGCGCAATTGGATAATATGGATTTGGAATCCCACTAGGAACCGCTAGATCATCGGGAAGAGCTGGATCGGCTGGATCATCCACGATTAAATCATCTGAAATGTTTTTCCATTTTTGAAGTTCTAGATCTAAACACAAGAGTAAAGTTTAATACACACTTACCCTTCTGATCAGTACCTTCCGAGTCTAAGATATCTGCATTTAGTTTCATTCTTGCATGACTTCGTCGACGTATCGGAGTTGATGTTCTACGACTTTGGTTGTCAAATCTTAGGCCACCCTTATTAGGTCGAAATCGTCGTAAAAAAGTAAATGGCGACTTTGTTGCATGACCCTCATTTGATGCATCCTTTGCTGATTCTACATCATCGACTAGCTCATCCTCTGATCCTTGCAGAGCTGTGTAGGTACATATAGGTGATGCTGGATTCGTTGTCACTTCCTTCAGAGGTGTTTTCAATACTGACAATACCAAATCGTCACAGTGTGCCGCCGCGAATGGGCGATCCTCTCCAAAAGACCGAGAATTCGTTGATTGTGAGTGCAAGTTACTGATTTGATGAATATTTCCATAGGAATAATGCCTGTGGCGTTGATTTGGTAAGCCACCAGACATGCCAATTCCGGACGTTAGATGCTGTCGAACTAATCTTGCTTCTTCATGTTGTAATCTTAAATTAGCTGATTGCCTGAATAGTGTTTCTTGTTCTCCTCTATTCATCGTCACTGAGTTAGCTGAAAGACAATTCGATCAGATAACTGCCTTAAATTTTGAAAAAAAAAAAAAAAAAAAAAAAAAAAAAAATAAATAATATGATTTTAGAAATCGGTAAGCCTGTTCGTATAGTTTTTTTAGTACGCTTCCCGAAAAAGTCATAAAATAAGTATTCGAATAGACTGTTTAAAGAACCTTCGCAATGTCATGGACAATGTCGTACCTGGAAAGAATTCAACGAGTTTTAGAAACTGATGCATTAGGTAAGTTAGGGCCCTGCTAAAAGTACATCATGTGGGCGCTCAAAAACCGTCCAAACGTTGGCCCCAAAAATTGTGAAACCTAGAAAAGAAATCTATTTTAAATACAAATAAAGTAATTATACATTTCGAGTTTCTTTGAATAGTTTTATGCTAAAAATTGGAAACGCAAGGGGTTACACAGAATATCTTCAGTTGTTTGGGATAGGGCTAGGTATAGGGACTACTAAACTGACTTCGCAGCCCAAAGAAACAGCGATGCAGAAGAGTTATTCCGTAAAATTAAGCAAACAACATAATATAAACTTTGCATATACTCAATTTCGCACATATACCGCAAATTTAACAGTAAACCCAAGCAGGGGGGTTGCAGAGGGCAGCATGCCCCTCCATACGTATCTCACTCTGTCGCGCGATAGAATTAATAACACCAAATTTCAAAATGGGAGATTTTGTCCCGTGGGGACTTTCTCTCAGGGTCTTTTGGAGTAAGGGATTCCAGCACAGGGGATTAAGGAATAGGGGATTTTGGAAAGGGGATTTTGGAAAAGGGATTTTGGAAAAGTAGAAGAAACACCAATCCAGAAATTTTCTTTATTTTTGCTCGGCCGCCAAGAGGGCATGATGAACTAAATTATAAAAGCGAATACCCGATTTCCCACTGCAAGTTTAAGTGTCGCTCCAAGGATAAACTCAGGATTGACACAAATTTGGTTTCCACAGTGCATGGTTTAACGATAAACTTTATTTAAATAGTTCCTTAAAATAAGGCACAATTTTGAGGTAGTTAAGGAGTTCACTTAACTCGGAGTAAACATGAACTCCACGAATGACACCCTAGTGGACTTGTGGAGAATGGAGATCCGGCGAAGAATTACCCTAGGTTTGCTAATTCGGTTTGGCAAAACAATTGGGTTCAAAACTCCAGTTCTGCTTTATGGCGCCGAGTGCTGGACGATAAGCAAGAAGGGAGAGCTGATATTGGGCTCCTTCGAAAGAAAAATACTTCGGCTGATTTTTTGTTTGGTCCTGTATGCTGTACATGGATGGATGCAATGCAAAAAGGTAAAACACGTCGACTACATTGGCTCGGCCACATCGAGTGAATGGACACTAATGCTTCAGCTAAGAGGATCTTCGAATCCCAGCCTTTAAATCTTTAAGTATAACTTTATTAATTTTCTTTTAATTTGTACTTCATTTCAAATGCACATATGTTCCTGAATTCATAGCTTAAACGTCAAATGAAGCATTCAAGCCTTGGACGAATCAGATGAGTGATGCCTACCGCTCGTATCTTCAGACCAAAAACAGTAGCTATATGTAAAAAAAAAAGAATATCGGTGTTACCACGAATAAAAATTACTTATACCGCTTTTTCTGCAAAAAAAAAACACTTTTACTTCTTCGAGAAGTAGGTACTTATACTAACCTAGTTTTATGTTTAATACATTTTTGACTCTAGTTTTGGGCAATTTTTATTCTTTAACAAACAAAAGTAATTGAAGTGTCGTGCTTTGAATAAAAATGAATAATGTCAAGATAATAATGCAAAGGATTATGAGTTCATCAGAGAAGTCAACGCACCACAGCTAGCCAATCTAAACCAATTCGCCCAACATACAATTTCCTTACAGAACCTAAAAATGGGTTGAATTTTGATTCAGAACCTAACTTCCTCTAAATTGACGAAGAATCATATAGAATAGATCCAACCTGTGGAGTTCAAAAAGGTTATAAGTTCTTTGATGTTATTCTTCGAAACTTCCTCGAGGGATGTGAAGAAAGGTTTACCCAGAGCTCGCTGTCTAGTCCTAGCTAGTGCCGGACAAGAGCAGAGGTAATGAATGATGGTTTCTTTTTCGGTTGCGTCGTTACAGCTACGACAGTGGGTATTATGTGGGATGCCTAATCTGAATGCATGGTCCCCTATAGGCCAGTGGCCTGTGGTTATCGCGATTATCCTGGCTATATCTTTACGTATTTTACTCAGAAGGTGGGTTGTTTTTTTCCTGCTATAATTTGGCCACATCCTTCTGGATATGATGCAATTTGTTAGCCTATTCCATCTGAGATTGCCTTTCGATAGGTATTCTTCGGAAATTGTTGCATTGACTTCTCATATTGGGATGTGGACCGATTCCACAAGTGAACAGTGGAGGCTTGAACCTCGCCTGACCAGCTCATCAGCCTGTTTCCATAAACGTTGCTGTGGCCTGGAACCCAGATCAGGGAAATCCTGAGCTGATCAAGCGAGGCCAGCTCCTCTCGGCATTCTAGTACTAATTTTGAGGTTATATTGACTGAGGCGATATTGATCGCAGCTTGGCTGTCAATGAAAATGTCTATCTTTTGCTTCGATGCTATGACCGTGTGTAGTTTGATTTGGCGACAGGCTTCACGGATAGCAAGTATTTCCGCCTGAAACACACTGGCTGAGTCCGGGAGCCTGAAGTATTTTGAGATGCGCAGAGACTCCGAAAAAACACCCGCACCTACTCCACAGTCCATTTTTGAACCGTCCGTGTAGATTGTTAAGTTCGGGTCCCTGTTCACCCGTCCGTCCTGCCAGTCTGATCTTGAAGGGAATTCTACTTCAAAGTGTTTTTTGATGAGTAATTTGGAGGTGATGTAATCCGTTGAGGGTGGTACTAGCTCTCTTGATAAGGAAAGCAGAATATTAGGACTATGTCCGTAGGGTCTCGCATACCAGCACCCCGACTCTCTGAGTCTGATCGCGCTATGTATTGTGATGTTTGTGATATGAAGGTCTAAGGGTAATAGGTGCAGAAGGACTGTGAGGGCGTCTGACGGCGTTGACCGGAGAGCGCCTGTGGTGCCTATGCATGCGGTTCTTTGGATCCTGTTGAGCTTGGTTATGTTGTAGGCTTTTCTAAGAGCCAGCCACCAGACTACTGACCCGTAAGTGAGAATTGGTCGTACTACGGCTGTGTACATCCAAAGGGTCAGTTTTGGTTGCAGGCCCCATCTTTTGCCAAACATTCTGCTGCAGGCATAGAAAGCTATGCACGCTTTCTTTACCCGCTGTTCAATGTTCAGTTTCCAGTTTAGCTGGGGATTCAGGATACCTGGCACTGGAGGATAATGGGAGCGGTTGGCCGTCTAGGCGAGGAAGTGTAAAGCTGGGTATTTTGGTCTTAGTGGTGAAAAGCATCATTTCAGTTTTGCTCGGGTTTACACCGAGACGGCGCAACTTGGCCCAGGTGCTAACCTTCGACAGAGCATTCTCCATAATTTCGCTAATTACGGAGAGAAACTTTTCTGACACCAGTATCACCAAATCGTCCGCATATCCGACTACCTTGATTCTTTCTCTATCTAAACTGTTGAGTATTTTGTTCACCACTATGAGCCATAGCAGTGGTGAGATGACACCTCCTTGGGGTGTCCCCCTGATGGCGTATTTGGTTATGTTGCTATTTCCTAGTATTGTCTGAATGATCCTGGTGTTAAGCATAGAAACAATCCAAAGACTAAGATCATTTTCTATCCCTGACTCCGTTAAGGACCATAGAATCGCTTCAGTATGTACATTGTTGAAGGCCCCTTCTATATCTAGAAAGTTCGCTAAGGTGTATTCGAGGGGAGTACAATCATGGTGAGGGGAGTACGGGAGTACAGTGAATGCTAGGAGAGTACGAATACTCACTTCAGCAGCCCTGCAAGAAACAACATCAACATGCTTCGCTTCCCCGCACACTCGTAGTTTTAGATGGCACACACATTTGCATACAGTAACCAGGCTTGTGTATTCATGATAGCCACCAATTAGTGACTTGAACCAAGCCTAAATATCGACTGTGAAAACGAAAACTACTTCAGCGAAGTGCAAGCTTAACTCTAAATTTAGCTAAGCCGATACTTAAGCTGTCACTGTGAAATCGGGCATAAGTTTTCTGCCATTTTATATTTATTGTAACACAATAAGTTTAAATTGAAATTTTCTAATTAATTTATCTAGGTTAATACGGGGGCTAGACAATGCTGGTACTTTACAGAAGAACAATTTTAAAATCCAAGTGTTGGTAAACATTATCCTGTTGCATACAAAGATGAGCTTCATTTTTGTGCTTCGACAGTTTCCACATACGTAGGTAGATATGAAGGTAGAAATAAATAAATAAATAATCATTATGCCTTCTTTTATCGTGTGAAGTTGCATTTATTCGTTAAATTCATGTGTGCTATTTAATGAGATATAATAAACTTAAGCAATCATTTTTTAATTTAATTTTCTGTAATTTAAAAAGACTTATTCTGAAATGTATACTATCGCAAAGTAAAAAGGAAAGGCTATACTTTATTACTGTTAGCAGGCGGAAATCAAGTGTTTAAATACAAAAATCAAATCCCTATGGCGCGGCGTGGGGTTCAATTCCTGTGGTTATGAATGACTACATAATAAGCAAGTATTATTCATATAGATAGTATTGATTGGATTGATTTTCGAGAGAAAACAAAATTACACATTATTCGAGTTACAAGTAGGTGATAGTGGTTTATTTATTGAATTATTTGGTAGGACCTGTCTACTGTCGTCTATAGAATGAATTAAATTTACCTACCTATGCATTCGCAAGAAAGGCGGGGAAAAAATACTGCAATGAAGTTGTTATACAATGATATTAAACCACCTTCCTGAGTTGTAACAACAATCTCTGTTTAGTCAAAATGGGTGACCTAATTGAGAGATACTCATACTGCATAGCCAAATGACGACATGTAGGTCGCATTTATATAAAAAAAAGACTAAAATAAATAGACATACATATTTGCAATAGGAACAGACTGTTTAAAAAAATAAAAGATAATACTTACAGCTAATATCAAAACTAAACAAAGGTGAGATGATCATCAATTCACTTCTTTTCCCTATTTTTTTTTAAAGCGAGAACACAATAAACTCACCAATGAGTCCTGCTTGCAAAAGAAAAGTTCTTACCAACCTCTTCGGAAACTCACCCACCGAACTGGAATCAAGTCCTACTAGCTCTCACAAAATTTCACATTTGAAGTAACTCCAACGATTTTCAGGAACTAAAATCTAGTATGTGGGCAAAAAAATGCGGACTTGGGGTTAATCCCCAGAAGACTGAGGGAACACCTCTAACGATAACAGTTAAAGCGAAATATCTAGGAATAATACTCGATGGGAAACTTAATTGGAAACTGAATGTCAATGAAAGACTGAAGAAAGTAGCTAGTATGCTTTTTACGCATGCGCCCGCATCTTTGGCAATCGTTGTCTGGTGCCCTGGTGGCAAGCCGAGGGCAAGGGGACCAATCTCAAGTCAATAACAAAAATACGAAGACTAGCATGCAATGGACAACTAGCGCGATGAAAACCACAACTACAGCTGGACTGGAGGCTATTCTTAATATGATTCCCCTAGAGTCTAGACCTAGGAATACATAATTGAATCTGCTAGTAAAAGTGTCCTAAAGATTAGCCAAACTAATACTTGGAACCCATGCAATTTGGGCCACGCACAGATTCTAGGAAAGTTGGGAACGTTGTCAGTTCTGACTATATGTCTCCCCATCTGAACTTTGATAGACCATTCTCTTGTTATTTTCCGATTAGGGATTAATGGAACACAAATGAAGAATGAACCCACAAAAAGGAAATCGATATCTATCTACACAGATGGATCAATGGACAGTGGATCTGGTGCCGATATATTTTTGAAGGAATTTAATATACAGTGCTCAATCAGGCTCCCTGATAGCAGTAGTGTCTTCCAAGCCAGGGTCTGGCAATCGGGGAAGGTCAATTGCCGAAAGGTGTCATTGTTGGCTATAACACGTAGCGATATCACCATTTTCATTGACAGACATATAAACTACTGAAATAAAATCCAAGCTAGTCGCGAAAAGCTCAAGCTTCTTTACTCGCAGCATAAAACGAATCTCTGCTGGGTCCCTGGACTAGACACAGTGACAAAGTCGGTAATGAGAAGACTGACGAACTGACGAGAAAGAAATCTGCAATGGATCAAGATAGAGCACTATAGTCGATCAGGACTCAACTCAAAGAACGAGTAGAGAACAAAATTCGTTTGAAAACCTACAACAGGTGGAAAGAACAGTGAAGTATCACGAAATCTTTGGCCAGAATATGACAGAGGCCGGACAATCAAACCAACAGGCCATCGCTGCCTAAGCTGGTAGGGGCTCTAAGGGGCCATAACTTCCTAAGAACCATACAATGAAACTTAATCTCAAAAATGACGATATGTATATAGAAACCGCGGAGAAGAAGAAGTCCATGAGGACACATCTCACTTCCTCTGTCACTGCCCGCGTCGCCCGAGTCTCTATCACTTTAGGAACAGAAAACTTGGAAGTCATTACTTCCATGACTTACAAAAACTTTCTGATATTTACAGGTTTTTGAGGATATCAGGATGGCTGGCCGTCGTCGGATAACCACAAGAAGGGACATGAGGCTAACGTCAAATGTTACCCCCCTAAAAAAGGCATCACAATGGGTCCACAACGACTTAAGTGTGGTACAGTAAAGATCAATTTGCACTACCAACCCGTAAACCTAACCTAACCTAAAGGGAGAATGCTCGAGAGTTTTATCAGAAAGTAAAAACAATGTGTCTAGGCAACATTATATGTTCAATGTTAATTTTTAGAAACGAGTTATAGATATAGTAGCACGTTCAGTTCTGGCATCCCCTCCAAAATCGTCATTTCCATAAAAGGTCGGTAAGAACTTAGAACACCCGTTCGGTGTCAAAAAAGATCTTTAGATATGGTGACCTATGACGCTGATGACATTAACAAAGTCGAAAGAAGTCGACGATTTGAGGTAGAAGCGGAAACGATGGGACCTGTACGTCTAGGGGCTATCCTAGGGGCATCGCAACACGGTACGCACAGGACACCTGCACCGAGGTTCCATCAGCTTTGAGCTCGATTTGAAAAAAAAATTTCGGGTCGGTTTGATGTTGGCCATTATGTTTTGCCGTGCACAAGAAGTAGGTATTTTACAGACTTCAACTTGGCGAATTTTGCGTCGAGACTTGAGCCTATACCCGTTCAAGATCCAACTGACCCTGGATAATATAATGACCATAGAAAAATCATCTTTAGCGACGAGGCGAATTTTTGGATGAATAGCTATGTTAACAAGCCAAATTGGCTTATATGGGATGACGCTAACCAACACGAGATGGCAATGTACCCATAAAAAGCTATTTGGTGCGCATTTTAGACCGGCGCGCGGCGACGTCATTGCTCCGTACTTTTTCTTAAAAATGACGTTGGTAAGGCCATTACAATCAACGGCGAGTGCTACAGAACGATGCTAACCGATAGATGATATGTGGTTCCAGCAAGACGTGGCTACGTGACACTCAGCAGACGAGTCCTTCTGCAGGATATGGTTATCTCTATCAGAGGTGACGTGAATTGCCCACCAAGATCGTGCGATTTAACCTCACTAAATTTTTCTTGTGGGGTTGCCAGAAGTCGCAGCTCAATGCGAATAAACCGCAATCGACCGATGTCCTTAAACCCAACATAACCAATGCCATCGCTCAAATTAAGCCGGATCTATGTGGCAAATTGGACCACTCGAATCCGTGACAACGTAAGAAGCTGGGGCGGACATTTGGGCATGGTGTTATATTCCATACAATAATGGCATATATGGGATTTGTTAATACCTTGCACACAGCTTGTTTTATTCCATTTTAACGTCGACCAATCCTCATTGAAAACCCCTTTAGTGAATCTTCAGTGAGCTCAGCTTCTATTCACATATCTGTGCTTTGTTCTATTATGTGCTTTTAGAAGGGCGTCGCAAAAATATTATAACCTGTACTGGGAGTTGCAGTATGGAAAACAATAAAGGACATTCAAAATCTGTATTCTTAGATACAAGGTAACAATTGACAGTTATAATTTCTAGATATTGGAAGAATTTATCTAAGACTCTGCGGTGACGAATAATTACTCTTTTCAATCGCTATTTCAAAAGGCTTAGAAGGCAATGGATTAACAATGCCCCCTCGCGAGCAACTTAGCATGCATTGACCCTTATCATTTCCGTCCTGCTATATGGCGCAGAAGCATGGACTCGGGCGAAGGAATGCTAGCGATTCTAGCTGACTGGTGATACATATTGGTTCAGGCCCAGGTCCCGCCGCACTATCAAAAGTAATGTAAGTAAGTTCGTCAGTTGAGGTAAAAGAGCATATCCATTAAATCTTTAAACCTTTAACCATACCAGCTCTGCTGTCACATTTGTTAACTCTATTATTTGGTCAGTGATCGTCTAAGTATAAATTCCCCCAATATCAGCTTCGACAGATACTTTTAACGGATTTTATCACAAAAGTGCGTTTTAACCCCTCCATACATCAACAGACATTAGCCTCTAACTAATCGATTTTTCGGCAGCTCCTAGACAATACTAAACAGCTAAACATATCCGTGTGATATACTGATATCCGCTTAACTACAAATAAACGGCAACAAAACCGTCGATTTTACGAGGCAAATATCGACTGACTTTGATCACTTCATTCGCCATTTGTTTGTACACATTAATACGACACACGACACCATTTATTATTCAGGAGCCCGTTGAACGCAAACCTATTTGCACAATGGCCTGATGTGAGTGTATTTAAAAACTTTGTTTACAAAATCAATCTTCACCACAAATTGAAGTGTGCTTTTGCCCGATAGGCTTTCGAAACGATAACACAAACAAGCATACGAGAAATACACAACCCCATTGGCAGAATGTCCTTAACAGATTAAATTACCTTTATTATTAATAATTTCGCAATTTTTTGTTCGAATTTTGAAAGTTTCCACTCATATTTTTGTACAACCAATCTTTGTTAATGGCATTGGGAACATTGGCAAAGTAATTTGCCCCACAAACACACAAACAAAAAAAAAAATAAAACAGATCCTAAATGTTCAAATATCACGCAATCAGTGCTATACCTACATCAGCATATATAGTCCTGTATCGCTGGGAAAATTATTTCCGTATAAATATACATTTTAATGTAGGTACCTACATATTTATTAATGTGGCCATTAAAATCGGTCATTCGAAGAAAAAATTTTTACTATCCAATGATTGATGATAAAATAATTTAATATATATCTATGTATATGTATTATGTATATCTACCTATTTATCTGCATAAATTAATAAATTGCCATTTATGTAGGTTACAAGGCAAACAGCTATACTTTGACCACAACAAATTATTTTTCGGTTCACATTCAGCACTTGAAAATTTATTATTACTCAATTACTCATTCACGATTATTTATTTTGCTTTAATCATTTTTCGATAGGAATATGTTTCACTTCTGTACATATATATAGTACATATGTACACACGATAAATGGTATTTTTTTTTTAAATATAAATTTCAGACATGCCAACAAAAAAAAACTACACATCCAACTTGTTAACGTGCCAACGACCAACTGTTGAAAAGTTTTCAATAAGCTTTCACCAGGAGTAACTATTTTAAGGTAAGTATGCTTCAGGATTACGAATACCTCTTCTTCACACTTTGCCGCTGCAGTGTCATTGGCTTTTATCACTTTATCACCTCAAATGGATTTTAGCCTTTTTGTGGTAAGTTGATATAGACATCAACTTAGACCAACTTATATATTATTTGAATGCACTCACTTTGTTTGTGTTTTTGTTTACTTAACATTTAAAAAATTAACGACACTATAGTATTTTATTTTTAATTTATATTTAGTGACAATATGAATAATTTGTAAGAAGGTGAAATGTAGTTGATTGTAAAAATAAATATTCTAATGGGATATCCACTCTTTGATAAATACCTGTGTGTATCCTGTACATTTACTATATCCTCTCAGTCAGTCGATGGATGTGAAGCTTTTATTCGAGCGAAAGCTAAATTAGTTCAAAATGCGCAGGATTTTACTCGAAGCAGTTACTCTTATTATATACCTGAGTTTATATACATACACCAACAGGTGAATCTGCATAAAGTGTTAAATTGGTTCGCCTTACTGGTATAAAATGAAGAGTCCAGGGAGGGATTAACCAATAGGCGAAGTTGGAAAGGCGAATTGGTTAAAAAGGTCGCTATAAAAGATGTCAGTTTGAAAAGTTGTTAAATTTTCTTGGGCATTTTTAAGGTATGCTGTGCAGCCGAATAACTAGGGGGGCTAGACAAAAAGACGATGGAAAATCTCTTAGTCCAGGCAATGCAATCATTTCTGAAGAACATACCCAAAATCAGACAATGTTCAACTACGCGAACACCCCGAAAAAGTAATACCAAAATGGCAGATTATTTTTTTCTCTAAATTAAGGCAAATACAATAATTTAATGCACGTTTTTGTGTGGAAATATAGCTTTGGTTGGTTTTATGTGGAATGTGGTCCTTAAATGAGGTGCACTTAGACCAAAATAGGCACATCGTATTGCCACTGGGACCAATTACTTTTGATATGAAGCTGTAGTGTAAATGCTTGCTAGTATGATCTTCCAGACACTGGGCAAGTATAAGTGTGGAAATTATATCCCTACTGTGTCTTTACAGTCCAGTGGATCTTTTATGATCTGTGTTATGTTATATTAGGTTTGCCTTTCTAATATTATCGGAGTGGGTAAGATATTTTGCAAACGACATTGGATGCAATGTCTAGAAACTGCAAAAGGTGTCGTCAAACTGTTTGGCAATACGGTTCTTTCTTTTCCCCACATGTAACAGTTCCTAATCTGCTGGTGGTGTTTCGGTTTTTCTTAAACACAAATAATATATTGGCTGTGATATTTTTAATACAAATTTGGAATCCGCGGATATTATTAACCTAAATAATGAGAAGCACTGTTTTTTGTGCATCTATAGGCTTCATGACAGTAGTAGAGATGTTTGTTGTTGGATGAAAAATCTAAAAACCTTATTTTTCTTGGTGACATTAATATTGACCTTCTTTCGAAATCCCACTTCGTAGACAACTATTTAATGCTTTTAGCTGCTAATGGTTTGGAATGCTTTGCATACGGCTGGATTTTTCATTGTCTTAATTAATACTTTTGACTTAGTCAATCACAAAATCCTATTGTCGAAATTATATAAAGCAAAAAGTTTAAATAAAGGGCTATTTTAGTGAACTACGTAAGATAATGCTTGGTGTTCCGCAAGGTTCGGTACTGGGTCCATTGCTGTTCTTGATTTTTATCGATTCTATATTTATTTCTATTTTAAGGGCATAATAACAGTCTTTGCTGATAACAAACCCTTCTCCTATGGTTGCAATTCTCTGCTCAACCTAATTTCTGACATCAACTGAGACTTGGATATTCTAAGGCGCTGGTTTTGTGGTGATCTACGCCACTGGTCTGGTATAAGAGAGAATGCACTACGTTACTTTTATTAGTGTTGGTATGTCTTTCAACTGGTTTTTCCCACGAAAAAATATTTTTTTTCCCTTTTTTCCTTCCCCATCGGTCGGAAATTCCCATAATTTTCCCACAATGATATTTTTGAGTTTTAAAAAAAACTAAAACATATTTTTTTTTAAAACAGTTTTATTAAAAAGTAACAATAATTTCAAAAAACGAGCAAGTATTAAAAAAATATTTTATATTCAGTCTTCATTATTAAAAAAATCAAAACAATTCATCAATAGATAAACAAAAAATGTACATAATTCATAATTCATTACAATATCACAATACTCGTGTAACTAAATAAGTTAAAAATGAGTAAAAAAGAAAACAATAACATAAAAGTGTATTTTAGCGAGTAAAAGAGTCCTTATTTGAAAGTTTGAAAGAAAAAAATAAAAAAGTGGTTATAGGCACCCTATTTCAGCCAACTATGTACTTATTCTTTACATTACAAAATAAAATACAAAAAATATATTGAATTCATATCATGTACTTTATAAGTATGTACAATGTACATTTATTATAAAAACTAGGTTTATTTCCAATTAACGTACACTAGTTAAACTCCAATGTTTACGTAGCTAACAGAAAGAAAAAACAACCACAGAAACACAAGTGTCAAGTACAACAACGATAAAATTATCATTATAAGTTTGGAAAAGTTTTAGAATTTAAATGAAAACAAAAAGAAGTTTGAGTTAATAGAATTTCCCACAAAATTGCATTAGAAAACTAGATTTTCCCTTTTTCCCACGAGACTGTTTTTCACCATCAAAATTCCCACGAAAAGGTAAATTTCCCACGACTTACCAACACACGTACATGTGCGGGCGCGTTAACTTGAATTTACCTAAAAACTATTTAAACTAATAATAATTGAATTCATTAAACACGAATAAAGGTTATATTTAAATGTTAGTACGTTTGCTTTATTATATTGGTTCGCAAATACCTTAGCGTGTCGAATATCGAACCATAGAGATCGAACTAGAGTTTGCTGTTCATAAAATGGTATTGAGCAACAAAACCAAACTAATGTACTTTAGTCTCTCAGAGTCGCTTACTATAGTTCATTCAATTCAATTTCAATTTAAATGAGAGTATTACGTTTGTTTCCTAATGAAGGCTGCTCGGTCATTGTTTTCAGGCAAATTTTGTCCAGTCCTTCAAATACCTTGGAGTAATACTTGACAGAAAGATGAACTGGTCCGATCACACTACAGCACTGAAAAAGTATCTATTGTGTTGCACTAGGCAATTTTATAGATAATCTTAATTTGTACTGCTCTCAAAAATTACTAACTATGATCTACTATGGTATTGTTCACTCAAAGCTTCAATATCGGATAACTTTTTGGGGAGGGACTTATTTGAACAAGATCAATCCGGTTCTTATTTTACAAAAACATGTTGTGTGTATTATTTGTAAGAAAAATCGGTTTCACAAAAGTTTCATTTTGTTCCAGGAACTAAAAGTTCTTCCACTAAGGCACTTTTACTACTTTAAAGTTCTTGAACTATTTTTTATTAGAAGTGGCTATCTTACAGTTAGAAGAAACTCGCTACATAACTTGTGTGTAAATTCCAACAATTTGGTCAATATCCCCGCGTAAAATAAAATACACTTTAGTAGTAGCTCTGTCAATGTTTAACAAATTACCTATCTCTTTCAGAAGTTTAAGGATATTGTCACCATTCCTACACAAAATGAAATAAAATTCTTTTCTTCTATTCGTTTTCACCCTGCACACAACTTTATAACAAATGAATTTTTATATTTTTGAAGGGGCACTTGCCACTAGGTAGCTTTACTTGCTTTTAAGCTTAGCTAAGGAGTGTCTCCAACCTAATTTTGCTAGGTCTTACAATATGCTATATTTTGAGGAACGCTTCATAAATTAATTTATATAATATTTATTATTAATACGATTATTATAAGCAATTAAGAATTCTCAATTGTATGTAATGCTAATCATTTCTATTATAATTGTAAATTATTAATATTTTCTCTGAATTGTTCTTTTCGCATCCTATGTATTGTACCTAACCTAGCAAGATGAATTAAAAAATAAATAAACAAAATAAAAAAAATATGCAACGGTCTTCGACTTCTCTCGATTTTATTGTTTCTTGTTCCACAACCACAATAATGGACGGTGTTCTTACCTTATTCTTGTTGCTTTACAGGATTGGGCAAATGCTGTTTCAAACATATTCCAGCTCATCTAATTCCAACTGTGTTTCCGGTATTGTATAAGCGTGTATGGGTAGTTTAGCAGAAGAATGGAGTTGTTGGTTTGTATCCGTTGCCGATAGTGTGGACGGATTTCTAAATTGTAACAGCGGCAATCTGAAAATGAATAATTATTGGAAACAGCTCAGTTGTAAATCTATCTAAATCGCAGAGTAAAGTAATTGGAAAATGTAGGTGAATTCTTTCACCTCTCGACCGGCTTATTTAATCACAGTAGGACTATTTCATTTATTATAAATCTCTAGGCTAGTTAAAATTTAATACGGACTTACCTCGTTGGTTGATGTCGGAACTAGTCAACATTTTGTGGTGCGCATTAGTATAAGCAAATCACCCTTGAATTATGTGCTATTTCCTCTTTTCGGCTTTGTGGATAGCGCTTCTTAAACATCCTGCCTGCACCAAAATGAAAAAAAAAAAAAAAAATAATAAATAGGCGGCGCAATAGGCGGTAGACACCCAAGACCTAGCTTCTCGCAACCATTCGTTTTGTGTGAGTTTCTATTTTTTGGAACGAATGGATAAGGGACCTACAATTTTCTGCCGAGTCCGAACGGCTGAATTGAGAAGCTTTTTCAGGACAGTCATACTCTCGGATGTTTGTCAGACGTTCGCGAGAGGTGGCGCAGTAGAAAAAACCTTAAGATGTAATTTGTGTTTTTCCGGGGATCGAACCTGGGATCCCTCGCACAGTAGTCCAGCACACTAACCACTGCGCTACTGCGTCCACCAAATGGGTCCGCATTTTTATACCGTCTTGAGTACCTTCACGCCAAATTTGAATTTTCTAGGTCTGGGCGTGTAGGCTGGGGCGTGATTTTATATTTATTCCCATTTGTTTTTTAATACATAGGTATAGTGAAACAAAATAAAATGTTAAGCCCTTAAAGCAATTGGCCCCTAAAATGGGATATTATACTAAAAGAACATCTTCTAAACCAGTCTAAACTTATTTTCTATTGCCTCTCAGTGTGTAAATTTACACATCACTGTGGTAATTGGTTGGGAAGTTACAGTCCTCAAGAACTCTCCTCTATTTTTTTGCGCCTCAAAAAGGGAGTAGAGGGATAGTTTTAAAAATCGACGAAACACCCATTTAATAATTTCTGCTTCTCTTACAACGTATAAAGTTTCAAATTAATAACATCAACCATTGACTTATTATGGACTGCTAGTGAAATGTCAGTTCATAAAAATGTTGCCCAGACAATTTTTTTTTGTAATGGGAATTCGCTGGAAGGAAAAATCATCGAAAGACATTGCAGAGCTATTACGCGAGGGATGCTTCTGCAATAGTGAGGGACTTTAACCCGATCTAAAAGAACTCCCGAGGGGACTGATGATTCGTCATCCCGAATTGGATTGCACCTAGTCGTTCGACTAATCGGCAATTTATTTTTGATTCATTTTAAAAATTTGAGAGGATAAATCCGTCGTTTGTCGGATTTCTATACTTTTTTGATTGAAAATATTGCCTACTTTCTTGATCTTAGCTAACTCCTATAGATCAAGGGGTTTTACCCGCCTTAATCTCCTGAATAGTTGAATACTTTCTTCCAACTTCTGTCTGAAGTAGTTCCAGTCAGTCAGCCTATTAACTAGTTTTGGGCTATGTTCTTTTATTATTATTTTATCGTCAAGTGTAAGAAGTATAGAGGAATGATCTGATTGAAGATCTGGCCCTTCTTCTACAATTATTTTATTCGAAGATATATTTTTGGATATAAAGAAGTCGACAAGATCTGGGGTTTTATTTCTATCTGTTGACCAATAGGTAGGTTTTCCCGTTGAGTGATATTTGCCGCCATCTTCTGTAAATGCTTCATATAATTCTCTGCCTCTAGTATTTGTTAATCTAGATCCCCAATATTTATTCTTAGCATTAAAATCTCCTCCTGCGATTAGTCTATTGTGAAATATGCGGAAAAGACTTTTAAAATCATTTTTCTTTATTATATAGCTAGGAGAGCAATATACTGATGCAACAGATATATGCCCATTGTCCGTTTCTATATTTATAGAAATTCCTTGGATTGCACATGATTGGAATTTTGCTTCTATATTGTGTTTAATTGTATTCTTTATTAACACTGCAGCCCCTCCTTTTGCACAGTTGTGAGGATGTGGGGAGTGATACAATTCGTATCCTTGCAGTTTAAAGTCAGTTTTTTATTTAAAGTGCGTCTCTGAAATCAGACATATATCAATTTGGTTTATGTCAAGAGTCACTTGCATCTCGTCCTTTCGACTCTCGATGCCATTAGCATTCCATTCAAGAATTTTTATTTTATTCATCATATCTGTCTTTTCGGTACAGCTCTTTTGTTTCAGTTCTGTTTCTCTAGCAACGATATTCTATCTAATATCGTTTTATTGGATTTTTCCATGGAATCAATCCTATTTAGGATTTGTTTCATGATGTTTTCCATTCCAGTATTTGACTCTACTTTTCGTTTTACCGCTTTATCTGCTGGTATTTGAGTATTTTTTGATGCTGTCTTTTGTCTCGTGTCCTTTTTTATTATAGCTTGTTCTTTAAGCTTTTCTTTATGTGGGCTCTTTTGTAAGTCCTTTTTGACTTTTAGCGCTTCTTTATTTGAGCTCCTTTGCGGTTTCTTTTGTTTCTTGTCCCTTGCAAGTTGGATTTCTTTTGCAACTAAACAACCTCTGTAGCTAGCAGGATGGTTTTCGTTGCAGTTTGCACATTTAGGATTTTCTTCTCCTTTCTTACTACAGCCTTTAGTGTGATGGCTTCCTGCACATTTTACACATCTTGGATTGTATGTGTATGTCCATATCTTTGACAATTTTTGCATTGGGGTACAAGTTTTGATTTACGCAGAGTGTGAATCTCAACTCGCATACCAAGTATGTTTTTAATGTCGTATATTTTTTTCAGATCTTCGTCATGCTCAAAACTGAGTATAAAATTTGGAAGCGGCAATTTGCTTTTAAATTTAAGCATATTAAAAACTTCCATTATCTTAAAGCCTCTGTCTTTTAACTCTTTTTTTATGCTTTCGGGTGAGCATGAGTAATGCAGTTTTTTCACTACAACCTTAATTGGTCTGGTTTGCTTATTTTCATAAGAATACCATTGCAGTATTTTAGTGAGGTTTCTATATCCCTCTTCTTCAACCACATTGATTTTGATGTCGTTGTGGTTAATAAGTGCTGTACTAGCTTTAATTTTATTTTCCTCCAATACTTTGGCCAAGCTTTCATACCTATTTACTTGCAGTGCTATATGTAATTGGTGGGGGCTTGGTTGGAATTTGTTGTTTGTTTTCTTTGTTTGAAGCATACACAGTGACTGTGCAGCTTCCTTTTGTGGGTGAGACTTTTGGGGATGCACTCATTTTGCGTTTTTTATTTTTATTCCCCTTGTGACGATGTCCGTCCGTCTCTCTTTTCAGTTCTTCTTCGTCTGTTGAGAACTCGGCAGGTTGGACATTCACTTTTTTTTGGTTGTTGAACTCTTTTTTCAACGATTGCAACTCTTGCTTAAGATTACTTATTTCCTTAAGCAGCGTCTCATTTAGTTGCTTAAACCTATCTCTTTCATCACAGGCTTTTAGATATTTAGCCTTCAATGTTTCATTGGATGCTTCTTTTTTAGATGGGGGTGTTATCTCCACCCTTCTACTTCTCCCAAAAGGGTCGTTGCTTAGCAATAAATGGTCCCCCCCAGAATCCATGGAACCGACCTCCGAAGAGGGTGGATTTACCAGAGTAACTTGCATACCACCTGGGGTAATTATATCTTTTGTTTTATTCATTGCATATTTGCTTTTTGTAACTTTTGTGAAAAGTTTAAACTTTTTTTTTTTTTTTTTTTTTCACAGCCGCTCCTGACATGGAGAACAGACGCTGACCAGGGAGCCGCCAAATATGGGTCAGACGCTTCTGGATTTTTGTGACTAGGGTCCGCGGGGTTGTTACGCCCGTTACCTCTCTCCAGAGAAGTACCATTGCCCAGACAATGACGCCAACATAAACTAGCGCTCTTGGTTCGGAGCGGAAAGTAAGTGAAACAAAATGACAAACTATCTTGGATTTCTCTATAGAATGCTAGAGACACCTATTGGGCGTCAGAGAATTTACGAGGTTAAACGCTTGAAATTGAAATGGTTGCGTTACTGTTTATAGTAGATGGCATTGAGAAACGTAGCCAATCCGGCAACCATCTTTGATTTCTCCATAGAATGCTAGAGACACCTATTGGGCGTTTTTGAATTTGGCAAGTAAAACGTTTGAAATTCAAATTGTTGCGCCATTGTTAACAATAGATGTCACTTCAAAAAAGTGTGAATCTCCAAATTATTCCCGCTCCGAACCAAGAGAGCTAATGGTTATGTTGGAACCAACGCGACGTCTACTAGTAGGTCCATATATATAATAAGTCAATGACGCCAACATAAACTAGCGCTCTTGGTTCGGAGCGGAAAGTAAGTGAAACAAAATGACAAACCATCTTGGATTTCTCTATAGAATGCTAGGGACACCTATTGGGCGTCAGAAAATTTACGAGGTTAAACGGTTGAAATTGAAATTGTTGCGTTACTGTTTATAGTAGATGGCATTGAGAAACGCAGCCAATCCGGCAACCATCTTTGATTTCTCCATAGAATGCTGGAGACACCTATTGGGCGTTTGTGAATTTGGCAAGTAAAACGTTTGAAATTCAAATTGTTGCGCCACAATAGATGTCACATCAAAAAGTGTGAATCTCCAAATTATTGGGCTCCGAACCAAGAGAGCTAAAGGTTCCAGTACACGGTATGTACATAAGGCACACATTTCGTTTTTCGTATGTAGCGCGATGGCTACATAAGAGCGCACATATCGGTTGGCTGTTGGTTATTCTATTCCTTTATGATGATGCTATCCGCAGTTTTATTGCCCTGTGTGCAGTCTTGCACTGTAGAACTGTAGGTACTAATTGTTTTATTGCTTTGGGTGTATTTAAGTTATATACATTGAAAAATACATACGAACAATGCAGGTAACCACTCGACATTATGTAGCGTATTGGCACAAATCGTATGTGCAAGGGTAGTACACGGAATGTCAAAAAGCCACACAATGCGTATGTGTCACGAGTGCCTCATATCGTGCCTCATACGTATGAGTACCTTATGTAGCCATTGGCTCCATACGCTGACGTCAAAATTACGTCAGAGCCACATATATATGTGCCGTGCTACATACCGTGTACTAGCACCTTAACCCTTTCGGTACATCTTTTTTGTTCTAAGGTTAAAAAAATATTTTATTTCTTTTTGTTGCTACTTAGACTCCTACTAAAAACATTGTAACATTATTTTTGGTAAATATTGTTTCTAAAGTGGTTTTTGGGAACGTTGCCATATGGCATCAATTGTCTCAAGTGGTAGCAAAATAAATGACAAAATTAATATTTTTGTTTTAGTTTCTTATTTTTATATATTAATTTTTAAACAAAATTGAAAATAAAAAATTATAATTATTTTTTTTAATTAAAATGTATTTTTAAAAAATAAGGATTTTTGAAAATATTTAAAAAACACATATTTTCATATACATTTATGTATAAAAATAAAAAAACAAAAAAAAATAATAAATTGTTGCATTTATACTCGGTTTTATTTGTTTACTTCAAACATTACAAGTACTACAAATTTAAAACTAAGACTCGGCATAAAATTGTAGGTCCCTTCCATTCGTCCCAAAAATAAAAACTCACACAAACGAATGGTTGTCAGAAGCTGGGCCTAGGGTACGTTGTTGTTGCGCCAATAATTATTTATTTTTGACTGCAAAAAAATCCTTATTGAACTATGCTCTAAATATGCTTATTGGCTCACGTAAGGTATTTGATGTTGTAACTGTTGAGGACATTGACTCAATCTTTAGTGAACTCAATCGCCATACGTGCTCACTCTGAGGGGCTCATATAACTCGAAATTTTAACAGTTTTACAAATGGGTTTTACTATTTTCTAAAGTTGCTAAGCTTATTTGCCACAAATTATAAGGTGTCTTAGCTAATGCTTTAAAGTAACATCCCCAATCAAGAATTCGAAACAAATTTTCCCTAAAATCGTTTTCGAATCAGAACAAAAGAATTTCCCTAAAGCAAATTCCTTATTTTTCAAAAATTGTCCAAAAATATATCCTTTCATTATAGTAAACGAAGGGAGAAGGTACGCACATGCGCCTACACAAAAACCACCCCAAGTACTAAAATAGGAGAAATAAAATAACTGGTTTTTTCCTGACTGGGGAAATGTTTATAGCGGACTCCGAATTTTGTATTCCCTTGAATGTAGCTCCATCAATTGTTGAGAGTTCGTATCTAAAATGGGACTACTCTATTAAATCCTTTGCATAACTCTAACGGAAATTTGTACGAAGCACGATTTCGAATAATTTCCCATTTAACAGTTTTTCAACGGTCTCTATTTTCGATGAGCGAGCATTGAGAGTGCATCCCTTGGCGATGTTATTTATTTGCTGCGAATCCAATGGAAACTATAACCCCTCTGATTTATCAATGTATTAAAAGTATAAGGGTTGTTTACTCCTAATAGTTTTAGCGGCTGTTGTATCTAAGGAAATATATCTAACGTGAAACAAATTCAGAATACATATTCCTTTAATTCCTTCTTGGTATTGTAATGTAGTGAAGGGTAGTTTTATTAAATCGATTTTATGAACAAAAAAAAGTTGTATAGATAGGATAATAAAAAAATGACGTGTCTAAAACGTTACAAAGGATTTTTAAATATTTCTACAAAATGTGTGACATGCCCTCTAGTTTGAAGTAGTGTGTCAAGTTTCTATGGTTGCTCATAACCAATCCAGCATTGTTTAACATTAAAAAATTATGGCAAAAAGTACTAGATTATTCTTGTAACCGGGAAACCTTTTGTTATTTTCTTAAAGTAACCGATTTGTAATAAGAAGGTTGTTGAGCCGTTAGGCGACAGTTGATTTTTTAAAAGTGATAACTGATAAGTAAGACTATAAACGGTTGTGTATTTAAATAAAGTGAACAATTATACTGAAAACCAAGTTATTGATTTTAATAGACTAAAAATTGTTGTAAGTAGTATATTATTTTGAAGGATATACTATCAGGAAGGATATATATTACAATGGTCCGGCACATGCATCAGTTGTATTTTAGGCTCAGGTTTCGATTATGAACACAAATGCCCAGTTGCACAGTCAGAGTTTAAACTGAAGTTTAACTAAACCTGACCGAGAGTTTAAACTTTTGGTTTAACTCGTTCAGTTTCACAGTTCAAAATAATCTGCCAGTTAGCTAAACGCAATTGTGGAAGCGCAGATCAATTTCCCTTAAGGGGATATTTTTCTACCAGGGCACTTTTGATCAAATAAATGGTTATTGCTTTTCTCTACTTTATCTATTTTACCATTTGTAAATAAAAGGAAATGTGTGCAATATTATTACATTATGTATTTTGGTATTAACGAAGTGAATTGATTTATTTTTGACACATGTTTGAACTGTCATCTACTTTCACCAATTAATTATTGCAGTAATTCGGACGGATGCGATCACAGGTACTGCTTCTTGACACTCGCTGGGTTTTTACCACATCCGATACCCCGTCGCCAGTATTGGTAATGAATATTGAAAGGATTTTATGAGCCTCTAATTAGGGTCATTATCTGGAAATAGGTACGCGCAAAGTTATTTGCTGGTGTTTCCTCAAATATCTGTGCTATCTTGTTCCGGTTATACTTTTTCTAAACATAATATTATGTAATTCAGATCTGTATACAAAAATTGTATGAACTCCGAAACCTTTTAACTGAAAAAGCTCAAATTTACAGGCATTGTTCCGAGAAATGTGCATTGTATAAAGCATAGAGTGTATTCTTGTTTCAGCCAAAACAAAATGTGAAAGATTTGAGTATGTATAGATATAATTTTGTTCGTCATGTTGAATCTAAGGAAATCACTAGTAGCATTACAAAAAAAATAATCGTCATTTCCACACACTAAAATAATTAATTTGTATTGAAAAACCCTCAATACAATTTACTCTTGTCTACATTATGTTTGGGCTAAAATCTACCTGATGTTCACTTGAAAAAAAGGTTTTATCATTGAAAAGTATATTGATTGGAAATCTATTGAAATTTTCTGATGACATTTTTGAACAATGGGTTTACCGCAGTAATGCTGAAACTAATCATAACTCTAGTTTTCACTCACATAAATTCAAGAAGTGTAGCACCCAGACAATTTGTCTCTTTTATTCTCTCTCTCATCACTCTGTATGAAATAGCAGCTGTCAAAAGAAAGTTTAAACGGCAGAATGCAGGCGTTTAACTTAAGCCGAGAGTTGAACTCCACTTTGGGTTTAAACGAACACTGTGAAACTGAAAATTTGTTGAACGAAGGTTTAAACCAAAACGATAGTTTAAACTCTGACTGTGTAACTGGGCATAAGCAAATTTATTTTTTTTTTGTTAAATTGACTTATTCTAAGATGTACTGTAAAAGACATTTTCTGCGGAAACTTTTTCTCTATTTTTGTTTTTAATTTTAAAGTTTTCAATTTTCCTTGAATTTTCTAAGCAAATTTTAATTTTTTTTGTTTAAATAGACTTATTCTAAGATGTACTGTAATATAATTTTTCTGCGGAAACTTTATTTTCTATTTTTTTTTAATTTTAAAGTTTTCAATTTTCACAGAAAAGTGCATGTATTTTTATTGACTGAAAATATTATACCTACTCCAGAGTAAATATAATTAAACTTTAGCACCAGGCGCCTGCCAGACAGTTGTTGACATACCTACCCTTAGCGGAGCGACGAAATCGCGTGAGCGGCTAACCCCGCGAGCGAAGCGAGCCACCCACCCCATACTTTAAATACACTAGACTTTCTTACAGGCGCCTATCTGACAGTTTTTGGTATAGACTTATTGAGCTATGTAACTGGAATGAGTCACATAAACATGATTTGATTAAAAAAAATTATTAAAATTTAGACAAAAAAAATTTCATTTCCTCAGGAAAAAAATATTAGATATATTTATGTTTTTTAGGCCATTTTAAGCCAGAAAAAAAAAATTAAAAAAAAATTTTGCTCAGTGTTTATGCATATTATGATGCTCCAAATTTTACAAACTTTAGCTCCCATGAGTATCGAGAAATAGCGTTTGCAGAGTTGTTTATACCCTAAACCAGAAAGGTACAGTGAACATCAAAAGTTTGTAAACAGCGATGCTATTTTAAGTTTCTTTAAAGTAAATAGTTATAAAAATATAACAATCAGTAAAAACTTTCATAATGAAATAACAATAACAAAATATTTTTAATTTCGACAGCATTAAATATTTTATAGATATTTTCCAAAAATCAATGACAAATAAAAAGAACATTACTGTTCACTTATTTTTGACGTTCACTGAATATTCACTTCGTCATTACATTTGTAACGCCAAGAAGGAGTAACCGCAGAGCTCATAAAGTATATACGGACTGTTCGAGACAAAATCCGGAAAGAGAAACTAACCCTGACAAGTTTTAATGCTGAAAAGAACGGATAATGCTTAACATTTTTTTTAAACTACTTTTTCTACACTTAATTAGGCCGCGCTAAATAATTACACTAGACAACAGTGAAATGGTATTTGAAATATTTTCAGCCAATTTTTACTTATCTGACCATGCAGAATGCAGATTCATTTATAAAAGTTATTTCTTAATTCGGGTTTTCGGTATCCGTTATAATAAATGACAAGCATGGAGAACGCTTCCATCAAAGTATCGCTAACATGGAAAAGGGTAAATGGAACGTTTCAATGCTGGCAGATTATTGCTGGACTATCACTAGACATTCCGGAAGCAAAATATAAACGAGCACCAAAAAGACAACGTCAAAATTCGGCACAATAAATCAAATATAATGCTATTTTGTTAGGCAAGATTTTACTTTACTGCCCATTCGAAAATAACGTTTTTTTTTTGCACAGTCCATTGATTGCAGTGCCCTAAACACAAATATGGGCGTGGCACGCCCCCAAAGTTAAAAGAAAATACCATATGAAATAGTACCAACATTTCAAGAACGGAGTGCCCAATTTTTCTAAAATTTATTTTTTTATATTCCCTAAATGAGCAGTTAACATAAAAAAAGTTTCATCAAAATCGGATCATAAAGTGTAGGATAGCCAGAAAACACAAAAACAGAAACAAACGATTTAAATTTTCAACATTTATTCCACAAAATAATAGAACTTATCTCGATCGTTGCTTAAAAAGGTCTACCCCTATGACGCGACTTACTGTGCAAAATGCTCGATAATATATACATACCTACTTCGAAAATAGGTACATATGCAACATAAGTAGTAATACATGTAATCGTACGAAAGCTTAGAGCAAAAGAAAGTGTTGCCGCTGTTTTCTTACAAAAGAAAGACCGAAGATATGAGGTAATTTTGGTACTATTTTATATTGTATTTTTTTAACTTTGAGGGGCGTACCACGCCCAAACGGTAAGAGAGCACCAAATATTTTTTGCAGATTTGAGCTCAGCGCATTATAGTCAATCGGAATAAACATAAAAACGTTTTTTTTTTGTCGAATGGGCAGTAAAGTAAAATCTAGCCTTTTATTATACAATATACCTATTTCGTCGGTATGCTGCAAAAAAAGACTCATGTCCACTTTAGGATACCTACATAATACATAAGTGCAAAATCCCCCATTTTTTTGAAAAATGCTCAAATTGATTATCCCCAAAGACAAAATCCCCAAACCCCTCACGGGTTGGGTACGAAAACTCCAAAATTAAAATCCCCAAACTGAAATCCCGAAGTCAATATCCCCAAACCCAAAATCCCCAAATCCAAATTTGAATTTGGGGATTTGTAATCAATTTGAGGATTTTTCAAAAAGTGGGGATTTTGCACTTGGGTATTATGTAGGTATCCCATTTGTGAGAAATAAAAAAATTATTTCCAAAAAAAACTGAAACTCTTTTTTTTTTTCGTACATATTTTCGTATTCAACGCTTCAAAATCTATAAGAAAAGTTACTTATCGTAAACAATACCATTTCAAAGTACAAATGTGTTGTCTAGTGTTACATAACTTGTCAGATTGTGCAAAATGACGATGGAGAACGCTCGCTGCTCGCTGCTTCGGCCGGAAGCAATCTCACCGAGACCTTTGATGTCAAAAAAGGAGTTACAGACAAGGTCATGCGCTGTCATGTGACTTTTTCAACATCATTCTTGAGAAAATTGTGCGAAACTCCCAAGCCAACACCAGGGGCACAATTTGCAAAAGACTGTGCAACTACTTGCATACGCTCACGACATCGACATCATTGGCAGAACACACAGAACGTCACGATAGACAGCTATAACTTTGAGGTAGTTCGGGACTTTGTCTATCTCGGCTCCGCTATTAACTCTGAAAATGTCATCACTTCAGAAATTAATCGAAGAATTACACTTGCCCTACCGCTGTTACTTCGGCCTAAGAAGGCAATTGATTAGTAAGGATTTGTCGAGAAACACCAAGAAGACTCTATATAAGACACTCATCATCCCAGTCCTACTTTATGGCGCAGAATCATGGACGTTATCAAAGGCGGATGAAGATAACCTTGGTTGCTTCGAACGCAAAATTCTTCGAGTGATTTTCGGTCCTGTTTGCGTTGACGGGCTTTGGAGGAGGAGATTTAACAGCGAACTCTACGAGCTGTACAGCGACATCGACCTGGTCAGAAAAGTACGTATCAGTCGATGGCTAGGATGGCTAGTATCAGTCAGATGGCTAGGACATGTAGAGCGAAGGTAGGTACACCAACGCTCCGGGCGTGTCTACACGCCTGTTGCGCCAACTATTTATTATTTATTTTAATGGGGAGTTAGTTTCTTAAACATTTTTAAAATGCTATTTCCTTACAATTGTGGGAGGTAAAGTTGTAAAATTTGTGAACATTGATGTGCATTGTCCAAAAGAAGTACTTCGCGAAATGTGGGAAACGAGTAAATATTTAAAATACGCATTAACTCTTACTACTTGTACTATTCCTTAGGTCATTCAAGGACTATTGAGCACAGAGGGTGTCCCTTTAGAAAAAAAAGAGCTGAGTGCAAACATCAGAAACATTTGTTTAATGACTTTATTAGTTTGGATTTGGAGTACCTACCAACTGGAGTATTTGTGAAGAAATTCTGGTCTTGTAAAGGCAACTGTCTGTGTCTGCATATAAATTCTTAAGTCTCTTTTGTTTCTTGATGTTTAAATTATATCGCTTGATATTTGCTTTCTATGAGAGTGAATAGATTTTGTTACCCTAAAATGCAAAGTAAAACTGATGTTAGAATATTTTATGGTTATCTCAAGAGCAGTTCGATTTTTTAATTAAATGAAACATACAAAGCTTGACCAATATAGCTAAAGTTATTTTATACGTAATTTTATGGCACTAAAGGAAAAAGAATTTGGGCATATGCCCAACCGTTTTATGAACTGTTTAATTGAGCTCCAATGTTGGACCAATTTCTCAAATATGTAACACCGTATCTCACGATTATCTTCGCCTTCGAAACTTCAAAAATTTCACACGATGTATAATTATTGTATACTTATATCGCTTCGGATTCTCAAATGAGCTCGCTGACGAAGAAAACCTTCTTCGGGAAGCTCGAAGCGAATGAAATGCGAATTGCATATTATGTTGGGATGTGAAACTGAGCAATGTAAATGTTAATGACGATAATATGATTAAAAAGCAAGAATCCATCTAAAGTAATTTTTTTATATGTGAAACATAATAAAGGGGAAATATGTTTAACAGTTTGTAAGCTGTTTCGCATGTTCTACCCACAGAAGACGTTTCCTACGTGCTGGAAGACCGCTCGCATTCAACCTATTCCAAAGAAAGGGAGGAAATGTCTGCCACAAAACTATCGTCCAATAGCGTTGCTTTCAATGCTCTCAAAAGTAATGGAAAAGGCAATAAATGTCGAAATAATCAAATACCTAGAAGGCCACCGGTTAATAAGCGACAGGCAATACGGATTTCGGAGCCGTCGTTCCACTGAAGACCTGTTAAGCTACGTAACGCACTTATGGACGCAAGCAACTGAACAACACAGCGAATCAAGAGCCGTTGCCTTGGACATATCAAAGGCATTTGACCGAGTCTGGCATAGAGCCCCATTAGGCAAGTTAGCGTTTTATGGATTTTGCGGATGGATGCAAAATTTTCTTCTGGGAAGATCGATCCAAGTTGTTGTAGATGGTGTATCATCTAATTCGTTTGCTATAAATGCAGGAGTGCCCCAAGGATCTATTCTATCTCCAACTCTATTTCTTCTCCACATCAACGATTTGCTTGGATCGACAAATAATATCTACAGCTTTGCTGATGACAGCACTCTTATATCCTCCATCTCGAATAGTGGGCCTGTGAATGCGGCTACATCACATAGTCAGAGATGTGAACAAATTAGTTCTCTAAATGATGATCTGGACAAAATCTTGAAGTGGGGAAAAGACAACTTGGTTGTATTTAATGCAAACAAGACACAGCTCACAACATTTTCTAGGAAAAATGCATCAACAGTTCCTCAGATCCCAATGGATGACCATCCAATCCATCCCAATGACTCAATGCACCTTCTAGGAGTCACAGTCATTTATTTTTTATCAAATTATTATCGAAAGATCGGCGTCCGCTAAGTTGAGCTATCTATTTAGAGCAAAGAGGTACTTTAGCCCCAAGCAACTTCTCCTTCTCTACAAAGCTCAGGTTAGACCAGGCCTGGAATACTGTTCCCATATATGGAGCTCGGCCCCGAAACATTCACTTAACCTACTTGACAGCATACAGAGACGAGCAGTTCGACTTATTGGAGACTCTAAACTCACATCAAATTTACAACCGTTGGTGCACAGAAGACAAGTCGCTGACCTATGCTTGTTCTATAGGTACTTCCATGGTAGATGTTCCGAGGAACTCAAAGACATTATCCCTCGAAATTCAACTTTTGGGCGCCCCACAAGACAGGCTGCTAATGCTCATGACCATACAGTACACTTGACAACCGAGAGGACATCAACTTTATAAAACTCCTTTTGTTTCAGGACAAGCAAACTTTGGAACTCACTTCCTGGGGATATATTTCCAGAAGTATACAATTTACAGCAATTTAAGTGCAGAACTAACATACATCTGCAAGCATCTCGGGGCGCTGTTGAAGCGTTATAGGTTCGCCTTTCCCGAGAGAAATATTTAAAAGTAGAACACAAAACGTGGTAGAATTTTTGGGTGATTGGAAACATATTCAGAAATTGTGGTAGAAGTGACAGCCCCGGCCCCTATGCATGTTGAGATATATCAAGAAAACGAAAATCAACTCAGATTATCTTACCAAAGGATTTAGTGATGAAAATCTACCTGAAGACACTCCACAAAAATTAAAAACCCAGGAAAACAATTCTTCCCAAACGTATAGAAGAATTCATAGCTTAAACGGACACACGCCCTTAAATTCCAAACTGTAAGACAATCACTTCTACCAACAATTTTTGTAGTTTCCGCGTATATCCACAAATAATTTAAACTAATGCAGAATATGTTTCATGAGGCACGATTGCATTTTTGACACATAACCCACTTTTCTGTCACTTTGTTTATTTTTGAATAATTCTCAACCTAACTAGCATGCGAGTGCCTTAATTGATTGCAATATCATATTTTTCCAATTACATATGAAAAACAGAACTTTCTCCAACAACATGTAGACCCCATCCGACATATTTTATAACATATCCTTCCTATCCGGAAGGATAAACGAATATTTTCATTCAACAAAGTCGTTTTGTTGTGCAGCGGACGTAACATGAAATTCCCAAACTTGTGAAACATTTCGTCAAAAACCTCTGCATGATCCTCCATTACTGGGTCGTGCGGTTGCATTTTGCTATCTTTTACTCTACTGCAGTTATCCTTCACCACAACAAGAGGATGGATATGGGCAAACAAGAAAGGATAACATGCCAGAGCATCTGCATACAGAGTAGCTGTAGTTGAGTTGCTTTATACCTACTTTTTTTTTTTTTTTGCCGAAAGTTATAAGTCGTCTAGCATTATGTCATGATTCTCGTCGATACGACATTTACATTCTTCGAGTTTTTTTTCTTCCTGTTCATGGCTTCCTTCGTTTGTACACGTGCGTATGTATATAGGAACCAAAATGTCGACGAGAATATAAACTTAGACGAAGTTTACTTTTTTCTATAAAGTTTCCTCGATCGAAGGAGGATGAAGAATATGGATGTGTGAGTTTTGGTGCTTTAGACAGATTTCAACAATGAAAAGCTGTATAGTCGTTCGTCGTTACCTCAATTTTCCACATGTGGGTGGTGTATGTTGAAGGGTTATCCTGGAGCGAGTTAAACTCATGTTCAAACCGGTTTAACATGAGTCGGATGGAGGTGGTGGTGTTTGGTAGGAGTGCTTTTCATTTACCAAAGTTGGAAACTTAAAGTGAACATTAGCACGATGTTAAAAATTTATAATTACCTGACATAAAAACGGAAGCAATGTTTTTTGAAATATTAGCTGAATATTGCTGCAATAAAAAAATGTTTGTAATATTCATGACAATTTCGGCTATTAATCCAATCCATGGAAGTTTTTATTGTCCTCAATTGGTGTCCATAGTAAGTGGGTACTTTAGTTTGGAAATAAAGTCTGGAAATCCGTTTTATGCGGGGAGTTTAGGCGAACTAATAGTTCGCCCTAACGATTCGACATTGGTTTGCCATATTCGTTTATAGCTTTAGTTTATAGTGCCAGTGCTAATTCAGGGAAGGAGAACTTGTGAACGTTAAAAGCTAATGCATGGGTTCTGTGAAATAGACACATTTAAATCCCTACAGTATTTAGTTTGTTTCAATAACGCGCATTGTGGTTTTGTATCCCTTTCCGGTGATCAATTAAAAATTAATGTATGGGGTACGTGATAGTAAACAGGAATTAACGATTTGTCTTGGATTAATAGGACAATAATCCTAGAGTCATAAATATTTAACGCATCACGTCAAGTGTTAAATGGCAAACAGTGTTCTAAACCTTGTAGGCGTATTTAAGGGAAATCAGATTAAGCAGGTCAATAAACGGAGGGATAGTAATAGGAAGGGGTGGACAATGAACTTGAATATTGGCAACTACATAATTGTTTTGGGTAAGGCATATTGACTCCAACTGTGTTGTACTGTGTTGAGTATTTCGAATACAACCACATCGCAACGGCTTATGAATATTTTGAGGTCGACCAAAATGAGGTATACGTTACGTAGGTATCTAGGTTCATTAGGAAAGCAGTAAAAGAGGCGGGGTTGGGGTGTTGGCTAGGAGGTTATTGCCGTACAGTAATATTGTAATGTTTTTCCACCCTCTAATTATAACGATTGTGACACCATGGCTGTTAGCCTTGATCCTTGAATTCTGTCTGGTTTCAGTGTACCAGGCTTACGACATTACTATCTACTACATAGACCAGAGGCGCTTATACTGAAATGCGACGACATTATACAGTGTGGGGAAGCACCGACATCAATGAAACATATGATCCAAATCCAATATCTTGATTTCCTAATCAATCCAAAACTGGTTGTTAGGAAGAATTTTGTTGAACCGATAAAAAAAAACAATGATTAAATTTGGTGATAATTCATTGCACAAATTCTTTTATTGCTTTAACGAGGCTACAAAATTAGTTTTTTCCTTCTTGCTTCCAGTCGACGCTAAGGTTAAATTCCAAAAGGCAAGGACTCCAGATCTCAAATTCCGCAGAACGTAACACGTATACGAGCAAATCCGCCCGAAATTTTCGCATACCAAAAAAATTGGTATTCTCAGAGTTCAATTCAAATTGAAGAAATATTGTGGATGTGGGTTTTGATTTGCGATTAACAAAAATAAAAAAAGCTTTTTATGCTTGTGTGTGGTTCTAAGTTCAGTTAATAATAATTAATTGTGTTTTTACAATGGCGCTAGGCGCTACAATGGTCGAAATGGGGTTAGCATTATTGTTTAGTTGGCAGTGGAGCAGTTAGAAGAACTAAAAATGTGTTGAGATATCCGAGAGCCCCAATACTAATTTGAACTTACAGACACAAAATGTATATCGAACTATTTCGTTGAAACAAGCGCTTGGGGAATTCATATTTTACTGCGAAGAGAAATTCTCGTGTGCGGATTTTGAGAATTACAAATTTCAGTCTTTCGCATGAAATTGGAGATTTTGACAGATAAATGTATGCGAGAATTTTTGAGAATTGGGGTCCAGGTCAGTGTTGCGATTCTGAGATTGTGAAAATTGTAATTATCATATTTTGTAAATATGTGTTAAGTATAGGATAGGGGACGTATTAGGGTATTTAGAAAGATGTACCGCATTCTAATGAATGTCATAAGCGGACACTGTGCGATGGGTAGGTATGCCAAAGGATGGGTCTGAGTATACCTACGCTACAAAGACTTCTGCAGCAGTCGCAGAAGTCCAGGAGCAGGCACGGTAATCACCTATACTTTTCAGTGGCAGCATAATGGACCTATTCTTGTTTAAAGTGCACTTCATCGAGAACCAATTAAAATAAACCATAGCTTTTAGGACCTTAAAAACTTGGTTGGGTGCGAACCTTTTAAAGAATACTTATAATTTCAACAGTAGTGGTACTGTGGCAACTATATACTTGCCCTAAATGTTCAAAACAAGGCTTTCCGTGAATGGCAGTCAAACCCATCGGAGCAAAAAAGATCTGAATTTATAATTCTTCGAAATAGATGCAACCTAATTATTGGATCGGCGAACTTACCGCGAAAGAGGCACTAACAAAGTGATTGGATGTCCTAGTGGCTCACGCGCATTCTGGTCCATGGCAAAGGCAATCAGTAATAACTTTAGTAGCTCTTCCTTTCCACCTCTAGTAAAAGAAGACGGCACGCTAGCAACAACACCTAAAGAAAAGGCAGAACTTTTCGCTAGCATGTTTTCTGCACAACTAGAGCCACCAAATATCCCGAGAGTGCAATCATCGATGGCAGAAGTGAAATTTCGGCCTCGAATAATTCAACGCATCCTTAAAGAACTAGATTGCAATAATGCAACGGGACCCGACGGAATCAAGAGCTTGCATCTGTACTTTGTAAGCTGTTTGGCATGTCGTACTCCCAGAAGACGTTTCCTTCATGCTGGAAGACCGCTCGCATTCAACCTATTCCGAAGAAAGGGAGCTAATGTCTGCCACAAAACTATCGTCCAATATCGTTACTTTCAATCCTCTCAAAAGTAATGGAAAATGCAATAAATGTCGAAATGATCAAATATCTAGAAGGCCACCGATTAATAAGCGACAGGCAATACGGATTTCTGAGCCGTCGTTCCACTGGAGACCTGTTAAGCTACGTAACGCACTTATGGACGCAAGCAATTGAACAACACGGCGAATCAAGAGCCGTTGCCTTGGACATATCAAAGGCATTTGACCGAGTATGGCATAGAGCCCTATTAGGCAAGTTAGCGTCTTATGGATTACCACAACAACTCCGCGGATGGATGCAAAATTTTCTTCTGGGAAGATCGATCCAAAACATTCACTTAACCTATACTTGACAGCATACAGAGACGAGGAGTTCGACTTATTGGAGACCCTACACTCACATCCAATCTACAACCGTTATGGTGCACGGAAGACAAGTCGCTTACCTATGCTTGTTCTATAGGTACTTCCATGGTAGATGTTCCGAGGAACTCAAGGACATTATCCCTCGAAATGCAACTTTTGGCCGCCCCACAAGACAGGCTGCTAATTCTCATGACCATACAGTACACTTGACAACCGCGAGGACATCAACTTTCCAAAACTCCTTCTGTTACAGGACAAGCAAACTTTGGAACTCGCTTCCTGGGGATATATTTCCAGAAGTATACAATTTGCTGCAATTTAAGTCCAGAACTAACATACAAGCATCTCGGGCGCTATTGAAGCGTTATTGGTTCGCCTTTCCCGAGAGAAGTATTTAAAAAAAAAAAAAACTAAATCCCAAAATTGCGAAATTTATATTAGTTTGATATCGAATTCGAATAAGTCATCAGCGTTCTTGGACTCGACACGCGAACAACCAGCCATTTAAAAACTGGGTTAATCCCACTTCCCCCATTCAAGTCGGTTATGTTCAGCAAGCGTAATTTTTTTGGATTTTTGAGAACAATTTAATAATATCTTCTTCGAAAGTTCGCCTCCTATCATATTTGAAAAGCTTCAGGACTTTGGGCCCTTTCGCTACAAAAAAAAAAATGCAATCCGTCTTATTTTGGTAAACTGTTTAAGAGGTGTCTACACGGTTGCATGCGTAGGTACTGCGTTTTTTCTATGCCTTGGAATTGAAAGTGGCAATGACTAGTTCTAGTTCTTCGCTACACTATGACGTTTAGAGTCGGTTTCGGAGGGCTTGAAATGGAGTCCAAAGTATGTTGTGAAGTAATTGTTCTTACGCTCATTTAATCGAGTTGTCAAATGTCCCGCCAATTTGTCTCGAATACGCGCCAAAAACGAAATCATTAATTTGTCATTGGAATCGGAACCTGAGCCGAGGAATTAGCTAAAAAAGAGTAAGTCAGAGTTCTAATTATTTAATCAATTTAATGCCATTTTAATGTAGGTAGGTATTTCTACAGAGAATTAACTTTCAACGCAACTTTTAACCAATGTTTTGAAGTTCTATTCCCCATCACAGTTCCCTATGATTTCTGTTCGGCTTTTCTAATGTTGGTTTTGTTTTTTTGTAAGACTTAAGAGTTTTTGTTTTGTTCGAGAACGCTGTACCTCATTGAAGAGCCGTCTCTAAGTTTTGCGAAGAAATAGATTCTCGCTTGTCCTTTGAATTACTTAATGAGCAGGTGAACAACATTGCACGGTTGAGGATCTTCGTTCGGACAGGGGCCCTGTTGATTATACAGAGGACTCCAAACTGTTTTATCAGGGCGTCTTACTATATGTAGTTTCTAAAGACTTGTGACTAAGTCCACTGATAATCTACTTCTTAGCAAAACGTTTAGACAGCTCTTCAATGAGATCAAGCGTTCTCGTACAAAAAAAAACCCTCAAGTCTTACAAAATCAACAGTAGAAAAGTCAAACATAACTCATGAAAACTCTTATGTAGAAGATGGTCGTTGAGGCAGCCATAGGATCAGAAAGATTCTCGCACTCTCGCAGCCACTCCTAAAATGCCCATCTTAAAGAGCAGATACATAGATTGTGGATCACCTATTAATCCAGAATATCTAAATGTAAAATTTCCACTTCCCAAATAGCTCCAAATAGCCGTTACGAGGCCAACCAATCAATACCTCGCAAAGGCAGTGCAGATCCTCTCATTTTATTACAATTAAGAAGCCAAAATTCTTTGGAAAATAAGCTTTTTTGAGCCATTCAAGTCAACTGAACTAGATGGTATAATACTTGCCGAACTTCAGAGGAGTGTTGACCTAATAGATACTGTAGCATCTTGTCCTATGCCGCCTGCTCTCTGCCGTCTCTGTCGATCAAGTCACAATTAATATTTTATTTATATTATTTATTTGACTGACATTTTAGACTACTAGTTGCCAGGATACTACAATTACTTTCTTTTTTTATATAATATATATTTCTTTATTCATAGCTCATTAGCTAATGTCACTCACTTGCGAACATTCAAGTTGCGCATCAACTTTATTTTACATATTTGCGAACATCAAAGTCGCATCGCACCATTTTATGTTCCTTTTCTTTTATTAGCGAACATTTAAGTCGCATCACACCATTTTCTTTTTCTATTTTTTTATTTGCGAACATTTAAGTCGCATCACACCATTTTATTTTCGTTTTGTCACACGAATCGCACTCACACCATTTTGATATTTTTTTTTTCCTTTTATTAGCGAACATTTAAGTCGCATCACACTAGTTTGTTTTTCTTTTATTTGCGAACATTTAAGTCGCATCATATTTTCGTAATTGCATCACCAGGTTTCCTATTTGTTTACCTGAATTTTTCTGTTTTTATCCTCGTCGCCAATGTAGCATCTTGTCCTATGCCGCCTGCTCTCTGCCGTCTCTGTCGATCAAGTCACAATTAATATTTTATTTATATTATTTATTTGACTGACATTTTAGACTACTAGTTGCCAGGATACTACAGATACTTCCTTAATTAACAGAAGCCTTCAAAAGTTTGGATCTTTTGCTTTTCAAAATATATCTTGGCAGCATTCCTAGAAAGAGAGAGAGAGAGAGCATTTTAACAATGTCAATTATATGCGCCATGACGATCCTTCGAATTGAGAGTGAGACATCTACGGTATGAAATTTATATATATCGCTTTCGGGACTGGGCCCCTCCCTACATTGCTTTCTGTTTCCTTTACCCTATTCATACAGCATCCAAATCCAACAACCGGCTAGTGAACAACCCCCGCTTATTTTTACGACTTTGTATCTACTTACAAATGCCACTACTCGTACAAAAAATAAACAAATTATGAAATAGTGACTCCAGCGAATTCCTAAAAGATCAACCGAAAAAAAAACAAAATGCGATTATTTGGGTCCTTCACTTAATGAAACAGAATTGGTATAACCCTCAACCTAAATTAATCACTATCTATCTAACCCTCCTCAATGCCCACTTATCTCATTCTCAAGTGTAATTAGCGTTTATTTGACAGCCAACATGAACATGGAAGCAGAAGCCCTCCCACGTCATATTTTTGCTTTTTCTTATAATTGTCGTTCAAAAGCGAATTATAAAAGTTTAAATTTTGTGTTCGGACCAGCCCTCGACTACAGCGCGGCCATCGAATGAAATTAAAAGTTCAAAAAGTGTTTATCGTTTTCGGGATGGTTCAGTAGGAAGGTCGAGGTGATGAGCACAAACATGGCGGAAAATTGCTGAGACCAATTTGGGCGAACGCACCCTCTGGCCTTTGGGAGAAGCCTTAGCGTCCCACCACTATATACCAACTTGCTCCACCATATTCTGGAACTTGTGGAATTGCCATTTTTCGCATTCTTTTCGCTTCGGCGATGTCTCTGAATGGGATGGAGTGCTGCTCTTGGTCATAGGAGGATAAAGTTTTCATAATTGCGGTTTTTTTTGTAACCAACAAAAAAAAAAAGGTCACCAGACTAATCAATTGCAAAGTTGTACGGCTGTTTTTTTTTCGCTTGGTTGTGCGGTTTTTTTTCCTTCGCATTTAGATTTCAAGAAATGTAGAGGAGTCCCTGGAAATGAAGAGAAATTCTTGTTCGTCTGATGTACCACCACCGACCGCCTCACCGCGTGGACAAAAACGAGTGTTTTCCTGTGCGCGAAGAAGAAGGAGGCATTTAATGGTCTTTTATTTTCACTGCTGTGATCCTTTTTGACACATTGAACAAAATAGAGTCAATGGGTGTCCACCCCTCCCTCCGTAGACTGTGGGGAGAGTAACTATACAAACCCACACAATACTGCCGGGGAAAATGTAAAATTCAATTTTGCGATTTTCCACTTAGATGCTATGCTCAGTGTTTCCGGAACGCGAACTTGAATTGTAGAAAACATTCTTTTACCCTCAATGGGACATTGTTGCCACAGAGTGTGCCCAAACGTTGGTTGAGTGTTGAGAAAACAAAAATGTTCCCCAAATCAGAAATAAGTATCTACATTATTTGAGTTTAATGTAGTAGTGTGTCCTCCATGGATGTTAATCCCTTCCCGAGCACTGTAGAGCACATTTAAATTAATTCACTCTTTCGGATAGTTAAAATATAAACAACAAGTAGCACATACATATGAAGCGTATTTGAGATGAAAGGAAAGCACAGGTAAATAAAATTAAAATCGCACACAATTGTTATGATTAAAGTGGGGATTAAAAGTCAATTACTACGAGTTAAATTTTGTAAAAAACAAGAACGAATAACAACGGCATACCTTTAATTAAAAACATTATGGTATCAACAAAATCGAATTTAAATTGCAGGCTCGTGATTGCTTTGAGTGACTGCTCGGATTACTAATGCCCTGTGCTATTAAAAATTAATAATGTAACGTATTAAAAATATAGGTGCGATTATTATTTAATCATCACGTATGTATGCATTTTTTTTTTCCATAAATGCGATTCACCAATAATTGCATGTATCTATTACAACACAGAAAAATGGTAATTTGTAACAATTAAATAAATTATAAATCCTGACAAAAATGGCAATTAAAGGGCAACTTGAAACATTTACCAAATTCATTAAAAAGGTCCACCTCACCAAATTTCATCTCTTTAGCATTAGTGGTTCTCAAAATACAGCACTTTAAAAATCGCATAAACCGTAACTGACTGACTCACTTAGATGATCATCAAAATTATGAAGCACTTCCGGCCATCCTAGAATCGCGAAATTTGGCAGAATGCTACATCCTGTGGTGCATACACTGGAAAAAGTCCAAAACTTGAGATTTTCCATTCAGGGGGCGTGATATACGGCCACTTTTGAAAATTGGTTATTATTTATTTGGGCCACTTCCGATTGCCATAGAATATTGAAGTTTGGTACAGCAGTAGGACTTGCAGTGTACAAAAAGACAAAAATCGAACACTTGACCGGCGAAACTACCAATTTTTTTAAACATTTAATCTTCTTGTTGGGGCACGTAACAAATGTACTTGTAAAAACTTAGTAATTAAAGTTGTCAATTGTAGCATCCCTATGAAATAAAATTATTGTATCATCTCTAATGTTCCATACCAGTTGTTGCATCCTAGATTGTATTTGAATTTCGCGGCACATCGCCAAGGATCGCCATCTTTTTATAGTAATTTTTAATTTGTAATGTAGCCATCAGAGGCATTGTAGAATGAAAATGAAATACAAAGTGACATTCGAAAAATTGTACTGGTGACGATCGTTTCATTTCGCCATATTCGCTATTTTCGCTCGCTTATTATCTTGTTAATTTGCTCGTTTTTTAAGAACTGGGAATATCTCTGAACTTTGACTTAAAGGTGAAATCAAATTTTCCCAGCTCGCGATTGGAAAAATCTCCACTCGAACATTTTGGCGCCCAAGTCGTGAAGCAGAATCTCGAAAGTTTTAAAAAAATGAGAAAGTATATTTTCACAGTGAACTATAAAAGACATTAAAAATAATAAATCCAGAATAAAGTGCATAAAGACAATTCCCGCGTCGGTTTTCGGTTTGGCAACAAGAGTGAATGTGGTAAAATACTTCATACCAAAACCAAGAAGTCACGTAGAGGACATCAAGAGGACGCCGAGAGGACACTTAAAGGACAAATCATCTATAGTCATTGGAGCACAATTGGAGGAAATTAAGAACTTGGCGTACATTTAGATCTCATTACTTTTCGTGGCTGACTAGTTACGCACCTAATTTTTGCTGTTTTATATAAGAGAACTTGGCTCTTTTTTTTACATTTATGTTTTTGGTGTTATTTATATTAGTAGATAATAATACGTGTGCTGGTTCAATGTTTAGCAAGAATGTGAGGGATAGCCGTTACAGTCAGCAATGCAATCTATCGACGAAACCTCAGCAAAGTTTATTGTTAAAAGTGAAATAAATCAAGACAATACTAAATGGTTCAACAAAAGGCTTCAATCGCTAAGAATACTCAAGATTCGAAAACATACAAAAGCAGTATTGTGCAATTCCGATGAAGATTGGAGGGATTACAAAATAATACGAAATCAATACAAAAGTGAAATTAAAAAGTGTAAGGAATCATTTATTAAACGAAAAGTTCAATATTCAAATACTCAAAAATCCATGTGGAGAAATTTAAAAAGATATGTGCTTAAAGACGAAAAATTTAATGAAATAAAAAGCATTCAGTTTAATAACAAAATTTTCGACGATAATAAAGTCATAGCCAACAAATTTAATGATTTCTTTATTGAAAGTGTAGTCTCGATAAGTGTTTCTATTCCGTTTGTGCCGTTCTGTAACAATATTGCTGAAACAAATCTTACTTTTTATTTTCAATATGTGACGTACCAAGATCTTAAACTTATGCTAAAGGAAATGAAAAATAAAGTCGACTTTACGTATATGAGCCCCCAGAGATTTCTTGACAATTACGACCTTCTCGGACCAGCTTTATTAATGACTATAAATAAATCATTAGAAACAAAGACATTCCCAAAATCATGGAAGAAATCTTTAGTGACCCCTATAGAAAAAGTGTGCAATACTAAATTATGTGAAGAGTTTCGTCCCGTTAATGCGTTGCCATTGTGTGAAAAAGTGTTTGAAAAAATTGTCTTTAAACAGTTGAATAATTACTTCGAAGCAAATAAATTAATAATTGACATTCAGTCAGGATTCAGAAAGAACCATTCGTGTGAAAGTGCAATAAATCTGATTGTAAATAATTTTAAGGAAGAAACCGACCAAGGAAAGAGAGTTCTGTGTGTTTTTCTTGATCTAAAAAGAGCATTCGAAACAATAGACAGACAAATATTAATAGATAAACTTAAAAGATATGGAATTAGAGGAGGTGAAAGTGATTGGTTTAAATCATATCTTAGCAATAGAACTCAATGTGTAAAAGTTAATGGTGAACTGTCATGTCCAAAGGATGTTATGTTTGGTGTACCTCAGGGATCGGTTTTGGGAACGTTATTGTTTATAATTTACATAAACGACATAAAAAGTGCAATAAAAAATGGAAAGCTCGCATTGTTTGCTGATGATGCGGTGATATACGTGGCTGATAAAAATTACTTAGAATGTCAACAAAAAATGCAACAGGACCTGGAAAGTGTTTCGGAATGGCTGAAGATGAATAAACTTAAACTGAATGTGACAAAAACCAAACAAATGATCATAAATAATCGACAAGGAGAGGACATAAGACTGAAAATTGACGGTGAATATATAGAACCAGTTAGTGAAATCAAGTATTTAGGTATAATAATAGATAATAAATTGACTTTTAGCAATCACGTCGAATACTTGTGTAAAAAAATATCGAAAAAAATTGTTTTTTTTAAAAAGAATTAGAAATGATATATCAACATTAAGTGCAATAAACATTTACAATGTAATAATTAAGCCACATTTTGAATATTGTTCGTCAATTTTGTTTCTGTGTTCTGATTGTATAGTACAAAGATTGCAATTGTTACAAAATAAGGCCATGCGATGTATTTTAAAATGTAATAGATACGTTTCAATTCGTTTTATGTTAAATTCGTTAAAATGGTTGTCAGTCAAACAAAGAATAGTAATGAATGTTTTATTGTTAGTGTATAGAATCAAAAATGACCTAATGCCTATTTATTTACGGAATTATGTGCAATATGTTCATGAGGTGCAACCCTATTTATTACGAACAGCCAATAATTTTAGGTTACCAAACCTTCTAAAAGTAAGGTCTCAAAATTCTTTACAATATAAAGGCTTTAAAATGTTTAATGAATTGCCAATAAATATAAAAAATGAAACAAATCTAGCAGCTTTCAAAAGAAATATAATTAATTACATTAAAGTTAATTTTTAAACACTACTCTTATGCAAAACTAAAAATAAAATACTTGTAAATATTTTGTATGTATACCTACGGTTAAATGGCTTTTTTAAAAAGCTAAATAAATAAATATATACTATACTACTACTACTACTCTCATCCATAGAACGAACAGCCCAGCAGCCTCTTCATTGGAGTATCCAGTTTTATATCCTTCCATCTAAAAAAGACTGTTCAATCATTTGGTGAAGAAAAACGCATTCGTTGAATGTTATTGCAGCCGAACCTTGGCTATATCTCCAGCCATCAGACGTCCCTTGCCGTCCCAAGTATGACGTTAAGATCGTCTTAGGTGATTTTAACGCCAAAATAGGAAAGGAGAACATCTTTGGTAGTATATAATCGGGAAGGACACACTACATGACACCACGTCTAGAAATGTACTTAAGTTGGTAGTACACCGCATGTAGAAAGCCAAAAGTCAACAGAGTACAGAGAGTGCCACATATAGTACACATTCGTATGTGTATACCATATTTGAGTGTCACAAAGAGAGCTAGTACACGGCATGTAGACATTAGGATGACGTAAAAATGATGTCAGTGCTACATACGTATGTGGCTTTCTACATGCCGTGTACTACCAGCTTTAGCCTAATTGACTTTGCTGCGGGACGTAATGTTTTTATGGCTATATAGATCCTCAATATACATAAAGAAATATGGCGGTCACCAGATCATCAACCCATCAGTCAAATTGATCCTGTTGCAATCAACGTAATGCACTCCTCCAGTATACGAATGTGGATATTTCAGACTTTAAACAACGAGGAAATATTGTGAGGAGATTTAAAGTTGAACTGGTACAATTTTAACAAACCGCCAGAAACTTTGCCGATAGCATCTCCCTCAACCTCTCGAGAAGTCCTATGCAGCCAGCATGAACAGTGCTGAAGACCAGTGCCATTGATGCCTAGAAGCCATTGGAAAAGCCGACTTATGTGGTTGGTTTCACAAAACCACCCCCACGAAACCCATGGTTTGATGAAGAGTTCCGGCAAGCACGCGCAGCAAAACAACTTGCATATAAAGGGGCGCTGCAGAGAAGAACGAGAACAGCCTGTGAGCTCTACGAGCAAAAAAGGACGGAAGAGAATGAGAAGCGCGCGATCGAGAAAATAATAAAGGGTGCTACTCCAGGAAGGATGTTCGGAAGTTCAACCAAAAGGAAAAAGAAACGTGCCACGGATGAAGACCCGAACAGATACCCGTAAAGGCGAGCAAGGAAATCTTGTAAAGAGCCACAGTCAGCGCTGAGGACATGGAAAACCCATTTCTGCAGACTGTTAAACGGTAAAGACGGAATTCCGCTGTCAGGTAGAAACAATCATTTATACCCTGGACAATGAAAGGCAAGAGTTCCGTTCACTAGTCCAAAATGAAGTGAGGATAGCAATATTCAAGCTGAAGCCCAACAAAGCTGCTCGACCGGATGGTTTTTAAGGCAGCGGGAGATGACTTGGTGGAGACCATACACAAACTCGCCAAGATTTGGTCAGAGGAAAGTATGTCTGATGAATGGAACCTCGACATCGTTTGCACAAGAAATGAGATGCCCTAAACAGAGCCGCAACTGTGATGGAGACATCAGTCTTCTCAACATTGGATATAAGATCCTTTCTGCTTTACTGTGTGAGTTGCTGAAGTTGAAACCATTCGTAGATGAACTGATTGTCCGTTTCAGTGTGGTTTTAGGTCCGGTAAATCCACAACCGACCAAATATTCACGGCAGATCTTGGAGAAAACCCAAGAAGTGCAAATAGGTGCGGTACTGACCATTTATCGATTTGAATGCCGCATATGACAGCATTTATAGAGACGAGGTTTGCAAAGCCATGTTTAGTTTTGGCATCACTGCCAAACTTGTCAGATTGTGCAGAATGACAATGGAGAACGTTTGCTGCTCCAGGTCGGAAACAATCTCACTGAGACCTTTGATGTCAAAAAAGGATTTAGAGAAGGTGATGCGTTGTCATGTTGATTTTTTAACATTATATTTGAGAAAATTGTGCGAAATCGCAAGCCAACACTAGGAGCACAATTTTCCAAAAGTCTGTTCAAGTACTTGGATGCGCTGACGACATTGACATAATTGACAGAACGCAGCGAGCTGTCACTGGTACGTTTTCAAGTTTCCGTACAGAGGCGGCAAAAATGGGTTTAGTGGTGAATGAGGGCAAAAGAAAATACTTGCTGTCAACAAGAAGGGATACCTAACATCGATGAATCCGACAGAACGTCACAATAGACAGTTATAACTTTGAGGTGGTGAGGGACTTTATCTACCTCGGCTCCGCTATAAACTCTGATAATGACACAACAGCAGACAAAAATTTACACTTTCCAACCGCTGTTTCTTTGGCCTAAGAAGGCAACTGACTAGTAAGGCCTTGTCAAGAAACACTAAGGAGACCTTCATTCTACCAGTCCTGCTCTATGGCGCAGAAGCATGGACGCGGATGAAGATCTTCTTGGTCGTTTCGAAAGCAACATTTTTCGAGTCATTTTCGGTCGCGTTTGCGTTGACGCGATTTAGAGAAGAATATTTAACTGGGAAACATAAGAGCTGTATTCTTAGACGACAAGGATTTATAGAGCAAATATTAGTTGGAGTGGAGTTTTCCTCATTTGCACATCAGGTGGCACCGGTTTCTGTTAGTCTTTGTACTCTTGTAATGGCCATTGAATAAGTAACCTTGTTGCCAGCCGGCCATCAGACTCTACTGCCAAAAGTCACTATGGGTCTTAATAGAGCCGTGTACACTGTACATGTACACTGTACATCCATTGTTAAATTCGCTATCCCGTCGGACATGTAGGGACCAACCAAGCTAACGCACAGGTCCAACGCGTAAATTATAAAGATCATCAAATATTCATATGCACACCTAAACTACTGTAAATCTAATCATCAATAATTCCATCTTCCTGTATATGGATAATGAATATAACAAATGTGGTCCTTTTTTTTGCATCCAACTTCAAATAAGTCCGAATGCATACATTTTGGTTTAGCTTTTTGGCCATCTAACTGCCGTATGGCATGTTAATGCCCATATCCAGTCACCTCCCACGAGACCACAAAATTAACTTCAATCGAAACGCAACACTGTTATCCCTTGCGGAAGTGCTTTCATTGCCATTAGCGGAACTGTATACAGCATTTGCAGTGCCGCCATTCGTTTCATAGTTTTCATCAGTTTTGCCATTTCTCTCGTTGCACGTCAGACCGAAAAAGTAAATTATTATTATGCCAAAACCACGGCAGTAGCGAAAATTGCAAAATAGTGGCAATACCCGCAGTTAGCCAAACGTAGTGCTTTTGCATAATTCAAAAACGTGACCAGATGATTTAATGTACAATTCGTTTCCTCTACTTGCAACCGCGTGGCTCGTTTCAGCCTTTAACGCGTTGTGGTGCGGTGGTGTGACGTATTGTATAGGTTATAGGAAACTACCATAGAAAGAGGAGATGTAGCGCTTGGGAGCGACGTCGAACTGGCTTCAAAAATTTATCGAAACAAAAAGAAGAACAATTTTTTTTTAAAATAAATTCATAAACTGTGTGCATGGTAGTGCAATAAAAAAGCGAACATCCGTACAAAGCAGTAGAGCAGAAAAATCTCTAAATGGATACATATATAAGTACGTATATATATAAAAATAATTCATTTTAACTGAAGACAGCGAATGCCGCGCGCGGGTACATTTTGCGGTACGGGTTTTTGAGGTGCAGCCTTTCGCATTTGCATTGTATTTACGAATGCGAACTACTTTGGTTTTTTTGCCGTCATCCTGCTGGTGTTCTGGTCGTCCTGTTTGAACCACCCTGCCATGTGCCATGCATGGCCTCACTGTAAGTTGGTGGGGGAGAGGGGTGGTTTAAAAAAAAAGACTCAAATGGTAAATTATAAAATTTGCAACAGTATAGCTGAGGGACAAAAATAGAATAGAGCGTAGCAAATTATGTTTGGGGGTTGTAGAGCTGGTCAGGGATGTTTGCGGGTGACACTGGCGCAGGACTTGTGTGTGCATTGCACCAACTAAGTTGGGCGTTTTTTTTTTTTACTTTTGGGGTCACCACATGTGCGTTTTTCTTTCTGGACAGTACCCCGTGTGACAACCATGCTCTGCTTAGGCACCGTAGCGCTGCTGCGACAGATGTTGGAAAATCAGAGTTCATTTGCTTTGCTTAATTTACAGCTAATTAAAATGCTTTGCGATTTTCGCTAAGCTTAAGTCGACGGAAGCCACTTTTTCTAACTGCAGCATAGGATATCCAAAAATGAAAAAAGAGACAAATGATATAGATGCGCAATGTCGGACTGTGGTTTGTGGAGTGCTTACCCTTCTTTGCTGTCCACACTAGAGAATGAATATCAGAATTTGCACTTAAAACTTTTGATGAAAGTTATTACTTATTCTTTTTCAGTAAGAAGTCCAATATATGTAGTTGAAATGGCCTGATGTATTTTTAAACAGGACATACAAATAAATCCCAAAGGCACATCTAATCTATTGCTGATGGCAAGATAAGGATTGGATAGAAAAAAAAACTGTTTGTTCAACTCCAGAAAAAAACTTCATAAAGCCCCTCCTATTTTCAGCCATCAATAAAAAAAAGTCTTATCACGTAACTGGAATGAAGAGAGAGCATTAGAGTGAGACGTATGTTTACAGAAGATCTGACATTCAAGTCGCGTGAGTAGAAGACCTAGGGTTGAATGCGGTAAAATTTCGCATATCACAGCGGGCTACAGTGGATTTGATGTCCATAAGTCGAGTCGGGGGACTGAAAACATACGACTTATGTGCGAGGATTGAACTGTGTACCTACACTTATGTATTATCAATGTTCTACAAAAGATTCAGTGACATATATAGATAGATATTGTAGACCAGCGGTTCCCAATCTTTTTTGGTCGCGGAGCAGTTTTCTGGAGAGAAATTCCTCGCGGAGCCCTTCGTTGTCCGTAGGTACGTATCCCATTTTTCGTAGTTAAGGAAAACGCAATTACTAATTTCCATTTTTTTTTTAATTTTATTAGATGGAAGAAATAAGTAACATGTAGCCATGTGATGTGACCTTTAGCATTTTTTTAAATATATAAATCTAGTAGATATTTAAAAAAAATAATTCAAAAACATTTTAACTCATTCGAGTTTGCCAAAGAGTAACAAAAAATGTAAAATGCCCGTTTCCAAAACTTATAAAAATTTAAATTACCAATATTTAGTGGAATCCTTTATTTGTTTAAACAGCAGTCAATCTTTTCTGAAGACTTTCCCCTAAAATCCGACACCATAAATGAATATAAATTTGGCGCAGCAGGTCTGTATAGGCACCTTAGAACTAGCTTCTTACAACCATTTATTTTGTGAGTTTTTATTTTTGGGACGAATGGAAGGGACCTACAATTTTATGCCGAGTCAAACGGCTGATCTGAGAAGCCTCTTACAGTAGTGCAGCACACTGACCAGACCTCCTTAATGTTTTCGAAAAGCTCTTCAGCATATTTCTTGATTTTTTGGCTTTTAATGATCTTTCGCTGTCGGCCCACAAGTTTCCAATTGGGTTCAAATCGAGACTTTGCGCGGGTTATTCCAAAACATTATTTTTGTTATCTGTAAGCTATTGCTTCACTCTCCGCGGAGTATGCTAAGGATCGTTGTAGTGTTATAAAATCATATGTTACTGGTTTGTATAAAAAAAGGGTTTTCTCGTATATGTTTTTAGAAGCCTGTTGATTTATCAAGGGTCGACCCTTATACAACCAAAAAGGACCAACATCGAGCTAAGAGAATGCATCGCAGACCATTACAATCTCTCCTCCATGCTTTATGATCTGAAGCGTATACTTTGGCTGCAATTCTTTGATTGGAGGACGCCTTACATACACTTTTCCATCAGATCCAAATAAATTAAACTTGCATTTGGCACTCCAAAGAACTTTTGTCCAATATCGCTATGGTTTTTGTAAGTGGAGTCTTTCGAAATTCCGGCACTTCCTTAGGTTTTTGTTGACATAATGTGTTTTTTGTGGAATATGCATCTACGAGGATTTTATTCTACGACACAGCGCCAAGGCAGTGAGTACTTGATGGCGTTTAGGTGCAATAATCTGCGTAATTTTTATGGACATTAAAAATGGATTGACTCTACTTGTTGCCTAAGTTTTTAAAGCCGCTAAAGAAAACGCTTAAACTTTCTTGAATCCACTTGTGCGGCTTAAAAATTCTATAAATTTATTTCATTCATTCAATGTACAATCTTTCTATATATATATAAAAATGAGTTCTAAAATGTGTTCGGATACGTATAACTTGAAAACCACCGACTCTATTGAGCCCATATTTACAGATAATCTTAGGTATTAGCCCAGGAGTGCACTGAAGGAGATTGGTCAAAATTGGACAAAGGGGCGTGGCACCTCTCATACAAAAAAAACACTCAAAATCGTATATCTTGAAAACTGCCAAATCTATTAAGCTCAAATTTACAAATAATCTTAGGTATTGGCCCAGAAGTGCTCCTTTGGAGATTGGTCAAAATTGGACAAAGGGCGTGGCACCGCCCATACGAAAAATCAAAATCGTATATATCGAAAACCGCCGAATCGATTGAGTTGAAACTTATAGACAATCCTAGGTATTGGCCCGGAAGTGCTCCTCTGAAGATTGGTCAAAATTGGACAAAGGGCGTGGCACGGCCCATACAAAAAAAAAATCAAAAACGTATATCTCGAAAACCGCCGAATTGATTGAGTTAAAACTTACAGACAATCCTAGGTATTGGCCCAGGAGTGTTGCTGTGAAGATTGGTTAAAATTGGACAAAGGGCGTGGCACCGCCCATACAAAAAAAAACAAAATCTTATATATCGAAAACCACGAATCAATTCAGTTCGAATTTGCAGACAATCAAAGGTATTGGCCCAGGAGTGGTCATTGACCAAAATTGGACAAATGGGGCGCGACCAAATTGGATACTTTCTTCTACGGGTTTGTTCGTAATTGCCACCCGAAGGAAAAAAAAACGTAAAAGTAATCAATTTGTTTTGTTTCTCAGATTGATTTCCAAATTTCAAATGTATCTTTTTCGTTCGTTAACTTTCTTCACTGGCTATATCAAAGGTAAATTATTGATAGTGAAATATTTATGTGCGATTTATACAAAGTGATGATCATTTACAGTTCGATATTTGTTACGATGCCAAGAAGAGACAATGGTAACAGTAGCCGGCGTTATCAGAATGGCCGCTGATTGCTGAACCAGTGAAGCTATCCGCCTTCATTTTTTATTAAAAAAAAATATCAAACTAGATCTTAAAATATTTAAAATATGTAACTATATTAGGCAGAACAACGTTTGCCGGGTCAGCTAGTTATAAATACAAAAATGAATTACCTTAGTTCATATAAATCAAAAAAATTAAGTTTAATGTGCACGATGTAGTGCTTGCAGCAATGGTTTAGAAAAGAAAGAGGTTAGGTAAAATGTTGCACATGACATGCACAAAAAAATGCATTTACGTTACATATGCCGAGTTGCACAGTCAGAGTTTAAACTGAAGTTTAACTAAACCTGACCGAGAGTTTAAACTTTTGGTTTAACTCGTTCAGTTTCACAGTTCAAAATAATCTGCCAGTTAACTAAACGCAGTTGTGGAAGCGCAGAACAATTTCCCTTAAGGGGATATTTTTCTACCAGCGCACTTTTGATCAAATAAATGGTTATTGCTTTTCTCTACTTTATCTATTTTACGATTTGTAAATAAAAGAAAATGTGTGCAATATTATTACATTATGTATTTTGGTATTAACGAGGTGAATTGATTTATTTTTGACACATGTTTGAACTGTCATCTACTTTCACCAATTAATTATTGCAGTATGTAATTAATTTTTGTTTTGTTTTCAATAATAATAATATGTAGCTAGTTGTTGAAATGAAATGTAGTGGGCATTCGGACGAATGCGATCACAGGTACTGTGGTACATTCGATCACCCGTCACTAGTAATGATAATAAAAATTGAAAGGATTTTATGAGCCTATAATTAGGGTCATTGTCTGGTGATAGGTACGCGCAAAGTTTTTTGCTGGTGTTTCTCCGAAAATCTGCGCTATCTTGTTCCTGTTATACAAAAATGTAATCTAGATCTGTATACAAAAATGGTATGAACTCCGAAACCATTTAACTGAACCAGCTCAAATTTACAGGCATTGTCCCGAGAAGTGTGTTTAAAATCGGACAAACAAATTGCATTGTATAAAGCATAGAGTAGGTATAGGTAGTGTCTTGTTTCAGCCAAAACAAAATGTGAAAGATATAAGTACCTATGTATAGATATATTTTGATCGCCAAGAATAATTAATTTGTATTGAAAAAACCTCAATACAATTTACGCATGTCTACATTATGTTTGGGATAAAATCTACCTGATGTTCACTTGAAAAAAAGGGTTTTTCCTTGAAACGTATATTGGTTGGAAATTTATTGAAATTTTCTGATGACATTTTTTAACAGTGGGTTTAGATACCGCAGTAATGCTGAAACTAATCATAACTCTAGTTTTTACTCATACAAATTCAAGAAGTGTAGCAGCCAGACAATTTCTCTTTTTTATTCTCTCTCTCATCTCTCTGTATGAAATAGCAGCTGTCAAAATAAACCTCAAAATGCTAAACGAAGGTTTAATCGGCAGAATGCAGGGGTTTAACTTAAACCGAGAGTTGAACTCCACTTTGGGTTTAAACGAACACAGTGAAACCGAAAATTTGTTGAACGAAGGTTTAAACCAAAACGAGAGTTTAAACTCTGACTGTGCAACTGGGCAATAGTGTACTTTTGTTTAAGGTTGAAACCTAATGATGGATGGGTAGCTTACAGGTAGATGGCGCTAACACTACTTGTCTGGCAAACCTCTCTTTGGAGTAGCTTTGAGTCCAATGTCCTTTCTTTTGCGGTTCTCAAAACTTCTAGTATTTCCTCCAAGTCCTCCACCAAGTGCTCCGCGGAGCACACTTTGAGAAACTCGGTTGTAGACCAACTATAAAGACAAGAAAAGTCCAAATCAGTCGCTTTACAGATCAACTGCAAATTCTTAAATGTACGCCCCCCTCGAGCGGATGGACACTAACCCATAAAGTCTTCGGCTCCAACCTCCAACCCAGAGGGTCAATGCAGTAGAGAAAGAGGAAGTGGTGACCCGTACACGTACTGGTTGAGGCCCATTTTCATCCGGACTTCAGTGCCACACTTTGATAGATGATTGATAAATACATATTTGATTGCTCTTGAGTTCATCTACAAATTGGGTATTCAATTTAAGACAGCTTAGAGCCGTCTGCTCGAGTTGGGCAAAGTGTATACAATTGTTTAGAAGATTCTTTTGATTTTCCTTATTTTACAGTTGGATTAGCTAATTCGCTTCTGATAAATCTTTAGTCTCAACTTACTTAAAACAGGGCATCTACCCAAAAAGTGATATTGTAGGTTCTCTCTCTCTCGTAGATTGCACAAATGGCAAATCTTCCGATGCGGAATAAAGTTTAAATCTAATAGCTCTCCTCTGGCTTTAAAAATCATTCAAAAATCATTATTAATTCCATAGAGTGTCCTTTCATTGAAATAGTTGTTTTCGCATAAGTGGTGGTCTAAGTTTGCATATTGCACGGTGCAAATAACTTGCTACATTTTTAATACAACCTGTTTGCAAATTTATTCATTTAGTTTTTTTTAGAACGTTTTAGAAAATACGTTATTAATTCGTCGTTTAAACTCTCGGGCTTTGTGGACATTCTTGGTCATCGATCGGAAAGATATGATTGAAATCACAGAATATTTCCTTTTTCTTTTTTACATTTCATACCATTTGATTGTATTTTCAAATTTGAATTGAATTTGCCCCCAAAAATGCATGTAAGTATAGTGACTTGCACTCGTCTGACACGCTATTAAGTTTAAACGGCAGAATTTAGGCGTTTAACCAAAACTGCGAGTAAAACTCCACTTTGGGTTTAAACTTTGGGTTCACTGTGAAACCAGAAATTTGTTAAACGAAAGTTTAAACCGAGGTTTAAATCAAACCGAGAGCTTAACTGTGATTGTGAATCTGACTCTTGTCGGTATCTAAGTAAAAAATAAAATAAATAGTTGGCGCAACAGGCGGTAGACACCCAAGGCCTAGCTTCTCGCAACCATTCGTTTTGTGTGAGTTTCTATTTTTGGGACGAATGGAAGGGATCTACAATTTTATGCCGAGTCCGATCGGCTGAATTGAGAAGCTTTTTCAGGGCATTTCATACTTTCGGATGTTTGTCAGACGTTCGCGAGAGGTGGCGCAGTAGAAAAAACCTTAAGATGTAATTTGAGTTTTTCCGGGTATCGAACCTGGAATCCCTCGCACAGTAGTCCAGTACACTAACCACTGCGCTACTGCGCCCACGGCGGTATCTAAGTAGCTGATTGATAATCCTTTGCAAACTCTCCGGGGAATCTTCAATCAACACCTAATCATATGTGCATAGCACTTAATAATGTAAGTACGCCCCTGTTAAGATAAGCACCTTGTATAAAAAATCACAAACAAGTGTGCGTTCCTGGCAAAAATCGTCCTCAAAAAGCTCCTACATTCACTCCGCGCCATTTGAATAATACACCCCCTAAAGTCGATTTCTATCGCCCACTGGTCCCAATCCAAGCATGCTAGAGACTTAATTTTTTTTTTTTAATTAAATGTCATTTAATTAAAGCTTTAAGTAGTAACAAAAAATTGTTAACTAAAAACCGGCAAAATGTGAGGTATTAATTTTGCGCCACTTGAATAGAACACTTAAACGCAAAATACATTTTAGACAATTCTGCTTCTGTTTAACACAAACATTACTTAAATTTAAGGTAATTCGAGTATTTTAGATTTAAAAAAAATATCCAATTGTGTGTTTGAGCCACCTTTCTCTAAAATGCACACCTCCTCGATTTGGAAGGGATGCATACAAATTGGCCAAATAATTTAGTGAAATCGAGCTCCAAGCTAATTCGATGGCTTGGGCTAGTTTAGATACAGTCGAATATTGTGATCCAGATCCATAGATTTGACGTGTCAATCATTTATGTATTGGCGCTTTATCATGTTCTTAGATCCACGGCAGATGTCCAAAAAGGTTATGAAAATATGTTAAAGCCTGATCAGTATACCATTGTAAGACAACGCATTCGTTGTGGTTGACAAAAATTGTAATTTGCTGGTGCCAGAATACGAAACGGCCCCCACACCATCACACCTTCAACTCTGGTAGTAGTAGTAGCTATGGCAGTCCGGGGCTTCCAAATTAAATTCTTTTCGTCTGAGAATACCACATACATAATGCTTCCACTAAGTCCAGGTCACATGTGCGCTTTTCGGACCGGTTTAATGAAGGGGTGACTTCTTCTTGATTTTTAGTCTTTTTACATTCTTAGAATTCGAAATAATACGACGAATAGTTGTGAGACTTGTTTTGATACCACATTTTTTCCTGATTTCCTAAGTCGCCTTTCCGCATTAGTAAGCACTCTATGTATGTGGCCTTTCATGCTTTTATTCAAAGTTAGACTCATTACTTAAAAATATGGATATTTGACAATAAATTTGACAATAATATAGGCGAGCGTCGTTTAAGCTTTGATTTGTCCTTTTTCCGCCTCGGTTAAGGCTTTTTCTCCACTCATTTTATTTATTATAATATGTAATTATAAAAAATTAAATAGTCGAAATTAACAAAAAAGATTCGATAAAAGAAAAATATGAGTCCACGTGCCAAAGATAACGGTCAAACTAAACGCATGTTCTATTCAAGTTGCGCCAAATTTAATACCCCACATTTTGCCGGTTTTTAGTTAAAATTTGTTTGTTAATACTTAAAGCTTTAGTTTTAAATCTTCCTTTTGCTCAAATCACAACAATTAAATGAACTTAAATTTAAAAAAAAACAAGCAAAATTGCCATAAATATGAGACGACGATATTTCAATGTCGAACCGTCCTTATTGAAAAACCCTTTAGAGAATCTTCAGTAAGATCAGCTTTACATATATCTGTGCTTTTAGAAGGGCTGGGCGTCGCAAAAATATTTCAACCTCTCTAGGAAGTCGCAGTAAGAAAAAGTTTGGGAACCCATGACCTACACTATACAGTAAGAAAAAAATGTTCTATTGCGATGAGAAGAGGTAGTAGTAGTTTTCATCCGATCTTGCTCATCTTCGAACTTAGCCTCAGTCTGGTGGATAAAAGCTTACGTACCAAATTTCAAGTCGATAGCTCTTAAATTACGGCCGTAATCGTGCGGACAGACAGACGGACAGACGGACAGACAGACGGACAGACAGACGGACATCGCTAGATCGACTAAGAAAGTGATGCTGATCAATAATATATATAGTTTGTCATACCTACAACGCCTCCTTATGGGCGTTACAAATGGAATGACAAAGTGAATATACCCTCACCACAGTGTGGTACCGGGTATAATTAAGTCTCTAGCTTGGTTTGGGACCAGTGGACAATAGAAAACCGACCTTAGAGGGCGTGCTATTCAAGTGGCGCGGAGTGTAAGTGCAATTTATATACAATGTTTAAAATATAGATTAATTTTTTTACATTATTTTCACCAGTATTTAATTGAAGTCGACATAAAGTAGTTTTTGTTACTTGACTTCAAAATTAATTCCCGAGTGAAACCAATGGAAAACGCTATACGATTGTGGTTTAATATTAAATTTGAAGTTTTTAGTGTAGCCAAGCACATTAAGTCAAATTATGTAGATACGCAATATAATAAATCATCTACGTAACCAAACAGCGATACCAATAGCACATGGGGTTCTTTTCGCATCCATTTGAGACTGTTAACGAATCTCACTTTAATATTCATTGCTCCGCACAATAGGCCATTGACAGCTTTAAAGTTTTATTTGCGTGTTAAATTAGCGTGTGATTATTGAGGCAGAATAAGTACAAAAAATACATCTTTCATTAAACTGTGAGCTTTAAGACCTTAAAAATGGATTAACTTTAATGGTTGCGCTGCGAGAGAGCACGTGAAGCTGGACCGTTGGACCATGATTCCATGGAGTGGATATAAGCTGTTGGCTTTTTTTTTGCCAATCTATAGTCATTTCCATTATGAAAAGGAACTCATACAAGAACTACCCAACTGCCGTGTTATCTGTGACCGCTAATGTATAAATATTTAAGGTCTCTTTTTTTGGAGTTGTTCTACTGAAAAAAGCTTTTGTATTGCTATGAAAAGTATTGATGAAAAGTCTAATAACTACCCCCTCATTTGGAAGAGTGTCGGTGTCTAAGACGGCTTCTCCTCACTTGTGGTCATTAGTCTTCGACATCCTTCTGGTCAATCTATTCGGGTGAGGCTACATCGCTGTCGCTGGTGTTATACTGGTGACCTGGCGATAGTAGTAGTACTTACAACACGGCACTTTACTATGTACAACTTTAAGAATCATGCAGCAATCAAGGCAATGCAAAACAATTTTAGTGCATTTTATTAGAATACGAGTGGTAAGGCTTGAACCTATTTCCATTTAAGACACCACCTTAATATACTTAAAAATACATTGTTGGTGCAACAGCTCCGCATAGGACCTTAGGCCTGGCTTTTTAAAATCATTCGCTTGTTTGAGTTTTACTTTTTGAGACGAACCAGCGGATCTACAATTTTATGCCTAATCCGAGAAAGAAGACTCGAGATCGACAAACACTTTGAAAGCTACAACCAAAATGTATTGCAGCTGTCAACTTCTCTGTTGTATTCAATAATTGGTTGTTTGGTGCTGATCGCTCAGTTGGAGCAAGTAGTAGTCGCTTGGATATTTGATATTTGGTGAATCGAAGTGTAGAATTTCTTTCTCAGACGAATGTATCAAGGTCCTGAGACTACACCGAATTACTCGCCATGGTAAGACAGATTCAATGCGAAACTTGGTTGGGCTCTCATTCTTGCAAGTTTTCATTATTCAGATGCTAGATCTGTCATAAAATTGCTGTTAAAATACAATTCGAACCCAAGTGACTGTGACTGAAATTTTAAAATACTTGACTCAATTGCATATACCGAAAGGGTGGGCCAAATACAAGTTTCTTTTTAAAAATGCAGTAAAATGAACAAAATTAAATTTATGGCTTTATTAGTAAGAGCAAACATGCCCATCAATTCCCATCAATATGGAACACAACGTCGTTCAAGCGGGTGTCTCGGCTGGCTTCGTAGTAAGGTATTCTGTCACTCCAATTTTTCAAGACCTTGCTGATGGTTTCCGGTTGTAGGTCACCGATTGAATTATATTGGCCTTAAGTGCTTGAATCGGTTCCGGATTGTTGGCATAATATCGGTCCTTCACGGTTCCCCACACAAAAAAAATTCAAAAGGGTCAAATCGCAGTTCCGTCCGAGGCAACACGATTTGGGAATTTGGTGCGCAAAAGATCGATTGTGGCATGGGCTGTGTGGCATGGCGCGCCCTCCTGCATGAACCAGAGGACGTCCAAATCCATGTCTTCAATTTGAGTAAAAAAAAAGTTGGTTAACATGGCTCTGTAACGCCCACCGTTGTCCGAAACGTTGTTCCCAGCCTCATTTTCGAAGAAAAATGGTCCAGTGATGATGATAAAACTCCACAACCCGCACCAAACTGTCACTCTCTGTGGATTCATTGGCTTCCCGACAATAACGTACGGGTTTTCCGACCCCAGCTGCGGCCGAGATGAAAATGCACCTTGTCAGAAAAGGTGATTTTTCGCCCAAAATCGTTGTCCAATTCAAGTTGCTCTAAGGCCCAAACTGGGCCTCGATAACGAAGCGCCTTCAATTGCTGCAGAATTCTCCTCAGGCTAGTGAGTGAAATGTTGATCTGATGAGATCGATGGCGAGTTGATGTTCGTGAATTGAGTCTCATACTCTCAGCTACAGCAGCCACATGCTCGTCTGTGCGCACCGTACGACAACGGGGACCATGAGTGTTGTCCACTAGCATACCAGTTTCACGAACTTTTTGCACACACTTGCGTACAGCAGGCACGGTGGGTGCTTCACTTCGGCCAAAGCTTCTTTTCAAAAAACGCACTGTTTGGGCTACACAGCACTCACTTTGGAAATATGTTTTCAATATTTCCCAACGTTGTTCAAGCGTAAAGAGACTCATTTCTTTCCGCGGAGGTATGATACTGACTTTCTGTCACTGTCCAAGTAGGCTATGATTTAAAAAAGAAACCACTAGATAGCCTACCCTGGGCCATATTATCCAGTACCTTGTAGCTAAGGAATATTACTTTAGAGGAGATCAAAAATTATTATTAAACCGTATCTACACTCAGAGGAAAAATAAGCTAAAATCAAGAATATCAGTGTCAGATCAAGCTCGTTCGTTGACGAAAGTATGGTAATCTCGGAAAATCTTATTTCAAGTACGAAAATCTTATTTTGAGCTCGCTTTTTAAGACCAAAAAATCTTACTTCAATCCTGTTTCGGGATTGATTTAAGCTCGAAAATTCTTAAATCAAGACCAAAAAATCTTACTTCAATCCTGTTTCGGGATTGATTTAAGCTCGAAAACTCTTAAAACAAGACCAAAAAATCTTACTTCAATCCTGTTTCGGGATTGATTTAAGAATGTGGTTCTTACATTATGCGATGTCTGAAAAAAATGTATTTTGGGTATTCAAGATGTTTCGGGATTGATTTAAGAATGTGGTTCTTACATTATGCGATGCCTGAAAAAATGTATTTTGGGTAGGTATTCAAGATCTAAAGCTAAGATCTTAATTACCTACCATCTTATAATATATCATCACATCATTCATTCACATTTCACATCAGTAGATATCATAGGTAATAATATTAAATTTTCAATGTTGCCTTATGAGAATTCACTCAGTAAGTGAGTGTAAATTTTAGGAACGAATAGAAATCAAAATAAAGTACATGCGCATAGAGTTTAAGTATTGTTGCGCTTGTTTCAATCATGAACAAGCTTGAAATAAGATTGTTTCGGCTTATTTCAAGAACAAAAAAACTAACTCAAGATCTCATTTGTGTTTCAATGTCCTCTTTTAAGATTGTTTCGGCTTATTTCAAGAACAATTGGTGTCATATTAAGATTTAGCACGTAAGAATGAAAAAATCTAAAATCAAGCTTGAGCATACTTGATTTTAGCTTGCGATTTTCCTCTGAGTGTACTAGGCTATTGGTGGACAAGTACTAAAACCTAAAAGTCTCGCCTGGGTCATTAAAATATAAAAAATAGAATCCAATGTGATAGCTGGAGTATTTCGACCCAACCATCGATATCAATGTGAACAAGCTCCATGGTCGGGTAAAAACATCAAATTGCCATGAACCGTTAATTTCCCACTCCATTACTCATATCCATCACTGTAACTGACAATTGAAATATGTATACAATAATCGTTAGATTGACTATAAAATTTCAATTCACATATCCTATCGGGTGGTTGCATGCAAACAACAAAGTACCATCAAACAATCTATTTGCATAAATAGTACGCATATACGCCCGAGTGCATTACGTTCCTTGAATTCCAATATCACCATAGGATAACTCTCGCCTCAATATATGCTCGTGGCTGAATTGAATGCTTGAAAATATTTCCGGTAATGGGTATGGATTGCGAATGGTAGCTATATTCAATAGAATTATTTGTGTGTTGGTGGTTTTACAAAATAGTGACACAAAATACCTGCTACCAAAAATGTAGGGCTATAACAATTTAACATTAGAAAACATTATTAAAAATGACCTTAGATGAAAATGTCCTTAACATTAGAAAACATTTAAAAATGTTCTTAGATGAATATTTTGTTCTTTTGTTTGATGATCCGTTTTTAACAGTTTTTGAAGTAATTGTTTGCACCCACAATTTTTTATATATAGATGTGGGAAGCATATCAGTTTGGAGCGCAATTTGCAAAAAGGAGATTATTAATCGAAGCTTTAACTGTTTGAAAGGTTCTGTTGCTATACAAGCCGTTTTGAAGTCCCATCTTCGGTATTTTAATTCTGATAGGTATTTAAGAAGCAATTCTTTAAGAATGTACGGCCTTAGTAATAAGCTAATTAATCAAAGAGTTACGACTTAAAACGTTCGCTAGCTCAAATAAGGCTTATTAAAAGCAATATTGACCACAATGCAGTCTTTTAAATATTTTCCAAAGTTCCGTGTACCTACTACAAAGGTCGCGGGTGTAGGGTGGCACAACGACAGACGAATGGACCGCTTCAGATCTTACTCCTTCGGTAATTCATCGTATCGTATGACCATAGGCAGGAGTTTAAAGGGAATTAAAGTTCAACAACTTAATTTGGACAAAAAGTTCGATCCTTCTGACTTAATTGTCCTAAAATTGACTAATTGACCCTTAGCAATTCCATAAGGAAACTAAGAATTGCTAAAAGTAAAAAATCCCAAAAATGTTTAACCCTAAAAGTAACAGGCTGACTAAACTTGATTGACTTGACTTGACCTAAATTGACTTGACTTAAATTGACTCGATCTTTAAAAAACGTAGAGAAAAACTCTATGAAAAACGCCCCGAAAGCGCAGCAAAAAACTCTAAAAAAACGTTCCGAAACCAGTCCAAAAACCAGCAAAAAAAAAAAAAAATATAGCACACAGAGAAAGCCTAAACCAAAAGTCCCAAAAATACCAAAAAAACGAACCGAAAAATACGTCTCAGACAGGTCAGATGAATTGCGATGAGTTCGCTGGTGTTGACAACAAAAACAATTGGAATCTGTTCGTGTTACGTCTCTTCTACTTCTATCTCTTTTACATTACCATTTTACTTTTCTATCACAAATTTCAATTTTCATTTTCATCTTGTATTGTCTTCTTAGCTTCATGTGTACAGTGGCCGTGTTCGATGAGAATCATCAAAACATGTAGCATTGTCACATCCTTTAGGTTCTACTTAGTGTGTTGTTGTCTTCTTCTCCAAGTCTTCCAGCAAAGTCCTCGGGATAGACTGGAATTGCGGGAGCAGAAGATAACAACGGTGTGTGTCCTTGTTACTTTGTGTGAGCTATTTACCACTTTGAGAGAAAAACAACATTTAGTCCGTCCGCAGTCCAAAAATATTTTATGTCCATAGCCAGCTCAAGTCATCCTAGGCCACGTCAACAAAATGCCGCCGAGGACAGCTACCTGAAACACCCCCGATATAACACAAACAAACCCCAAACTCTATTGATTTTGAATTTCATTTATTTATTAGATAATATACATATATCCAAATTACTACGCGCTAATCTAACATAACTCGCAGCAAAACACATACATACTTATTGAAATATACCTTTTCTTCGCCAATTGCGAACTTTATTACTGTTGCTTTATTACAACCGTACACCATCATATATATACTATACACCTATTTATTATTATTATATATAGCCTTACAAAATGTTCCTTATTTTTTTTTATAATACTACATATACATAACCCTAATACCTTTTTGTTCTATATATTTATCTATCAAACATATCCTTGTTTTTTTTTTGTATATCGATTACCTAGCTATATACCAAGACTTATATATAGGTGATTTAAATAAACTTACGTTAAAGTGCTTGAGTTCAAATCCGTAAATTTCGTTCATCGTTGTAGGAAGTGTCAGCTAAGTCCAGTTTATTTCGTATCGCTCTTATTGTCTATTACCGTAAATCGTCGTATAGTCCCATTGTTAGTATGAATTCTGCTGAAAGAGAAAAACAATTAAACAAATTAAGAAGAGAAAGTCTATTTGATGAAAATAGAATGATTACTAGGTCTAGCTCACAACAACAAAAGCAGTCAACTGGTGCGATGCAAAGGGTACAGCACACCCCGATAGATAACAGAAGAACATCCCAAGGGCCTCCTGCTGGTGACACCGGTGTTCCACCACTCGACCCAAATCAGAGCGGGGCTACGGCGTTAGATCCTTTGCAGACCGCTCCCCAATATAGCTACAGCAATTTAGGTGCATTGCCAAAAGTGCAACGCACGCCAAATAATAGTAGGGAGTCTGTCCGAATGCCTAGCCTACCGATAGCCATGTAGATGTACGTCGGGAAACACCAACACCTGACTTTGCCCACAGCCGTTCGTCCAGTCCGATTCGATTCAAGCGCCCCCATACAGTAGCCTGAGCAATTTAGGAGCAGTTAGGTCGCAAAACCCGAGTGCTGGAGCTGTAGTAGACCTAGAGAGAGGTAAAGAAAAATCAATTAATCAGCAAACCAATGAGCAAATAAACAAGGTACAGAATGACTTGAAAGCATACGTTAACCTAGCTTTAGTCAACGCCTTTTCGTCATTGAAGGAATCGCTAAAGGGAGAGATCTCTGAAAATTTAAAAACAGAGATGCGAAATAGCTTTTTAGGGTTCACCAGTGAAATAAATCACCTTTTCTGTCAAAATCCCCCAATAGAAGAAGAGAGAGCATATGTTCCGCCTCAGCCGGTAATTCCACAACAACCAATAGTCCATCCACAGCCTTCAGTCCTACAGCAACCATTCGTTCCACCGCAACAACCCGTTCGTCAAAGGCAGTCCCAGTTGGACGCAGCCGCACGGACATTTGTTCCTGTAGGGCAGAATTGGCAAAACCATAATTATTACAGGTCGAACCCAGGTCATCAACAACAACAGGCTCGAAATCCTCAGAGCGTATACCACCATAGTCCATCACTTCATTTTAATCAAACAGGTCCTCGTCAAGGAGGTCCAATAAAAATCGACAAGTGGGGCCTCAATTTTGAAGGAAAGTCGGAGGGCATTGATGTCGAGGATTTTATCTTTCGACTTGAGACGCTCCAAGGCCAGTACGACTGCCCCTGGGCAGAAATTATGAGGGACTTTCATCTTCTCCTCTCAGGTGCTGCTTATGAATGGTATTGGCAATACCAGCGCTCCAATTATCGTCCAAGGCCCAAAAACGTGGCAAAAATTTTTCAGGTGTATAAAACGGGTCCCTACGTTATCTCCTTTTCCAAAATCCCTTATTGGACATAATCTCTCTTTTTTTTATCTCTTTTTCCAAAATCTTCCGGGACAAAATCCCCCTTTTTACATACATACTTATTAAATTCCTCGTTAAAATCCCCTGTTCGTTTAGAATCTATCCGTTTTTTAAACGCCTAGTTTTGGCAGTAAAATTAAGCAAACAACATAATATAAACTTTGCATATATCCAATTTCGCACATATACCCATAGGTATCTCACTCTGTCGCGCGACAGAATTAATAACACCAAATTTAAAACAGGGAGATTTTGTTCCGTGGGGATTTTCTCTCAGGGTCTTTTGGAGTAAGGGATTCCAGCACAGGGGATTATGGAATAGGGGATTTTGGAAAGGGGATTTTGGAAAATGAGATATCATCACCAACCCGTATGAAACATTTGACGTGATTTGACTTAAATTGACCTTAACAACTTTAACGCAGAAAAAAAACTGCACAAAGAACGCCCCGAAATCGCTCCGAAACACTCTCAAAAAACGACATGAAAACGCGCCTTAAAAGGCCAAAGGTTAAAAAACGGCCTGCAAAATGCGTCGAAATACTTCGAAAGACGCGCCAAAAAATTAACTAGAAAACGCATAAAAAGACAATTCGACAAAACACCCTAAATAGGTTCCAAAAACCCCAAAAAGCCTTCGAATTTGATGGATAGAACATTTGACGTTATGCTAGAGTTGGAATTTTGTTCAAACATTTGGGATATTACTGCCGACCAATTTGCTTTCATCTAATCGTCCTGAAACCTTCCTTCCTTCTTCCGCTATTTTAAATGTGAAGTAACTACTTGCGACTATTTCTAGCTGTGTGATCAAATGTGTATGCTCAGGAAATCAGAAACGAATTGGGACTTTTGTGTTTGTCGCTAGAGCGTTCATCTAAAATCGATAGCAATTGAGAAACACCTCATCTCTGTGATAATCATCCAATGTTTTCGACTGTCCTCAATAATTTTCAATATACCACTTATGAAGAAAACAATAATTGCTAACCATTAACTAATTGGCCAGCACCAAGATAATAGGCCAAAAACGAACAAAAAACACATCCTTACTGTCTCAATTCGTTCAATACACCCATAAAAATGAAAACCAATTTGAGACTTGAAATTCAATTTCTATTAAATGTGCGAATAATATTGTTCAACAATTCAATACCTCTTTCCCCAAGATGTCTGCCTCTGCAAACTTCAGTTTAAAAATATCTTCAAAGGAAACCAACAAAAAATGTCCTAGCATACAAACTTCTCCCAATCGCACCGGCTAAAAAAAAAAACGAAAACAAAATTATATACCAAAAACGAAAAACAACTTTTCAAGTTTCTTCCTCGAATTTCTATGACCAGTTCCATGGGGGGAATAAAAGTCGAAAGGAAAACTTCGATTCCCAAGTCCAATAAACTATGAAACTTTAGTTCATGATATATTTTGCACTCATTCTACATATGTACGTGCGAGTGTGTGATATATTCGCACGATCCCTATTCCGGAAAGCAAGTAGAACTCCTACAGGCAAATGACAATAACAATAAAAATAAAATTTCCCAGTAATTGGAGTTCCTTTAAGTAAAATGTGAGCGTAATCACTTTAAATTGTCTAACTGTGCCACTTGTGTGTAAAAGGACGACGACGGCAACGACAACGACGAAAAAGACACGCTATAGAGGAATTTGAGGGCTTCAGGAGCCGAAGCCACTCCGCATCAACGCCTAATGGGTGGCAATTTAAAATCGTCTTCAAAAGTGATATATTGATGTGCGCTCCGTTTAAGCACCCACACAGCTACGGCACAGAGCAGAGGTTGAAGACTCTCATAAATTACTTAAAAAATTCAACATCAACGCACAGGCATAGCGAGTGTTTCACTTGAAAATCCAATTTTCGGAAACTTGCATTGCTTCCATCAAAAATGCAATTTACAGTAGCTTCCGGCGAAATAAGGTCATCGCGTTACTAGTATATACTTGGTCTTACTTCTTTTTTAAGTAGTTGGTCTAGCTTAGGTTATGAACTATGGTTCTTTTGGGAGCCAGAGGTAAGAGTTTTAAATTGAAAATGTTTTCAATGGGAGAACTGGAACTGTGGAACGCGTCAAATGATTTAAAATGTTGCTGTATAGCTTCTTCTTAGGAGTTCGACCTTCGACAATGTGAGGAAGGGGCAGTACTTTTGGAATATTGTGTACGGACAGCTAGAGAGTCAAGTTGTTATTATTTTTAATTTTTAAATTGGGGTGGGCTGGTTGATTGCTACGTATTAGCCTCTAGCGCAGTACCGCGAGTTGAGAAGGTCTGTTGTAATACCCTCGGAGTCACTGTGACTATAGTGATTGATTTGGTCATCAGTTTAAATCAAGGTCCCTGGTGAGTTTTTAATGTCTTGATATTTTTAGTCTTCTTTCTTGCTCTTTTAGCCCACAAACCACAGAGAATGGACCGTGGACTCCTCCCACATAACGGACTTTGCCTACAAGCTGCTTTCGGGCCGAGGATTTTTCATCTATTGGTGCTGTACAAAATCAAAGGAGCGCATGCATACTTGAATATATGTATGCCTGTGGTATATAGAATAATCATTGCCGCCATTGATTTTGATATTTCACACGTATTCACAGAAAGGGGAATTAATTCCGGGGAGAATCGGGTAGGTGCACGGAAGTTGGCGGTCTAGTTTGTGTTTTAGGGAGAGCTTGTCTGTGGACAATCTGCCGATTATATTTGACAGACGAATGACTTTTGAGGAAGTCAGTTAAGATGTTTGAATCACTTTTGCTCATGCAGAGTAATTGAAGGGTACGTTTAGCATAGCTGATAAGTTTTTGGAATAGTGGAGTTGAATGTATGGAGTTCCATAGCCTCATTTGGAGCTTCTAAGACTCCAGCTCTGTCTTGATATTAAAGGATTAGAGGGCTTAGGTAGGTAGGTAGGTAGGTAGGTGTGGCGGTTTATTAGAAAACCCAAGTAGCACTAAGTGCCGTTTTGTTACCACAACTCATTTGACCTGGTTGTTAAAGTTTGTCGAAGTGGAGATTTTAGATCCAACCTGTGGAGTTCAAAAAGGTTATAAGAGGGCTTATGAGCCCATAAAAAAAAAACACCTCGTAGCAATAACAACGCACAGAGGTTGGTCTTCTCCTCCGCTCTAATCACCAGTTGACGGGCTTGTACTCATCGCTCAATTGGCGCAAGTGGTAGTCACTTGGTCAATTGACAAAAATCGAAGTGCAGGTTCACTTCCTGTCTGATGATGAATTAGTGGTATAGTTCATTCCTACCAAAGTGACTGTGTCTACAAGTTGTTGTTAATGTAATTCTCTCAAACAATAATTCATAGAATAAAGATAGTTATTGAGCTTCTGGCCTTTCTCTCTGGACATGTAACCTAGAAGAGAGTCACGAGCTAGCTGCTCCATAATTTTGAGATAGTGGAAGACGAGTTCTAATTGTTCTAAGGCTACGGGGTGGAAGGAGCCCATTATTGCCTCTGATGGTCTGCGAAGCTTTGAGCGTAGAACCCACAGTTGTTAAGGTAATCAAAAAGAATGCCCATTGGGTCAGTACCTCCTCCTCCTTCCTTCTTGATGGTTCAACTTTGGTTCTGTTATACATCCAGCATAAAAGTCACCCAATCGTTAACCCTTTCGGTACATCTTTTTTGTTCTAAGGTTAAAAAAATATTATTTTTCTTTTTGTTGATACGGAGACTCCTACTAAAAACATTGTAACATTATTTTTGGTAAATATTGGTTCTAAAGTGGTTTTTGGGGACGTTGACACATGGCAACGTTGTTGTCTCAAGTGGCAGCAACATAACGAACAAAATTAATAATTTTGTTTTAATTTCTTAGTTTTACAAATTAATTGAAAAGAAAAAAGAATAATTAATTTTTGTAATTTAAATGTATTGTTAAAAAAATAAGGATTTTTGCAAATATTTACAAACAAAAAATCCTATTTTCATATTATGTGTAAAAATAAAAAAAACTGAAAAAAAATAATAAATTGTTGCATTTATCCTCGATTTTTTACTTAAAGTAATAATTAAATTTAAGTTTTTAAAAACTATTGTTAATTTATTATGAATTTATAAGACATAAATATGAATTATTATTATTATTATATTTTCTTTGTTTACTTCAAACATTACAATTACTACAAATTAAAAAACCAGCATATTCCAAGATAAGCGCGTGTATTTATATAAAAAATAATTAAAAATATTAAAAAAAAAAAACAAAAAAAATATTCATAAAAATTTAAGTATTTTGTTTGTAATTTAAACTTAATTAAAAAGTAATGATATTCAAGACTATTAATGCATTAAATCAAATTTATTTTTATACATTATGTAGGTATATATATACTCATTTCATTCATAGAAATTAAGGAAAAGGACTTTGTCTACCTAGGCTCCGCTATGAACTCAAACAATGAAACCAGTGCTGAGATTAAACGAAGAATAACTCTTGCCAATCGCTGTTTCTTTGGGCTAAGAAAGCAATTGAGTAGCAAAGCCCTCTCTCGAACAACTAAAGTGACCCTTTATAAGACCCTAATCATCCCAGTCCTACTTTATGGTGCAGAGGCATGGACTCTATCAAAAGTGGATGAGGCTACTCTTGGCTGCTTCGAGAGGAAAATTCTTCGAGTAATTTTCGGTCCCGTCTGCATAGACGGTGAATGGAGGAGGAGATACAACGATGAACTGTACGGGCTGTACAGCGACATCGACCTAGCCAGAAGAGTGAAGGTCCAACGACTGCTCCGGCCCGGAAGATTTTCGAATCCACACCTGAGGGACGGCGAAGTAGAGGAATACCGCGACTCAGGTAGCGTACGCAAGTGGAAGGGGACCTTAACCAACTTAGCGTGCGAAACTGGAGACAGCTGGCCAAATATCGTGCTGGCTGGAGACGCTTGTTGGTTGAGGCCCAGGTCCAGCCAGGACTGTAGCGCCACCTTAAGTAAGTAAGAAATCATTCAAATATATTATTATAGCCCTTTTAGTAAAGAAGATGTCCGGCCTTCTTCCGCCTCAGAAGGTCTATCCTTGGCGAGGAAATCGTCACTTCAGCAAACCTTACTGATATACCCCCAGAGAAGATAATCGTCTTCCTGACTGTCTCCGGAATGAAAAGTTGGTTATAAGACCACACCAGGGAAGGCACAATAGGTTCCTTTTTAAAGAAGCCGAAGTGCCAGAGCCTCATGAAGGCTCTTCCGACTTATAATAATAATCTATCTAAAGAAGATGATTAAGTGCTGTATCCGTAGATTTGCCGGCCTTGTAATCATGTTGATTGTTCATTGTTCATTGTTCAATGCTACATAAATATTCGAAACTTTCAAAATTTCGCTCCAATTAGTTTTGAAATATATCGTTTGCAATGTTTTAAAAAAAATAAATAGGTGTCGCAACAGGCGGTAGACACCCTATGCCTAGCTTCTCCCAACGGCTCCCTGAAATTACGCCAAAAAGTGTTTTCGAAAAAATACCAAAATAATTGCGGCGTAATATTTTTGTCAAAAACGCCAAAAAATAAAAAAAGAAAATTCACCAGAATGCCAGGAAATTACGCCATATTTTTGGAAAAAAGCCAAAAAGTTAAATGGTAATTACGTCAAAAAAAATTAAATAAGGCCCCAAATCTGCCAGTAAACTCAAGCAAGGGGGTTGCAGGGGGGCATCATGCCCCCCCCATACGGTTTCGTATTTCGTTTGGGATCTTATATCACGTTTTTTGGTGTTTTTTCCAAAACACTTTTTTGGGCGATTTCTCAATTTTCTTAAATGGAAAAAATGCCCGAAAGAGTTTTGGAAAAAATGGCAAAATTAGCGGCATTTGTGTCAAAATATTTGGGCGATTGTTTCTAGGAAAAAATGCCACAAATTTGTATGGAGGTTTTTGGGCTCTTTTTCCACTTTAATTTTTTGGCGTAATTTCTTTTGGCGTAATTTCAGGGAGCCTCTCGCAGCCATTCGTTTTGTGTGAGTTTCTATTTTTGGTACGAATGGAAGGGACTTACAATTTTATGCCGAGTCCGAACGCCTGAATTGAGAAGCCGTCATATTCTCGGATGTTTGTCAGACGTTCTGAAAAAGAAAAAAGAAACGCATATTTTAAGAACCTTCTGGGCCTAAGACAAGCTAAGAAACTTCTAGGGGACTATAACCTAAAAAGATTCAAGGCATGTATTGGTCTAAGCAAAAACAACCTAAGAATCCTCACAGGTATCCTAACGGGACACTGTAGACTGAGGGAACATATGAGGAAAATGGGTGTATCAGAAGAAGGTATCTGCAGATTCTGTGATGAGAACGCAGAAACCCCAGATCACATTCTAGAATACTGCGGGGCACTGACCCACAGGAGGATCAAACATCTGGGCAAGTACCAGATAACAGATAAGGATATACAAACCATGGACCAGCTACTCATTCTCAGATTCATTAGAGAAACTGGACTGGATGAAGTGCTCTAAATTTGATATTCTTGCCAAGGCTAAAGACAGAGCAAAACCCTCAAACACGGTTCTTAACGGAACTGTAATGCGATGGGGGCTCTGGAAAAAGGGCATGAACCTTTCCAAGGTATAAGCAGGGGGCGCAATAGACCACAAGGTCGCAGTGCAAGTTATCACCATCTGTAACGCACACCTGCAAAAAAGATATCAACGCGCACAAACCTGTTCCCACTGAGTCAGCAGGTTATTGGCCAGGTCCCACATACAACAACGGTACTAGCTGCGGCATTACTTTCCCACGACATGAAATATGGATGACACCCGATGCAGGCGGATACACGCGCTGCGTGCAATTAGGCGACTCAGCGGATTGGCCATGAGCGATGGGACTACCCATGGCATGGATATAGTTTTAAGTCTTTAGTCTTAATTTGGACCTCAGGCAATACGGATATTAAATATAATTTATAACGTCTTAATTTGTATTTTTTTCTTCACGAACGAGTTGGACCAACCCAGGTTGGTGTTCGGTTTTTTTTGAGACATCCTCGACAGGATCCTCTAACTGGCGCCCGAGCAGGGACCGGCTTCCTAAATCCCCTCCTTGATCCGTGTGATTTTTGCAGTGTCCTTTTATACAGGACTATTGATTGCTACGCTCTATAGAGTGCAAATTACTGTACCCATGGGAACACAGCTAATCATTGTAATCAATAAAACTGCAAACCTTTCGTCATACCCATGGGAACATGACGGAGATCACTAGAGGATAAAGGATAGGATTGTGAAGTAAATCGTGCCATTAGTAGGTTGCTTGCAATTATAAACGCTTGCGACTAAACGGGAATTACACGATCCTTCCGAAGTCGGTTCCATCAGTTGAAACATTCTTTTTTTTTACGATCAAAAATTAATTATATGGTCTCCTTTTCCTACAGTTTCTACGTAATTCGAGTGTTATAAATCAATATACGCAATACAAAAAAGTGAACTTGAGTGAAAAGAATGTATATTCCAATGTGAGTTAAAGAAAAGATTCAGTTCAAGAAGAAAGAAAGAGAAATCTTAGTGAAATAACGCCAAAGAACAAGGAGAATCAATCCTCCAATTCAAAAAAAATATATTAAAAAATTGTTTGAAAATTTAATCAATTCCAACCCGAGAGAATATACCAAACATTTTGAGAGAAGTGTCGAGTCAATTAAGAATTAAGAACTACAATACTGATATATATATATTAAAGATATAGAAAATCTTCAGTGCAACAACGGGGATAGAAAAGAAAAGCTTCAGTGCTACAGGAAAGGAAAAAGGAAAAAATATAGAGCTGAAATACTAGTGATTAAGAATTTAAATATTACAATAATTGTGTTAATATAGAGAGAATCCAATAAGGATATTCAAAAGGGAACGTGATTGGCATTAGAAAGTTAACCAAGCAGATAATACAGATAAGTACAATTTTTTAATTTTTCTTTCCTTCCTTAACTAAGTTACCCATTTATTCCGCGATATGGATGCTGTAAGTAGGTCACTAACCGAGCTAACAGGCGCAGTGAACTCTATCCTTGCCCAACTCAAAGCGTTCGAAACACGTCTCAAAACGCTCGAGGACGGCCAGGTGCGGGAAGATGTGCCTGTCAGCGATCAAACTGAACTTTGCGTACCCCAAAACGAATCCGATTTGAAGGATATTAGTCGACTCCCTGACTGCGTCAAGGAGTTGCAAACGTTCGAAGGCGACCCAACCCAATATATATCATGGGTTCATGGCGTCGAGTCCATACTAAGAGATTACGACATAATCAAGACAAAACCCCTATATCGTGCTATACTTCAGCACATCCGACAGAAGATCAGGGGTACTGCGAATGCAGCCCTTGTATCTTATAACATTTTTGATAATGATTGGGTGACCATAAAACAATGTCTCTCGCTGCATTATGCAGACAAGCGGGATATGCGGACGCTAGAGCATCAGCTCAACCAATTATCCCAAAAGACCCTTAAGCTAGACGAATTTTACGCCGCAGTGAACCACCAACTATCACTTATGATAAATAAAATTAAAACTGAGACCTTTAGTCAGGAAACAGTCACGGCCCTAGTCGAAACTTACAGAAATAGGGCTTTGGATGTCTTTATTCGAGGCCTGAACGGCGAAATCTCGAAGATGCTGGTTATTCAGAAACCAAGAACTCTCCCAGAAGCCTACTCGGCATGCTTGGAGATTCAGAACCTCAATTATCGCAACCATACGATACACGCCCCGTCAAAGTCAAATACGATAACCGCACCAATAAACCAAACCTTCAAACAGGACACAGGGCCTGCCTTGCCACGGCCTAATTTCAACAGGTTTAACCAACAACCATATTCCGCTCCCTATCGCGAAAACGGTATTCCGCCAAGGCCAAGTGGCCCTAAGCCGCACGAAAGGATGGATATCGACCAGTCAACCCAGTCACGTAATGTGAACTATATGAATAGACCGCAGGGCAACAGGCAGTTCAAAAGGCGGGCATGGTCAGACAACTACCCTCGGAAACAGCAGAGGATGTTCAGCCTGCAAACCTTCGATGAAGGATCGCCCGAATCACCGAATGAGGTAGAGAGGTACGTCGAGACAGCGAACGAAAGCTTAGAAGACGAGGTAAATTTTATGACAAACGGACATCCAGCGTACCATATATAGGGTATCGCATAGGCAATGGAACCATACTGAAATTCCTTGTCGACACGGGGGCGAACAAGAATTTCATTAGTCCGTCCGTCTCCAGTAAAACCACGCGCCTCCAAAAACCATTTTCCGTGCACTCAGCAGCCGGGAACATCAAAATTAATCATTGCATTACCGGGAGATTCTTTAAGCAAGTCGGGAATGACACTCTTCTGACATTCTATGTCCTGCCGGGTCTGGTTTCTTTTGACGGTATCATCGGGGATGATACGTTGAAGGAACTGGAGGCGGTAATCGACAGAAAGGCGAATGTTTTAAGACTGTCTCCTAACATTGTTATTCCTCTTAGAGAAGAATTCTCAAAGGAGGTCAACATTGTTCTTGACAAGAATCTACCGAGCGAAACCCAATCCAAGCTACATTATATTATACGGAAATATAACTCTCTTTTTGGCCCCATCAGTAATCATGAAACGGTCCGGACCGCTGTGCTTGCGGAAATAAAGACAAGCACAAGTGAACCAATATATACGAAAAGTTACCCGTATCCAACACCTCTTAGAAAGGAGGTTGACAAAGAGATTGCCGAACTCCTGAAAGAGGGAATCATTAGACCCTCCAAGAGTCCATACAATTCACCCATATGGGTCGTGCCCAAAAAACCCAAGCCTTCAGGCGAGAAACAATACCGTATGGTAATTGATTATAAGCGCCTGAATGCTGTAACCATATCCGATGCCTACCCCATACCTGACATTAATTCAACAATAGCGAGTCTTGGCAAGGCGAGATATTTTACTACTTTGGATCTTACCTCTGGATTCCATCAAATCTCAATGAAGCCATCAGACATTCCTAAAACCGCATTTTCCACTATGAACGGGAAATACGAATTCCTCCGACTACCCTTCGGTCTGAAAAATGCTCCCGCCATATTCCAGCGAATGATTGATGATGTCCTTAAAGAATTCATAGGCCAAATTTGCTATGTATACATAGACGACATCAGCATCTTTGGGGATAGCGAGGAGAGCCACCTAAGAAATATTGAAACCATTTTGACTCGATTACAGGAAGCTAACCTAAAAGTTAATTTAGAAAAAACTCATTTTATGAAAACGGAAGTTGATTTTCTAGGGTACATCATAACTCCAGACGGCATTCGGCCAGACACCAAAAAAGTCTCAGCTATTCAAGAACTCCTTCCCCCTTCGAATCTGAAAGAACTTAAATCATTTCTTGGTCTGACCTCCTATTATAGGAAATTTATTCGAGATTACGCCCATGTGGCTAAGCCTTTGACCAATCTCACTAGAGGAGAAAATTCCCAGGTTAAGGCTAATCAATCCAAGAACATACCTATAACTCTGAACGAGAAAGAAACTAGGGCATTCAGTGATCTCAAGACGCTATTGACTTCATCAGAAGTTCTGGCATTCCCCGATTTTAACAAACCTTTCAACCTTACAACGGATGCCTCCGATTATGCCATAGGGGCAGTGTTGTCTCAGGGGGAATCCGGAAATGACAGACCAATTTCATACATATCCCGCTCCCTTAACAAAACTGAAGAGAACTACGCGACGAATGAGAAGGAGATGCTGGCAATTGTCTGGGCCCTCGATAATCTGCGATCATACCTCTACGGAGCAAAGAGGATAAAAGTGTACACGGATCATCAACCCTTAACATTTGCGTTAGGCAATCGAAACTACAATGCAAAGTTGAAGCGCTGGAAAGCGCGCATCGAGGAGTATAATTGCGAATTGGTTTACAAACCAGGCAAATCGAACGTCGTGGCAGATGCTCTCTCGAGACTTAAGGTACAGATGAATCACTTGACCGACACAGCTAGACCTGTGACGGCACCAAGTTCGAATAACGTGGAACATGGCTCTGTGACTGACTCAGCTAGTGAAAACAACTCCACAACGGAAACTGTGGCGCCTAGCGCGAGATCAGATTCATCAACGGAAACAGCTACAGAGTCGGAGGGCTCTACAGATTCAGCCAGCGGAACTATGCACAGCGCAGAGCAGGATGGCTCTGATCTTATCCCACATGTTGAGGCACCCCTCAATGTGTTTCGTAATCAGGTCATAATAAAGGCAGGGAAGGGTCTAAATATATATGAAGAGCCCCATCCTGGTTATTCCCGACATTTCGTTGCCCAGGAAAATTTAAATGAAGCGTATTTAGTAAAAATTCTTAAAGATAAATTGAGGCCGAATCTGATAAATGGCATAAAGATACCGGAACCGTATATTGGAATGTTACAAAAAGTATATCTTAACAACTTTATAACTTACAAAGTCCGTATCACGCAGAGGATAGTAGAAGATGTGAAGAGAGAGGACAGGGTATGGCAACTTATTAGCGAGGAACATAGGAGAGCACACAGGAACCCAAGGGAAAATAAGCTACAATTGTTAGAACGATACTATTTTCCTCGAATGAACAGTCTCGTTACGAAATATGCGAAAACGTGTGAAATCTGTCTGGCAAACAAGTACGACAGGCACCCGGCTGACCCTGAACTACAGGCAACCCCCATACCATCATATCCGTGTGAAATCCTTCACATGGATATTGTGGAGGTGCAGAACGAAAAATACATTAGTTGCATCGATAAATTCTCAAAGTTTGCCAAGCTCTTTCATATTAAAGATAAATCATCGCTTTACCTTAGGGATAAAATCACTAAAATCTTGCATTACTTCACGGTGCCTAAAATCTTAGTAACTGATAATGAACGCAGCTTTCTCAGCCCAATCATTCTTAATTTTATACGTATGTTGGGTATAAAGCTGTATTTAACACCTGTTCACCGTAGTGAAGTAAATGGTCAAGTAGAGCGGCTGCATTCAACGGTTTTGGAAATTTATCGCTGTCTGAAAGCGGAATATAAGGGTTTGCGTCCGAAGGAAATAATGAACATATCAGTCGACAGATATAACAACACCGTCCATTCGGTCACAAAAAAGAAACCATCGGACGTATTTTTTAATAGAACCGCAAGAATAAATTTTCAGAACTTGGTTAACTTTCGTGCTAGGGTTAATCACGAATTGAGAGGGGAAATTAGGAAAAAACAGGAATCATGCAATAGACGGCTCAATGCCAAAAAGCCATCACCAAGAAAATTTCGAAAGGGTGACATAATATACACGGCTTATAAAAAAATCCAGGGCAAAAATTTGCCTTTGTACCGCAAGGAAATCGTGGCTCGGGATAACAAAGTAACAGTTATCACCTCCACGGGACGAAAAGTCCATAAGAGACACATTAAAAATGTGAAATAAAAATAAAAAAAAAAAAAAAAAAAAGGGGAGAATGAAAGCGAAATTGAAAAAATGAAAATCATTTGATCATTTGCTAAATGCATGTATCGAATTTCTCCATTATACATTTAAGAAAAATTATATAGTAGACTAATTATAACTTGTAATATTATCCTTAAGTCCATATAGATAGTTAAAATAAAAATTTATAACGTTGATATGACTTCCTGTCATTTTTACTCAACAAGGAGATTCCACTCTTGCATCACTTAGTATCTATTTCACAGACTCATGCTTCTATCCGTCGCCGAAGGATTCCAGATTTTCAACTACAAATCACCCATAGTCTCCTTGAAGGAGGGCCATGGATGGATCGTTGATGGCAGCTTCAAGCTAGTACACACCATTGACCTGGCACAGTTTCAGAACCTTGTGGACGGGGTAACTAACGCTATAGCCAACAACATCGAGGACAAAGATAGGAAGCGCATAATGGAATTTCATGTGCAACAGATAAGGGACCGCCTTAGCTTACTAAAAGGCAAATCACAGAGGAAAGCTAGGTCTATCGACTGGATTGGAACAGCCTGGAAGTGGGTAGCTGGCAGTCCTGATGCCTCTGACTGGAACGAGGTGCTTAAAAGCCAAGGAAGAATAATTGAAAACAACGACCAACAGTACCAAGTCAACGAGAAACTCATTGACATTACAAAGGATATAACACGCAAGATTAACCTGGTGATTGACAGATACGAGCAAGGGGTCAAGGACAACATTTCTGGGAGATTCGAGCAAGACGCCTTGGACGAGATCATACTCATAAAAGGGGAGATAAACGAAATCGTTAGGGCCTGTCAGATGGCGAAGAGCGGCCTAATTAACACGAACCTACTAAATACTGAGGAAATCAACAAGGTTATCAGCGAATTGGAGACCCTCCCGTACGCCAACGAAATTGAGGCAATCGAGTATGGAACACCATCAATCTTCACCAATGGATCGATGCTGTTGTATGTTATTTCAATGCCGAAAGTGGGACAAGAGGAATTTAACCTACTTATAACAAGGCCATCGGTGATCGAGGGAAAACAGATCGAGATGAAATTCAGAAAAATGCTAGTCAATCACGAAAAAACCTTTGGCATCGTAGCGAATTGTCTTTCAATTAACAACTCGACAATCTGCGAGGACAAATCACTGCAGAAAATTCCTGAGGACGCTTGCGTCTCTAGGCTACTGAAAGGAGGATCAGCGACTTGTGTCTTCCAGACTAACAATGAAGAGATTATTGAACTCATCAAGGAGGACACAATTTTTGTCACTAATTTTAATGGTGATTTAATCTCTAACAATGTTTCAAAGTTTCTTTCAGGCACATACGTAATCCAGCTCTACAACGAAAGCATCCGGCTGAAGGGCAGAACATTTTCGAGCTCTACGGTTACAGCCTTACAAGCTCTTCCCCCCGCTATGATGAACATCACTAATCGTTACCGCGAGATTGACTTGGGATACGTGCACGGCATCAGCGTTCGGAACATAGAACGCCTAGGTAATCTAACTCGAGAATTTAAAATCTCTATACTTACAGAAGCTGCAATCTTAACCTTTGTGGCATCAATCGTCTTCATCATCTGGAGGAAGATATACTCAAAACCCCGCCTTCCAACGGTTTCACCCATTGACCTATCGCAGGCAGTAGTCTGACCCTGAGGTCACCTAAGATCTACGGGCCGTAGATTTTAAAGGAGGGAGGAGTTATCACCATCTGTAACGCACACCTGCAAAAAAGATATCAACGCGCACAAACCTGTTCCCACTGAGTCAGCAGGTTATTGGCCAGGTCCCACATACAACAACGGTACTAGCTGCGGCATTACTTTCCCACGACATGAAATATGGATGACACCCGATGCAGGCGGATACACGCGCTGCGTGCAATTAGGCGACTCAGCGGATTGGCCATGAGCGATGGGACTACCCATGGCATGGATATAGTTTTAAGTCTTTAGTCTTAATTTGGACCTCAGGCAATACGGATATTAAATATAATTTATAACGTCTTAATTTGTATTTTTTTCTTCACGAACGAGTTGGACCAACCCAGGTTGGTGTTCGGTTTTTTTTTGAGACATCCTCGACAGGATCCTCTAACTTGCACTAAACCCTCTTCATTATTATTATTATTATTATTATTATTATTATTATTATTGTCAGACGTTCGCGAGAAGTGGCCCAGTAGAAAAAACCTTAAGATGTAATTTGTGTTTTTCCAGTTTTACCAGGGACCGAACTTGGGATACCTCGCAGAGTAGTCCAGCGCCCACAATGTTTTTTTTTTTGATTCGGAATTTTTTCGAAATTGTTAGTCAGTGTCCATAATATTGAATATGCGATGTCATATAGATATAATTGGCTTTTCCCTGCCGAAGATAGGTGACAGAAAGTGTGCTTTCAATATTGCCAAACTCTATAGCCATTATTTTAGCAGTCACGTAACCTCGAAGACGTCTTTAGCGTACGAGAAGCAATCTTTTCATACGAGTATACGTTTAATATACATAATTGAATACTGCACTCAACCCCACTATTCATAACCGACTCTCAGCACAAACTATATCACCCAGTTAATCAGATTTCCTTCTCAAACCAGGGTCCAGTTACCAGTACCACTTAAACATATTCCTAACACAAACAACTTCAAAAGAAAAACTTGACACGTCCAGAAGGACATGCTACACTTATTTGGAAAAAAAAAATTAAATCCACTTTTACCCAAAATTTGCAAATCTCTTCCATTTGCTTGTGACAACTTTGGGTATATAGTCCATTCTGTCAAGCTCTTCAGTAAATATGCTACCAAATGAATTTCGTTTTTATCTACACCATGCTGCATGCAAAGCTCTATCTACATCACTCTTATTTTTATTGGCCCTGCATCTAATTACCACCTCAAAGGCAAAAGGTTTGGATAACCCTAATTCAAAGGCCTAATAGCCATATGTTCCCGCTGTCATTACTGTTGTTCTTCGCAAGCGAAACGTGATTATCCTTAAACGTGACATCCCTAAACCAAATGTCCTCCATCCTTTTGCAATCAGCAAAAAAAAAAAGAGAAAAAGAAAACCTCCCGAAAATAAAAGCCTCTCACAGCTCGATGGCTCTTTGCAAAAAGTTGGAGAACCCAAACTTTTTATTGCATTACAGGTCTACCATGCACGTAGCAACTTTCGAAACTTATTTTTTTGTTTGTTTCCCGTAATATCCTTAACCAAATAACCCAATGGGAAAGAAAGTTTTTTTTTTCCACCAGCATTACCTCAACGGCACGGTTCCTCATTGAGGTTCGAGTGCCCTATATTTACATATTTTGCACGTAGAGTGAAATACTTTCGACCACATTCATCATTACAAGCCAAAAACCGCAATCCTACAGTGCTCACGAGAATTGCCTCGATTGCAATTACATCGACCAATTTGGCCCAATTTGTGGATGTAGATTCATCAAGGATGGAAAAACCCTGCGTTCCAATTTTAAAGTAATCAAACTTTGTAATCATCTATTAATTTACTCACACCAAGTGCGGGGTGTGTTAAGCGCGTTAACCTCACCAAAATTGCATATTCCCGTGGCGCAACATCATCGTTCCACTAGCCGCTATACGGAGGGACGACAACGAGAATTCATGTTACATTCTACGGAACGGAAATACCTTTTGAATTGGAGTTTAGCTCGCAGTGAAGGTAGGTACTGTACGATACTATTACCACACCCACGCACCAGAAGCATGCAATGATGCAAATAATAATGGGGAAGTGGTGGACTGTACCGTTGCACAGATACCTTTATCGAATTAACCGATTTGTAATTAAGAGGGTAGCGTTTGGCAATTTCCAACTGAGTGTTGGATTGCTTCTGGGCGCCTTTCTACCGAAATTAGTACAACAACGGAGCGAGCAAACAAGTTCCTCTAGCTGGGGTATCCAGAGGGAATGGATGTATTTGCATGGATGGACGTAGTACAGTTAGAAAGCCAGCTGCGTCAGTTGCACAATCGTTGGCATCACTGGAAATCCATGTACGTGTAACAAAAATAACGAGTAAGCATTGTCGGAATGGATGCTACCTAATAAAGCGTACAGTGTGTATGGCAAGTGGACACACTGATCAGTAAGTTCGGATTTGATGGTAGCTCAATGCCAACTTGACTGGGACTATGAAAAGTAGATGGGAATTTGTATTCTTATTAAGTGCAGATCCTGTACCAAGTTTTGGGGGTCTCCTTATTTTTCTTAGGCGGCTCTACAGTTCGGGATGGATCGAGGCCTCAACTAGATAGCCTGCCAAGTCGGTTGAGGTCCCCTTCTAGGTAGGTAGGTAGCAGTGGCGGTTCACCTTGAACCCAATTAGCACTAAGATGTGCCGTTTTGTTACCACGACTCGTGTGACCTATTTTTGGTGATTGTTTAGGATGTGGTCCGGTCGAACCTGTGGAATTGAGAAAACGGATAAGATCCTGTATCCCTTTGCCCGAGATGTCGCTAAGGTCCACAAAGAATGGTTGGTTTAGTGCGCGCAGTTTGGCTCTCGCTAGAGCTGGACATTTGCAGAGGAAGTGAGAGAGAGTTTCTTTTTCATTTGTATTACCGCAACTGCGGCAATGCGGGTTGTATGGGATACCTAGCTTGGCCGCATGGTCTCCAATTGGCCAATGCCCCGTGACTATTGCCGTGATTCTGGCGATATCTGGGCGGGTTCTGTTTAGTAGGTTATTTGTTCTGTTTTGGTTGTAGGTAGGCCATATCTTCCTTGATATGGCGCAGTTTGTCAACCCCGACCATCGGGAATTGGCTATCTGCAGAAAATGCGAATGTATTTGCCCTTTACCGCTCCTAGCGGAATGTGGACCCTCGTTGAGAGCGAGGCGTGTAGTGCTGAGCCCTTCCTGGCCAGCTCATCCGCGCGCTCATTGCCTGTTATGTCACTATGCCCTGGAACCCAGAGAAGTGTTACCCTGAAGCGCTCGCTCAGACAGGCAAGTTCGTTCCGGCACTCCTGCACCAGTTTAGAGGACATGGTAGCCGAGTCGATGGCTTTGATGGCGGCTTGGCTATCTATAAGGATAGCAATGCTTTGTTTAAGCGTTGTGTCACGCCCTAGTTGCGTACAAGCTTGTCGGATGGCCAGTAATTCCGCCTGGAAAACGCTGGCAAAATCCGGTAAGCGTACTGAAATTGATATTTGAGGTGATTCCGAGTAGACACCGGCCCCTACACCACAGCTCATCTTAGATCCGTCGGTGTATATGACCGTGTCGAAGCCCTTCACTACTTCGTCCCTCTTCCACTGGTCCCTTGTTGGGAAACCAACGTGGAAGCCTTTCGTGAAGTTTAATTTGGGTGTTATGTAGTCGGTTGGAGACGTGACCATGCCGTTTGGTAGCGAATCTAGGATATGGTGTCCTTCGAACTTGCGCGAAACTTAATGTGAGGTCTTTCTCTACTTCGTTATTCCTCCGGGTTAGACTCGAAGACTCTAAGCCCGGAGCATTTGTTTCCATCCGCTTAACATACCTTAGCCAATGGTATTGGGGGCTCCATTGATTTGTTACGGTGAGCGTTGGAAGGAATGTATGTGTTGTCAACGGTTCTATATCATCAGCATAAGCAGCAATGCAGAGTTTTCCTGTAGGATTGGTCAGGCTAGATCAATTTTGAGACAACTTTGTCATTCTGTTATTATAAGGACTGAACTTCGTGTCAAAGCTAAGCTGTCAGTCTTTAATTCAGTGTTTGTTCCAAATCTTACCTATTGTCATCAGGTTTTGGATAATGAATAAGATCGGGGATACAAGCTGCCCAAGTGAGATTTTTCCGTTGTATTGCTGGTGTGAGTGGTGTGACCCGTAGAGATCGCATTAGAAATATCAGAATACGTGAGGAACTCAATGTCTAGCAGATACTGTGCATGCTTCTGTGTTTTGGTCATGTTAAACGCATGTCCCCGTCTAGGATCCCACGACGTGCTATGGAATCCTTACCATCAGGTAGATGTCCTCTAAGAAAACCCAGGATGAGATGGTTAGATCAAGTTCATAATCTCTCCTCTACGCGTATGGGAATTGCCCTTGATGCTTTAGAGTCGATGGCGGAGAATCGAGAGCTATGGAGGGTCCACTTGAGCAACCTACACCCGCAACCCCCTTAGTGGATAAGCGGGCCAACAAAAATGAATGAATGACAAAGCAGTGGGAAATAACCCACAAATTCTTCACTCAAACCAGCCCCAGTTCAGGGGATAGATCATTCGGTCGTAGCCTGTGTATGTCGATCAGTCTTTCTAAAGGCTTATTGGACTAAAGTTTTTAGCACTTATGTTACTTGCATTGGCAGCTTTTGGTATAAAAAACACGTACACTTCTCCCAGGTGTCAGGTTCGATCACCGCGAAAACACAAAATACATTCGAAGGGGTTTTCCACTGCTGCACTTCGTTCAGACTTACCATAAAATTGTATTTTCCGTTCTATTGACCGCAAATAAGTCTCATTCAAATTTGTTGGTTATGGGAGTCTATGCCCATACATACATACATACAGACCTGTTGCCGTTAATTATTTATTCGTTTATTAGCTGAGGGGTAGAGCCTGGGAACTGCGTTTTCATCAGCAGCTTTAAAGAATCTGAAAAAGATTTAGTCTAGTTTCCTTCGGGGACTTTGAGAGATCCCAGAGCAGGCCCCATTCTTCATTTTTTGCTATGTGTACTAATAGATGGATGAGTTGAACTGGCGTGGCGGTCTTACGGCTTCGTAAGGCGTTATTGAGTAAGACCAAAATCTCGATCACCTGCAAAGTTCTGAGTTGAGGTGCCGGGGAGATCACTCAAATCTTTAGGAATATAAGGGCCGAGTAGGAAGTCCTTCCTTGCGAAAATTCGAATGTTGGCATTGGTCCATGGAGACTGTGTATAAACGAAAGATTTTATTCAGTTAAGTTTGAACTGATTATGTCACGACAGAAGTTTGAAGGTCAACAAATAGAGATTTTCTTTATTTGTTGATTTGTTAAACCGTTCAAAAATGTAGGACAATAGTTCTTGTCTAACCTGGGATTTGGCTTGCTAGAGTCTACTATCGCCACCTGAAGATTGGCTTTGGCATTCTCCGTCAGTCTTAATTTCTTACTAGCAGTGGCGATTTTCGAACTTTCTTCAATCTGCTCGTATGTACGTCATACCGAATGTCCGAATGCTACCGTGTCGGTTGACGGGCGGTCATCTATGTCCTTTCAGTTTCGTCTCGAATAGCCGCTTAGCCCTATCACACTTGTATATGCGTTCTTATTCCTCCCGACCAGACTGGGATTGAATAAAGAGTTTCGTTATTCGTTTCGTTAAGTATTCGTTAAGTCTTCCTTGTGCAATTTTACAGCACAAAAATAACCAGCAGACCTACTTGACAATTGCTTCCGTACCCAACTACCCCTATTAGGTACAGAATATTCGATCAATTGGCATTGACCAACACTTGACGAAGAATTATAACATAAGCCTCTATTATACAGTTCCAACCTATGTAAGCCGTCAAAAAATTCAACTTGGTTTCCCTGCCTTAGCTGACAATCAGTCGAAACAAAATGTTCACCAAATAATGGAAACAATTTTTATTTCTAAAATAATTGTCCTTTCTTCTTCAACACACTGTACGCAGGTAAGCTTTAGCATTTAAATAAATACGAATCGATGATATTAGCCCGTCGTTTGGTGGATACTCAATAGTAAGTCCGTATTGTTGACTTTTTGATTGGAAAATTTCCAACCGCAAAATTCATCCCCATACAGACTAACACGATGTAAGCACTTTTGCATTGTATACGTATAGCTTCAAAATGCAACTTTCCAATGCACCACTACCACCAGTAGATCGACCCATAGTGGCAATTATCCATCCACTCCTTTAATCTGGTATCAAAACCAAAGAGTACGTAGGTTCGAGAGTCGATTTAACACTATTAATTGGCTTCGCGTGCATAATTTCGACTAATTCAGCGAATGTTGCTAATTAATGAATCCACCTAAAGGGCTATACAGTAGTTTGTGCAAAAGTCCTGCCAGATTTGTATAGGTTTTCCCCTTTTTCTATTTTTAGTCTGCATATGGGGTGGTAGGTACTCGTCCTTCGCATTGCAGTACTGAAAAGTGCGGTAATGCCATTGCGTGGGAGCTCTTCAATCGGAAAATTTTTCGCCTGCAGGCACAGTATAATAATGGATTGGTGGGGGAATTTGGTAAACATTAAATCATCTGACTTTAATGAAATTTCAAAAGTTTCATCACATTTGTTGATTTACTCATCAGCAAGCCTAGTTGAGCGAAAGGAGGCTCGTTAATATACATTTTGATGTTGGTTTCGGCTGAAATATTCATTAAATAAATTACAATATATGTGTAATACTTGGTAATGATGTTTGCAATTTTAAGGTAATACGCCGGATTAAAGATGACAGGGCAAAATTGCTAACCTTAGTTATGGACTGCATAATGCATATATGGAGATTAATTGAATTTTCAGTTACTCTAAAAGGTTTTTAACTTAATTTAAATTAGTCTAATTTGAAATGCGCATAGCCAGTAGGTACCTATATATAAAGTGCCACTTGTCCTAGTTTGAAATGAAAAAAAAATTGTATATTTCTCTCCGTTGAACAAATGGAAAAGACAGGTAGCAACTTAATAAATATTAATTCATATAACGCAGCAAAAATGGTAATAAATTTTGGAGCACCCACAAATGCTTATTTTTATTAAAATGCTAAAAATATAAATACAGTCTTTGATAGCAAATTTAACTTTAAAGATATGGTACTCTTTACAAATAAAAGGAAAATACCACAGTTTGCTACACCTTCTGTTGGCGGCACACCCCTCAGACTCTCTGATAGCGCAAAGTACCTGGGACTTAAACTAGACAAGAAATTAAATTGAAAATTGAACACCAATGAAAGAATCAAAAAAGCCACAATAGCCTTTTATTCCTGCAGCAGAATCTTTGGGAAAACCTGGGGCCAATCCCCCAAAATTAAGCTCTGGATGTACACGGCTATAGTAAGACCTATACTGACCTACGGCGGTCTCGTATGGTGGCGTTAACGAAGGTTCAAAGACTAGCGTGCATTGGCACCACCAGTGCCATGAGGAAAACTCCAACCGCATGACTTGAGGCTATCCTCAATCTGCGTCCGCTAGACATTCATGTACAACTATCGGCCGCAATTAGTGCAATGAGAATCAGCCAATCGGTAAAATGGAATTAGAATGAAACGCTTCATTCTATGATCCTACAGAAATATTTTGGCCGTGTACCTGTCACGGACTACATCACGCCTTACCTAGAGTTTACAAGACCCTTCTCTAGCGCCTATCCCAGCAGAGAAGACTGGAGAGACGGACTCGTACCTAGCACACCAACCATAGCCGTATTTACAGACGGATCAAAAATGGACACATGGTCAGGTGTCTTCTCTGAATCGCTGGGTATATCAAAATCGATACGCCTCCCCGACCATAGTAGCGTTTTCCAAGCAGAGGTCCTGGCAGTGACAACAGCAGCCCGTGAGTCTGTGGTAAGGGCAATACCACCTGAAGGTATTACCTTTCTTTATAGCTTGTGAAGTCCTGTCGCGAAGAACTCAAGGTTCTTGGTACACAGCACAAGGTATCGCTCTGCTGGGTTCAGGGACATGAAGGCATTCCAGGCAATGAGAAAGCAGACGAATTAGCAAGGCAAGGTTCGACAGCTGTTTCAGAACAAGCTGATCCCTCTGTGAACATCCCGCCTTGCAAACTCTAGCTTGAAGCAGGGAGAAAAGCCACAAGAGAGGCGAACGCAAGATGGGCCACCTTAAACACTTGTAACACTACAAGAATGCTATGGCCGTCCTTCAACGAATCAAGAACCGAGAAGATAATGCGGAAGGATAGGAAATCCCTGTCCACCCTCGTAGGTATCAAAACGGGGCACAACACTCTGCGGTACCATATGAAGAAAATGAGCTAAACGGAAGAAGAACTTTGCAGAGGCTGCGGTGATGAGGGAGCTGTTGAGGACACAACCCACCTCCTATGTCACTGCCCAGGTCTCCAACACACCAGGTATAAATTCTTAGGGAGTCACTTCTTCACCGACCTAGACGAGCTTTCCAGCACATCAATAGACCAGATAATGAACTTCGTCAAATCTACAAGATGGTTTGTATGTAGCAGCACAGTAAGTAATTTGAAACGACCTCACGGATGCCCCACGGGCATCACAATGGGTCAGTAATGACCTGAGTGTGGCACGGAGAAATCCTCGCCAGCCCACAAACCTAACCTAACCTATGGTTGAGGAATGGAGTTACCCCGCTCCTACTGTGACAAGGTGCTCCGTCTTGTTGAAAGAACATCGCCTTTCACTGAACAAGAGGAACATCTTCAAGGAACTCCTGCAATTGTTCTCTAAGTAATTACAGGTTGTTATGGAAACTGTTTGTAGAAGAACGTGCGGGCCTACTAAAGTGTTTCCAAACATTTACGCTAAACTTCCTTTGAAATAAGCACACATTTTGAAGAAGTTGTTCACAATACTTAAATTTTTACCTTTGAAAGGATGTTGTGCTTATTAAATGGGGATTGGCGTCTGACCAATGGTGCAAACTGTGGAGGTTTGTAACCCCATCTATTGTGAATTGCGCTTCGTCAGTCCATAGAATGTTCTTGAGGAAGTGTCCGTAGTCTGCTTGCTTGCGTAGTAGCCACTGGTAAAATTCCATTCTAAGGCTGAACTTCCACAGCACGCAAAATTCCACCCTCAAATTCTGCCTCCGCTGCGTCTGAACGTCGGTGGCGTCGTTCCCTTTTATTGGAAGGAGCTGACTCGGTATCAACAAGGCGCTGATACGCATCAGCGAATACCCGTCTACTCTACGATTTGGGTATCGGCGTTGGTACTCCTATCTTGCCAACGAAGCGTTTCTATTTCAGAACCCGTATACACGTTTTAAATACATTTTCTGGAGATCAACTTATCAACGCGAAGCTTTTTTTTCCTATTCGACAATTAACTGTTAACAATTGCTCATAGGTACGTTAGTTTATTATTCTCACTTACTTTTGTTTGACGATTTTTGACTGATGAAAATGACTTTTGGCTACAACTTCTGTTGATCGTACGTAAAAAAGTTGCTTAACATAATTTTTAGGAAATTTTAAGAAATTTTCTAAGTAAACATTTTGAGAAAAAAACATTTTAAATAAAAAAATGTAACAACAATTTTTCCGAAGTGCTTAGGACTTGTATTCGCTACAATTTACTATGTAGGTACCTATAATAGTTTAGAAATTATAGCGTTTTAAGTGGTAACACCTCCAAATTAGAGGTCACATACTTATATAACTATAACGGGAAATATGGTGAGAATAGACTCCCCCTGCGATACAATTTCAGGAATCTTCCCTTAAAGTATTATACCGCTTAACTGGGACACGTATTGCCCTAAAAGTTTCAACACAATAATTAACTGTTGTAAAAAATATGGCACGATTAACGAACACAATGTTTTAAGAAACATTTTAAAAATAGTTTCATCGAAATCTGTCCAGTAGTTTTCGCGTTTTTAAATGACAACGAAAATTCCTACAGTTTTATTATATGTATAGACTAGCTGTACTCGCCCGCTTTGCCCGTGATAAGTTCTTAGATAATAATGTTCTTTCGTAAGATTGTCTGTATATTTGAGCTCAATCAGTTCGACGGTTTTTAAGATATACAATTTTGAATGTTTCTTTGTCCAATTTTGATCAAATAAAGCCTATATGGTGCCCATTGTGAAGGCCATTTGTAACGCCAAGAAGGATTCACCGGAGACCGTATAAAGTATTATTATATGTATTCTGAATCAGGATCACATTCTGAATTCATTTAGCCATGTCCCTCTGTCTGTCTATTGAAAACACTATAGAGTCCAAACCTAGGCGAATGAAATTTTGTGAGAGGACTTCTTTTTACCGTCGCGTCGTCAGGTTGGTATTAAAAATTGTCCATGTCGGTCAAGTAGTTCTGGTACCTCTCATACAAAACCAATATTAGACACATGCGTGCACATACCTGGACAGTACATACAGTGGAGGGTATCAAAGCGTCGGTCAGGCACTTTTAATTTATTTATTATAAAAATTAAGCATTCCTAACAAAGATTGTAGCATTTCTTTATTTTGAGGAAAAGATGCCCTTTATAGCAGATCGCGATCGACCGCTATACCGCCAGCCCATTTTTAGGCGACCGCGCAAGAGTTTCAATTAAATATTTTTAAATAAAATAAATGCGATTTTTTTGTCTCCTTTATTAATTTTTATATAAACCAATTATTCTTTCGTCAACATTAAATTTTTTTCTTGTAGAATTTCTATTTCTGAAAAAAATGGACTGAGGTGACAAATGTAGATTTACAACGAATGGTTGTACAAATTCTAGCATAATATTAAAACCTTCTTGCGCATGCTTAAGCTAGTATTAGACGATATGTTGAATCAGCATACGTATGCTGAAAATTGTGTTCCAATCACAACATATCGTGCAAACTTGATGACAGAAATTTATTTTTTACACGATATGTTGTGATTGGAACACAATTTTCAGCATACGTATGCTGATTCAACATATCGTCTAATACTAGCTTTAGTTGCTTGTGGTTGTTGACATTTTCGCAGCTGTCACTCCGATTTTTAAAGACTGAAAGCTACTATTTCACAATGTCAAAGATCATGTCTATTTCTCATCAATATGACGTCAGATTTTGTCTATACACAACCTTAGGGCAGAATCTGACGAGATTTTTGACATGTGTAATATGTAGTAGTCTAACAGCAAAAGAAGAATTATTGACATTTATACCTAGGTATAAAAGCGAAATCAAGAGGTGAAGACATTATGCTGCTTTTCAAAAATATGTTCCTTAAAAAAAACAATCCAATTTATAAACTTAAATGATTCACAATAGAATGACGGGCAGAAATAATGGGTTCGTAGGATTAGGTATGAAAAAGGATGATGATTTCCAACTTCCAAGGTTTTTATTATCACTGCAATCACCAGGATCTCTGTGCTGTTAAATTTTGAATTTTCCACATGTTATTAATACATGCGTGATAGAAGGCTACAAAGAAGACTTTTCAATTAGAAGAAAACGAGTCCGTTCTGGTGGACAGGCGCGTGGTGGCCATACGGATACGGGAAACCGGGAATATTCCCGGGGCGTTTCATTTTTAGGGGCGTTTTTTTTTTCAGGAAAAGTTGAAAATATAATTGACACAAATTTTAATCTTGATTGATTTTTTCCTTATTTTAAAATTAGTTCTTCTCAGTTTTGTACTGGGTATGCTTGATGCTTGACCAAATAAAAAAAAATACGTGTTGGTGGTTTTGAAAACGTATTGAAGTGTGCTCACAAATTCGTTAAGGCAATGAATAAGTATTTAGTAAACATTGATATTCTCATAGAAGAAGCACTGCCTGAGCAACGAAGGTCGACGAACAAGAGTTGTGTCAAAGATCCCAACTAACAATTTAACTTGTATAAGGTCCAATTGTTTCAATTTAACAAGCTATAACTTCTATAGTGTTGTTATAAGGCTGATTTACGGAAGTTTTCATTAATAGCTTCTTTAAGGCATTTCGTAAACAATTCCACAAGCCGTACAGAGGGATGCGATATTCTTATTTAACGAGGCCTCTATAAGGCCTGCCGAAGTAAGTTAATCGAAATCTGAAAAATAAGAGCTTCTATAAAGCTTGGTATTCGATGTCAATTCAAATATCCTCTATAGGGCTGTGGAATCAAGAATTAAGTCAATGCAAGTAATGTAAAAATCTATTTAAATACTAGCTTCGGCGATAATGAAAAATGCTAATTATGGAACTAGATTTTTCTAAGAATTTCGTCTATTCTTTTTTCATGTATTTTTTTAAGAATGAGTAAAGGAATACTAGCATTTTTACAGTCAACATTGGTTTTACCTTACTCTCCATATAATGACGTATTAAGAAATTATTTCTTTTAAGTTCACTTGTAATAAACTAGGTGGATAATTGCAGCAAATTAAATAAATACATTTTCGCTTCCTTAGGTTTGTTATAAACATTTAATCGAAGTGATGATGCTTGCATGCAAGCTAATAGCTGTCATAATAAATATAAACTATACTGCGGAAGCTATTGACTTTCTTATAGAGGATCTTTGAATTGGCTTCGATTAACAAGCTTTATAGAAGCTTTTATTATTCAGACTTCAACTACAAAACAATATCTGGTTTGTGCTTCAACTAACCAACATTCGGCGTGTGTTCGAGCCTCAGTGGAGCACAGATTTTTTATTTTTTTTTTAAGATAGATAATAATGCATGATTTTTTTCCAGAGAGTTTGGGATATAATAATTATAGCGTACATAGCTACTACTTTCATAACGAGTGTAGTAGGTAATAAATATTTGTTTTCAAATTCCAAAAAAAAACAAGCCGACCTTGATTTTCTCGTACAAGGAAATTATTGTTGCTATTAATTTCGTAAAGTCCTATACGTACATTATCTACATCTATGAAGCTTGAAAAGTTAATGTAGTTCAACTTATACATTTTTAAGCTACATTCTGTATAAGTCATATTGGCCTATTGGTTGCGTGTTGGGCTGGGGTTCCGGAGGGTGCGAGTTCGATTCCTGGACCCCAATTCTCAAATTCCGCATAACGCAACTCGTATACGAGCAAATCCGCCTGAAATTTTCGCATACGAAAAAAATTGTTATTCTCAAAGTTTTTTCCACCTCTGCGAAAATTGTATTCACCTCTCGCATGAGGTAGAATTTTACGTCGAAATGTACCTACTTTTTGTGCAAAGAATGACACGAAAAAAAAATTCAATTCAAATTGGGTAAGAAATATTGTGGATGTGGGTTTTGATATGCGATTAACAAAAAAAAAAAAAAAACATTTTCCGATTGTGTGTGATTGGTTCTAATTTCAGTTAATAATTAATTGTGTTTTTACAATGGCTACATTGGGCAAAATGAGATTAGCATTTGTTCAGTTGGCAATGGAGCAGTTGGAGCAACTTCAAATAGACAGAGATATCAGAGAACCCAAAGACTATTTTCAACTTTTCGACACAAAATTTATGAAATTATTTCGGTTAAACAAGCGCTTGGCACAGGAATCCATCGATTTCTTCATATATTATTGACCAATTTAGATCAAACGCTTTATGTAACTGCTGGAGAACCTTCTTCTTTTGTTTTCCTTCCATTTTAATTATTTTTGCTTCTTCACAATAAATTATTTCACACAGAAATTTAAAAATCAAATTGTCAAACTCACAATTCCGTATGCGAGAAGCAAATCCGCCTAGAAAAAGCAGACGAGTAACATTCGAAGAGAAATTCTCGTATGCGGCATTTGAGAATTGCAAATTTCAGTCTTTCGCATGAAATTGGATATTTTGACAGATAAACGTATGCGAGAATTTTTGAGAATTGACCCCCTGAACGAAGCAAGTAAGTTTGCATTTTTTTCAATTAAAATAAATTTATATAATTTCAGAACGTTGAATAAATTACGTGTACAATCCAAATGGCGGATAATGTCAAATAAAAGCAATAAAAATACTAAATAAAAAATATACACAAATAATTTTTTGTTTGGATTTTTCTAATTTCGTTAAGATTTCCGTAATGACTTCTATAAGGCCTTAGCATAACATCTTACAGCCTGTCATGAGCAGTTATGTAGCTTTCACAGAGCCTGCGGGGAAAAGTCTTAGGGAAAATAAATAGCTTCGCAAAAGTGCGCCAAATAGGTTTCCATAAGATCTTTTACAGTTGTTATGGAAATAAGAAAATAGCTTCCTTTGAGCCTTATGGAAACTAAATTGTTACTTGGGATGTACTAAACAAATTTGAGATTATCAATTTTAATGTTATTTTCGACAAAATAATTATGGCAATTGAAAATCGCTTTACACTACCGATGACACAGGTGAAGTGTGAAAGGAGTTTTTCCAAATTGAAAATTATAAAAAAACTAGCGGACCCGGCGAACTTCGTCTCACCCCATTTTACCGCCTTCAGATAAACTCCGGAGTGATATAATAAAACACAGATAGTTAAAATTTAAATGTGATTTATTTGAATGGACTCGAAATGAGTAGAGAGCGATGGGATAAACAATGTTCTTTGATTTGTTTTCCGGCGCAAAAACAAACAACGTGTTGCCAACACGCGAACAGGTAACGTACAGATGACACCGTGCGAAAAACAGGGAAATTCGAGATTAATTCCACAGACTTCCAAAGATTGGTCTTGCGATTATTATTGATTGTCATCGCAAAAGCAAATCGAACAGGGAATTGAATCCGCTTGAATTGGAATGAAAGATCAGTTGGAATAATTGGAATTCGTGGGATAAGGACTTCCTCTCCTTTGAATTTGCCCTTTATAATCGTCGCTTGAATCACTTTGTTCATCAGTTTCTAGACGGACAACCGCGTATCGTTGCACAATTTCGGATGATTCAGATTCCACAACATGATTATGATCGATCCCACCTTCAGCTGTAAATTATGTCGGATAGTTGCTACATCCTCGTCGATCATGCTGTCAACGCATTTGTATGTATGCAGTTCTCTAGCGATTTGACTTTGAATAATGAAATTCAAGCTATCGACACGTCCATATTCTTCGCTGCTAGTATTGCCCGTTCACTATCCAATCGAAATCCAATCCAATCCAATACCGGGGAACACTTTGGTGATGAGTTCCCCCTTCGACGATGTGGACTCGCAAAAAATTTCCAGAAAAGATAACAATCCAGTCGAAACATCAACTGAAATTTTACCATTGCCAAGCGCCAGCAGGTTAACTTCTCCACCCAAAATGCACGTAAAACGTCTTTTATCACAATGAATTTCACAATTATCCGAAATTTTTCAAGCTTCAAAATTTCGTCGAAAAAAAATTCTAATTTTTCGCGTTTTCCCGGAATTTCCCGATTTTCCACTAAGAATTTTCTAATTTTCCATTCAAAAATCCATTCCGGAACAATTGTACACAAAATTCCATACAAATCAATTTTCGATTTTTCCAATTTCCCGACTTTTCTGGAGGGTTTTCCCAACATTTTATTTCGTAAAATCCTTCTCCTGGCAATTACGAACAACTGAAAAAAAAGTTGAGCCAAATCGGCCCAGTTGTTCTCAATGTTCGATATTTCCAATTTCTCCGTAGGGTTTTCCCAAAATCTTCTTTCAGAAGAACATTCTCCCGGCGATTACGAACAACTGAAAAAAAATTTGAGCCAAACCGGTCCAGCCGTTCTCAATTGATGAATTACTATACATTTTTGTCACCATTTTTATATACAGTTGCGTTCATGAAAATAGTAGTGCTTCTCTACACAAAACTTGAACCAAATGAAACGGTACTTTTTCCGTTAAAATTTGTAAGGATGCAAACATTTTGTTTAGAATGCAAAGAAGAGAATACAAATTTCAATGGTATGTATGGTAAGTATTTGGTATGGTATGCTCGGCTTAAACAAGTGTTACCCTTGTACATTATATAACACTTTCCTTTTAAATTTATTATAATGCTTGTGGAGAATAACGTTTTTTTCATTTAGGTTACGTAAGTGGGTTGACGGAAAACCTATATACATATACTCACCACAATTGGATCAATGTACATCCATTGTGGTTCTCTTGCGGCTTATGATGACCCCCACACAATAAAAACTTAGGGAAACCTACGAATTGTCAAGCCATTTCGGGACATATTACAGAGACCAATGGGAAAGTGTTCTTCAAAATCCTCAAAACTATGTACTAGTTTAAATCGAAAAGTTTAAATCCTAAGAAGTATTTAAAATGTTTTCTGAATAGTTAATTACCTTCATATATCTCACCACGCATTTCATCAAGGACGAAGCTGAAATGAAAACTGATTGGCCAGACATACCAATCATATCCTTCTATTCAGATCTCCTATGGGATTTCATATGGCAATTGAAAACTTTGTCCAACAATCCATCAATCACTTCAATTATATGATCTAAATCTAACAAAAACAAAATTGTAATTTCACTTTAAAAGGTCAAGTTCCCTTTGCTAAGGACTAACTTTTTGCACCAGCTGTATAGAGAAAATCTTTGTTCCCTCTTTCCCATTGTATTCAAGTAAAGTTACACGAGTGCGCTGTTCCGAATGCTTTCACGATGCGATCCTCTCCAAAGCAAAATGCAATATAAATTTCATTTAAATTTTCACCATAAAATTGCCCCTCGTCCTTCGAAGCCTTGACTTAGAAAACAACTGCTCGAAATCGACACAGAAAAACGCATTGTCACACCATACGTAACGTACGTGCATGCTGGTAGTACCTGAAACGCAACAACAACCTAAAACACAATTCAAATTTAAGTAATTGAATTAAGCCATTACCGACTTAATACGGCTCTCTGTTAACAATGCTTGTATACATATTCGGATTATTATAACTCACGTGGACTAGGAGTATAGTGGTAGTGCGATTTGGGGGTGTTTATCAGACAACTGTTTGGCAAATCCAATTTGTGAGAGAAAATTATATCTGCAGCCCCAAATTGGAGAGTGTGCATCATAAGCGCTTAATGGAATGTATACTAAATGGACGTTAAGTAATTAAGACGAAATTGCTATATCTAGTCGCATTGATGCTGATGCTACTGTTATTATTATCCTGGATCATACCTATGCAAGGATGACTTAGCAGCACATGCATCAGTGGGTGGCTCTTGTCTGTCGTTGTTCTCGAAAGCTGATTGTAAAATTTTAATGTGCGTTTCGTTTAAGGACCTTTGTATTAAGGTATGCACAGGAGCTATCCATTAAGGAAAATTTTATCCCATCAACTGTACATCTAGGTACTCGCACTGGCTCGTCGTAATGATAATTCATAGATGATGCATCCTCATTGTGTGCCCTATTAAATTCAAAATCAGTTCAATGTTCAAGTCATTTTAGTTTGCTCTCCTTTGCTCTGGTAAACGGAAAGTAAGAAAATGCTGATGCTGATGAATATTTAATGCGCACCACATAGAATACCGTACTGCATAGGATCTCGGTGGGAGTGCAATAGATCTTTTGAAGGATGGGTATGGTTAAAAATGTACGAACTACCTACGTTGAGAAGAGCTGAGAGATTTTTTTTCCTCCAACACTGTTGGACACTAATGTGAGTGAAGGACATCGAAAATATTAATATATTCAACCTTAATAGTGTAAAAAGAAAGATGGGTCGAGTTGAGATTTGACTTACACCAGACGGCGTTATAAGGGTAAGTGGCTTGAAAATACACAGCATTTTAGAACACCTATTTAAGAAGGAGAGGACACATTCCTAGGCAGACACTAATGAATACGGTATCAAATGAAAGCTGAAGTTATGTGAGTGAGATATTTCTGAAATTGACGTTTTAAGATTATTTGAGCTTGATGTTGGTAATTTAAAAAAAAAACTACATATTTCACTTCTTCTCCGGAATAACACTATCTTTTAATGCGTACACCAAGCGTCTGCAGGAAAAAATGCCGGCGTTAGGCAATAACGCCCAAGGAAATAGCGCCCAAATCGATTTGGAAATAACGCCCAAAAAAAACTCGTACAATTTGTTGTTGCAAAATATTTAGTCATTTTGGGTGTTATTTCCTTTCCAGGGTTCGTTTTTTTGACAAGCAGTAAAGCCCAAAATAGTAAGTGGAAATGCATAAACAGTGGAGTAAGTATGGGGGGGCATGTTGCCCCCCTGCAACCCCACTGCTCGGGTTTTCTGCTGGATTTTGGAGTAGGTGGGAGTTCGTACTGTAAAAAAACCTTCAATGTATCCAATTTTGCACATACTCTAAATCTTACAGTAACCTCAAGCAGGGTGGTTGCAGGGGGCAGCATGCCCCCCCATACGTATTAAACTGCAAATAATTTTTGGGCTTTATTTCCATCTTGTTGTTTATTTTTGGGCGCTATGCATTTTCTTGGGCGCTATTTCCAAATCGATTTGGGCACTATTTCCTTGGGCGTTATTGCCTAACGCGACGCCAATACCTATCCTAGTCTAAATGGAAACAAAATTAGCTCCGTTGTGGTAACAGTAACTGGACACTGTCTGGATAGGCAGACTGCAGAAGCTGATTTTGCAGAAGCTGTATGGACGAGGAGGAACAGAAAACTACCGTTCACCTCCTTTGCTCCTGTCCAGCTTTTGCTACCTTGCGTGGAGGCTATCTTAGGGGCTGATTTCTTTGAAAACCTGGAGCGACATGCCTTGAACTGGCAACTGGCTTCACTGAAACATCAACATGCAATTACCCTTTGAATAAATACTAATCGTCGGTGTTAAGTAGTAGGGTAGATTGCGTCGATCACCGATTTTGCTTGACATTGGTCTTCTCCTCACGGACAAGCTGTCTGAGGCAATAGGTGGAGGTAGACTGTTTCGGTGACCGCCGTCTTTCCCGAAGACAAAATGTAACCCTTTCAACTTCACAGCAGTAAGACAGATTCTCCAAATAAAAAATAAATAAATAAATAGGTGGCCAAACACCTAGACATCCTAGGCCTAGTTTCTCGCAACCATTCGTTTGTGTAAGTTACTATTTTTGGGACGAATGGAAGGGACCTACAATTTTATGTTGAGTCCGAACGGCTGAATTGAGAAGCTTTTTCAGGACCGTCATACTCTCGGATGTTTGTCAGACGTTCGCGAGAGGTGGCGCAGTAGAAAAAAACCTTAAGATGTAATTTGTGTATTTTCCGGGGATCGAACCTGGAATCCTTCGCACAGTAGTGTAGCACACTAACCACTGCGCTACTGTGCCCACTTTTCTCCAAATACTTTTGTTTCATCTGTATACCAGCCACCCTCCTTACGAGTAGACTGTCAGAGGCTACCAGCGGTTGGTTAGACTACTTCGATCACTCCATAACCTTAGTCGAAGACTAACCTGCTGACAGACTGTTCGGTCACCCTTCGACTTTGCTTTTCCCGAAGACAAACTGCGACCTCCTTTTCGGTACCAAGCACTAGGGTGGTTTCGTGGTCTTGTTGTCAAAGGGGTTGTCTACCTCGTTAATTATGGACTGTGAGAGGCAATAGGCAGGGGGATATACTGCTACGGTCACCCTCCGTCCTTACCCGAAGATTTAGCGTCACCGTGAGCATGAGGTGCTAACCAATTGAGTAGACTGCTTCAGTCACCGTTAGGACCTCTAGAGGTAAGATAAAGATAAACAGAGTTTTAAAAGAAATTCGCAGGTAGCAATAGAGTTCCCACCTGTTATGTCCGGCCCTTAGTTTTTTTTTTTTTTTTAACTTTTCATTTTTTCATGACACTTAGAAATCATAGATGTTAGGCTAATTGGTCTTAATGATTTCGTGTCTTTGGTTTGGCCCGATATAAGAATTTGCGGGCTTCTTTCCTAAGTTTTTCAAATTTAGCATTTCACCTAATGTTATACGTCTCTCCTGATTGATCTTGATATTGCAGCTTGATTTATAGACGCAGTTGTAATTGTAACGCAATTGTTAAGTTGTGACAGGAGCTCATCTAGAGAGCCAGTGGAGTCAATGGGTATAAGTATATAATCATTTTTAAGTTTCACCTCATGTTTGTTGTAGATCACACTAGATAGTTTTATATTGAAAAATTATGTACCTATACAATTAGATCGTAAAACTCAACTTGCAAATGTGTCTAGAAACGATCATGCCGAAGAGTTGATGTATGGGAGTCAAATCTTATCAGACATAGATGCCTCTAACTGGCTATAGTTAATTTTACTAGCTATAGTTAATTCTACAACTTTTTTAAAATAGGTATTTTCCATTTCATAAGAAAATTTAAAAGTCAATAGACTCACCACGTTTGTTTCTCAAAATCATGTGATGGGTGTTGTTGCATTTCAAGTTACAGTTCTTAGGCATCTTCTGGACAGGCAGTAGGCCGAGGCTTTAATGGTCTCTTTGAGTTTTTCTTTCTGTGCCATGTACCTTCTGATGAACAGTCAATGTGTGTGATCCCTAATGAAAATTGCTGCTCTGGGGTGATCATGGTACATGTTATATATTACATGATTTATTTTGAAGTCCTTTGCGGTACTAAAATTAATCATTTTTAGTGTTCAGTTCAGGTTAAGTTTTACGATCTCACAGTGGCAAGTTTATCAATGTACATAAAATCTTCTATTTGGGACCTAGAATGGGTACACTTAAGCTGAAGGTTAAAATGTTAATAACCTTTGATTTCATGGATACTGTACGCACAAGATGTATAATTTCTTACAATTGAACCTTCTAAACGCCGCTACAAATTTGGCGTTGCATGGTGCAGGTTTATTTATTTATTTGAAATACTCTTCTTTTTCGGGACATTATTGTTGGCAGTTCAAATAATTCCTTTAAAGCTGTAATCGGATTCTTCTGCTACTATTGAAGTGGGTTCGATATTCCAGTATATTGGTTTTCTTCCAGGCCTTGGACTTTTGCCAAAATTACTTAACAACCTGTGTGGCTTTAATATTCCAATAAAAAAATCTATATAAATTAAATTAAATTAAATTATTTTTCCTTCTTAGTCGCACTGCTTTCAATAGAAACTATAGATTATTCTTTTTACACCCTTCAAAAGAAGGTACATTCGCACCTTGCTATTACATTTGTAACGCCAAGAAGGAATCACCGGACACCCCAAAAAGTATTATATTCTGAATAAGGATCAAATTCGGAATCGATTTAGCGATGTCTTTTGAAAACACGATAGCGTCTAAACAAATCGACCTAGACGAATGACATTTTGTAAGAGGACTTCTTTTTATCATCGTCGCTGGTATTGAAAATGTTAGTTCTGGTACCTCCCATACAAATCCAATATTAGAGACATGTGTTGTGTTTGTGTGCATTCTACTAACTCACATGCCTAACATTTTGCATGACTTGTACGCAGTGGAGGGTATCAAAGCATTGGCCAAGCCGATGATAACACTTTACTTGTTTAAAACTTGTATTATATGTTCCATGCCTGTATACGTACTATATAGGGCTGAGCTATTAATAGACATGCTTTTTTTAAACTTCGCCAGCCAACAGTTCATTTGGACCATTGTCAATAAGCTGCAGCCAGCCGAACTTTTATATCGCCAAGTTGCTTTTCTTTGTGCATGGACACACGATCATGGGTATGACTTTCATTCCCATGAACGATTGGCTACACCAAAAAACAAGGCGTCATTGAAATTAAATTTATTTTGGTGGGTACGTACAGGAATAGTGAACTTTGTGTCTTGCCACCATCAGCGATACAGGTGGATTTTGAGTGAAAGATGAGGTAAATGGCACAGAAAGTGCAACGAAAATCCACCATTGCGCTTTTGATACAAATCTTCATTTGATATTTGCTTTGATGGAGTGAGGACGTCAAAAACGTGCGTGTTCAAGAGTATTTCCTCCAATAACGAACAGATGATTTGACATTTCTTTTGAACAGCATTGCCAAACAAAGTTTTCTCAGCGTATTTTGCACTAATGGCAATTATGCATTCTCTGGATTGATACTTAAACAACTTAACTTAAAGCCACTATTTAATTGAAGTTTATCGTTAAATCTGCCTGTGGAAATCAAATTTGTGCTAATTCTGAGTTTAACCTTGGATCGACACTTAAACTCGCAGTGTGAAATCGGGTATTAGTATCTGCTTTCTCTCTTATTATCTACAGATAACAGAGTTCGATTCGATATTATCGCTCTTAATTGTGGAAATAAATGAAATTGTGTGTCATTATTTTTGGCTGTGTTGTTTGGACAGTTTTTAATGCAGCAATTTGTCAGAATGTTGCCTTATTTTATTACGTATATTTTTTTAGTTAATAAAAATGGTAAAATTTGCCGCCAAAAGGAATGAAAGTCAAGATCATAACAGTGTGACCATACACTCTATACGTTGTTCTCCATTGTGCAGGGTGTCCGTGAAATTTCGCAGTAACACCAACTGCTTTCTAAGCCACTTGTTGCTATCTGAGCTACCTGTTTGTGAATTCTTAGCCAGCAGCCTCTCTCTCTCTGGGGAGAAAATCAAGAGTTGAAGCCTGTTGCGGCTACCTGGAAAGAAAAAGAAAAAAAAAATTAAAAACTAAACAAAGTGACAGAGAGGTAAAACTTCCTTTTTAACTTTTTTAACTGCATATTATGTTTGTTGCGCTAGTTCCCAATAGTTGGTTAAAAGTCTGGAAGAGGTATTGAGATTAGTTTAAATAATATTGTGTAATAATATTTATTATTAATAATAATAAAACAAAGATGAGTTTACTTCTGTTATTGATGGAGTTTTTTTTATTTTCCGAGTTTTTTTTTTTGCTTTTGTTTGACGTTTGGCTCTAGGAATTTTGAACCAGAATGTACTTCAGTAGGTAAGGTAGTAATAGATTTACGATCTCTGGTGAATGAAAAAGCTAAGGCGTTACGTTACACTACTTAGTCAAGGTTACTATCGAGAGTTGAGACTGAGAGACATGAGTGGTATTTTATTGTGGGTTCTCTTCGGGTAGTTAAAAACCCAACAAAAACAACAATTTAACAAAAAAATCGGATGATTGTTAAAATGGAATAGGCGAAAGGATAGAGCGAAAATACGTCCCACAATTGTTCATAGTTGGTACAGCCGTCACCGAGACCACATCTCGTTAAAAGTAAAAGTGAAGTGAAAGTATTGTTCTATGTACATTTTATATAAGTCTTTTGTTAAAAGTTAAGTTTAAATTTTAATTGGGAAATATAAAAAAAAAAACCCACACGGAACTCAAATAAATACACGGTGAGTGAAGAGTTTTGATTTTGTATTGTGCACTGGTGATTTTATTGTGCATTTTAGGTGTTATTTCGTGCATTGCACATATCAGAAATTGGCGGTCATAGAGGTCATTATACGTTCTATGCTCGTGGCCGCCAACAGTTTTTATTTTGAAGACCTCGAATGCGCAAAATCAAAATTAAAGCCGCAAGAAGAGTCCATGCTCACAAGCTAAATTCAAAAATCCAAAAAAATTCCAGCTTAGACGTCCCGGTGGTGTCACTGTCTCCACAGTCTCATCGGATGCAGCATCCCTCAGGGAGAAAATTATATGATCAGCAGTACCGTAAATCATAAAATTGAAATTTTTTAACAAAAAAAAGTCACTTGCACATACAGTAAAATTAAACACCGTTTTATAAAAAAAAGATTACATATACTTGTTTGATTTCGCTTTATGTGAGCACAATGGCTTGTTAAAAACAAGATTTCAGGGGTGCGGTAAGGTCCGCTAAATTACTTTCGGTGAGCATGGTCTAAAGCGCAGCAACTACCAATATTGGGGAAGTTAAACAAAATGGCCGAAAAACTTCCAGGAAGGGTGGGAACTGGCCTTTGCTGCATCACCATCAGCAGCCCTCTCAGTGTGGTGGACGTCCGTCTGCTTTAATAAGGTAACATTTTTTTTTATTGGCATGTTTAATGTTTTGTCGTAGGTCCCGTTAAGTGTGTAGGACAAGAACCACCCCATCCGGCGAGTAGAGCCGTGCTACGCAAGCATGCCACGCTCCTCGCACTTAGCACTCCATCCCTTTCTATTTCCGCTTCCTACCTTAAGTCCCATCCACATCCTGATTTCCGTCTTCAATCCACTTCCAACTTAATATGTAACTCTCAATAAATAGGATATTCCACAAAGCGCTCATTTTCGAACTTAAAGTACCAACTCAAGCTCACACCTTAATGACATTAAACGATTTACAATAATTTAAAATTCAAATAAATAGCTAGCAACGCTTTTCTGATTAAAAATATTTTCCACGGAAATTGGGAATATTCCCAACCACCCGGCTAAATAACAACCATATTAAATTTGTATTTAATAGGAAAAAAAAATTCTTTTATTAGCGCAACTCACTTACAGCCTTCAAATTTCCCTATTTGATATAAATTTCAATTTTTAAAATTAAATTGCCATGTTCAACATCTGAATTAAAGTGTGTATGTTTTTGTAAATGTTTACGTTTCCCACCCAAGCGAGCCAATTTAAATGTAATCTCAATTTCGGATTACTTTTCATGTTTATATAACAAATAACAGAAAAAATATATAAACTAAACCCACATTGCGCATAAAACCAACAACTGAGCACTCAGGCTTTATATTTTTATTAAAAAAAAAAAAAAAAAAAAATAGAGAAATATCCTGCAAATACAAATCCAACTAACGAACATTTGAATATTCTAGCTGCATTGCAGGAGGAAATACAATCTCAGTGCCGCTGCCATTCATGAGGATTGTCATGTTTTACCATCAAAGTGGTATATAAAAAAAAGCACGATTCCAATGACAGGGACCAGCAGTCATCTTAATTTAATTACAAGATTTTTTCGTTTTGGTTTTTAAAATAAATAAGCTTGTTAATTGCAATGTTGACATGGTTTCGTTAAATCAATATACAACCTGCTGTTATCTGAGAAATAAAATTACGCTTGAAATTGGCCATCAATTTGAGAGGGGTTGGTGAAATGTGATTCGGCTATTGTTTGAATTACGCCAATTATCCGGGAAGGCAGCATCGAGTTTCACCACCATTCGTACCGATAAAGGGTTCCCATGGCAAAGGTAATGTAGCCACTTTGATGAAGGTTAAATGAAATTAGGTAGTCTTTGTTTGAAACTCAATTTGATCCTTTCACTTATTGTAATTGCTGTGATCAATGATTTAGTTTCAAGCAAAAATTAATATTATACAAGGAGTGTCATTATAGTGATGAGGGATGAACGATTTCGAATAATTTAATTCGATTGGCGTGGATATATGGAATTTGATGAGTTATCCTAAACATTGGCAGAGTTGTTACCAATATAGATTTTACAAAAAATTGCTTCATTGTCAAACGCCACATCAGTGTAGTCGGATTTTCTTTCTTTTACGTGATTTAAAAACAATTAATTTCCGACACGTCAACATACGTATGAAATGTATGAAATCCTTTATCCCTCACAGGATAAAGAGTATCAAACCAAAAGAAAACGCGTGGTACGACTCGAGCTGTAAAGAGGCTATTAGACTAAGGGAGTTGAGTTTTCGGTCTTACAAGGCCAACCCATCCGAGGAAAACCGAAAAAAGTTTAAACGAGCCAGAAATGACTGCAATGCCCTCATAAAGCGTGTCAAATTCTCATATGACCAAAAGTTGAGGCAAAAAATACTACAATGTCCCAAGGGTAGTAAAAACTTTTGGTCATTCGTAAAAAATATTAAGAATTCGGCCTCGTCAGCGATCCCAACGCTCATTTACAATTACACTCCAGCTGTCAGCTCTTTAGACAAAGCAAATCTGCTCGCTGCATATTTCGCAGCCAGCTCGTTGCTCCCAGATTGCGCTTTGTCCCCACCTGTACTCGAGAGCGTCGAATTTACCATGGGACAAATCCATTTTCGCACTCGTACAGTTGCAAGAGTACTTATTGATCTCAACATAAATAAATCCGCTGGTCCAGACTGTATCTCCCCCATCGTTCTGAAGAGGTGTTCTTCCACGCTGGCAAAACCACTGCGTAAGCTTTTTCATCTGTCCTATACTTCTGGACTCTTTCCGAGTAGGTGGAAAACAGCATTTGTCCAGCCCGTCCCTAAAAAAGGCGAATCTTCTTCTCCCACCAATTACCGACCCATAGCACTTACGTCCATTCTTTCTAAGGTCATGGAAACACTGATAAATCGTCAGCTTATGAAATGTCTTGAATCTCGGAAACTCCTCAATGACCGGCAGTACGGTTTTCGTGGCAACAGGTCCACTGGTGATTTGATGACATATCTCACCGAGAAGTGGAACCAATCTCTCCATCACTTCGGTGAGTCGAAGATTGTTGCGCTTGATATTTCAAAGGCATTTGACAGGGTTTGGCACCAAGCTCTTTTGTCGAAAATGCGTGCTTATGGGATCGATGCGTCTCTTATTCAATGGATTAGAAACTACCTTTCTGGCCGTTCAATTCAAGTTGTTTTGGATGGTTTCAAGTCTGAAACTCACCATATAAATGCTGGTGTTCCCCAAGGCTCCGTTTTGTCTCCGACTCTCTTTCTCATTTTTATAAATGATCTCCTGTCTGCAACTTCTAATCCAATCCATTCCTTCGCTGATGACAGCACACTTAGCTTCTCATATTCTTTCCAGGACTCACGTCCCTGCTCTTCGGCCGTAGAACTGGAACGGCAACGTATGTTAAGCTCTTTAAATTCCGACCATGACAGCATTTTAAAATGGGGTTCAGCCAATAGGGTGGAATTTAATGCTTCGAAAACACAATGCTGTCAGCTGTCTCTAAAGCGAAACCCGGACCTACAGCCATTATCCATGAATGGCACTTGCATCACCGAAACCGAAAGACTTTCCATTCTCGGTATGTGCGTTCATGACAACCTACGTTGGAATGACCATGTACACGAAGTCGCCAAGAATGTTGCGAAATGTCTAGGTTTTCTCAAAAGGTGCAAGAAATATTTTACCCCTTCTGATCTGGCTACAATATACAAGGCGTTCATTCGCCCAAAACTTGAGTACAATTCTCATATCTGGTCTGGTGCGCCCAAAACCATATTGCGCCTACTGGATAGGATCAAGAATCGTGCGTTAAAACTTATCGGAGACATAAATATCGCGAACTCTATTAATTCGCTTGAACATCGCAGAAATGTTGCGTGTCTCTCGCTGTTTTATCGCTTTTTTAACAAACAGTGCTCAAACGAAATCGCCAGCTGCATTCCACCCCTTCAGAAATTCAACCGCAATACTCGCCATGCTAGGAATGCTCATCAGTTTACCATTCAGCCTATCTTCGGTCGTACTATGAAATATAGAGATTCATTCATAAGCCGTACAACACGAATGTGGAATGCTTTACCAAACTCTGTTTTTCCTCCTTGTTACAATTTACAAACATTTAAAACCAATGTGCATCGGTATCTCCTATCATATCTATCCTCATTTCCTTAACGCCCGCGCTGTGTAGTTCACCCTACATTAAAAGAGTAGTCATACTAGTCATACCCTCTTTAGCGCGTGTTTATTATAAAAAAAAAAAAAAAAAAAAATACGAGAGTATAATCGTCCTGAAAAGTCTTCTCAATTAAGGCCCCGTTTATAGCTATCAGTAAAATGCAACCGAAAAAAAATGTTTCAGCTTTTTTGGAGCACTTCAACTTAATCATTGAACACAATCTTGGTTTTAAAATGTTTCTTTTGAATTATAAAGTTAGTTAATCAAAAAAAAAAATTAACAATAATTGATCTCTAAATTTTCGAGGAAACGAATTTATTAATTTTTCCGTACGAAAAACTTTTTCTGTTCAACTTCTCAGTCAATTCCACGAAGTATTCCACTGAGTTCCCATGATTCGTGTCTGTTTCGTGTTTTTACGGATAGCTATAAACGGGGCCTTAATTGAGAAGACTTTTCAGGACGATTATACTCTCGTATGTTGACGTGTCGGAAATTAATTGTTTTTAAATCACGTAAAAGAAAGAAAATCCGACTACACTGATGTGGCGTTTGACAATGAAGCAATTTTTTGTAAATTCTATATTGGTAACAACTCTGTCACTGTTAAGGATAACTCGACAAATTCCATTCCATTGGACCCAATAGATGTTCTAAGTGAATCTATGGCAACGGCCACAAGAGCACCCATTTGCCTACCAATCTAGGTAGCGAATTCCGCATAATATTGACCCATTTTCGTGTTCGTTTAATTGTGCCTACTTTTCTTCGACGTGCAGTGGCTTAGTGGTAAGTGCCTCAGTGACTCAAAAGACTCTTACCTTAAAATGTTATTAAAAAGAACACGGAAAACTGCATAATATACTTAGAGTTTAGAGTGCAGTTTTAGATGTGTTTACGACATTAGCAATTCGGTTCATCTACTGAAATCTATAGAATAGCCAATATTGAAAATTGCAAGTCTCATCGAGCAAAACAGTCTAAGGTCCAGGAATGATGAATCCACTACATGTGTCCTTAACACAGTATTACGTATAAACTTAGAGCAAATAATTTTGCAACAACTGCCGCATTATGCTGATACTGCTTGGATTACGAAGTTTTTCTTGTAAGATTTGTAACTTAAAATTCGTCCTCCCGACTGTATGAATGGGTATTCCTAAGTTCTGCTGGTGCTAATCTCAATCTTGGTAAGATGCGTATAGTGGACGTCTATAGTAATAGATACCAAAATCTATTTCTAAGTCATTTTTCCAATTCGTCAACTATAATAAATAATTCCACAGCTACTTTCCTTCTCGCTCTTACGAAAACGTTCCATCCACCGATCCACATACCATTGCTAATTTTTTCGCTACATTTTTAAAGTAATCTTTAGCCGACCACTCCTTCACGCCAGACCCCTCTTACTTCAGCTACCTAACTACCTTCTCTATCGAATCCTTCCTCTCTCAAACCCTTATCTTATAGAAACGAAGTTACAAAAGCTTAATGATGAATCTTAACCGGCCCAGATAGTTTTCCATCCATTTTTCTTAACAAGTGTTCTATTAATCTCTCGGTCCCCTATCTTAATTCTTTCATATATCTTTTTCAGAATTTTCCCAGTTTTGGAAGACTTCGTTCATAACCCTGATACACAGAAAAGGATTAAAAAATGAAGTTATCAATTATAGTCGAATTGCTAAACTCTCTCAAATACTTGGTGCCTTTCGACCTGGTGCCTCAAAAATTGTTTATTGGAACTCAACATCACCAAATGATAATCCATTAGTCTATGTATCACGCGAAGAGCAACAAGTCACCTCTCCGACTTTACCTTCTCCATGATCAATCTCTCTCGTTAAATTTGTTCGTGACCTTGGGAAATTGTAGGACAGAGAGCTAAATTTTCTTTCGCATATTGACGAAAAATGCACCCGGCTTTTTTAAACGATGCGATGGTCTAGAAAATTATCCAAGCCTTACGCGACCAGAAACCAGATCCCTTTACATCACCTTTGTTCGCCCTTTCCTTAAGTAGGCTAGTCAAGCGTGGTCTCCCCTTTCATCAAGTTCATGTGTTCAGAATTGAAAACGTCCAACGTCGCTTTTTTCGGTTTCCTCTTCCTCTGGCTTTGAACGATTCCTTTTTTCTTGACTCCCATGCACAGACCGCGATTTCATTAACCTGAATATCCTTGAGGAACGCAAGGACGCTGCAGTCATTCTTTTTATCTATCGCATTTTATCAGTCTCTGTCGATTGCGCGTATCTTTACAACTGTGTTTTCTTTAACGCAAACCGCCGTAATTTACGCTGCGTCCGTCTCTTTTATCCATCGTACCTCTAATGTAATGGTAAATCTTTCAGTTTTCGATTTCGACCGTAGCACCGCCCGCCTTAAGCTCCATCTCCTTTACAATTCTCCTTATCTTTAATTCTTAGTCTTAAGGCTTAAGACTTAGTTTTAAGTTTTCTTTTTAAGTATAAATGTTAGTTTTAGCTTTTAGCGAAATTCGTGTTTAAACCTTTGGGGTAAAATCCACACCACACTCCTGAAAGTATGATCACTTTTTTTGAGTCAAATAAAAGAGCCTGGCTCTTAAAAACCACATAAATAAAAACAATTAATCAAAACTAAATTTACTGCCTAAATCCAGGGCAGTATTAGACCGTGCAGGGGCCCTTGAGGAGCACACAGAGTTTGAGCCCCTTACCTATGTTGAGTAATTAAGCGAAATTGTTTTCTATTCGAAAGATAATTTGATTTGACATTTATGCGGTGAAATATTATTTCGGGCACATGGTCACCACCGAAGCGTCATAGGAGTTGCATTTTGAAACTCTAATTTATCCACCATTTTTCAAACACTGTGATAAATGTTGCCTTTTTAAAGCTGGATTGTCAGCCTCCGCATACCTACATCAGCATGTTCAAATCCCCTCGTAGCAAAAATTAAAATGAATGTCGATCGATGGCTATTCTCACATGTCACTTTTCTAGCAGCTGATGGAACTCTCCAAAAATTATTTTCCGCTGTCTTTTCGCAAACGTTTCGCTGCGCAATTGCAGCAGCGTACTAGGCTTTATATGTTCAAACACCTTTGTATAATTTAACTTAAATATCAATTGGGCCTTAAGCCATTTAACATTTAATCCATCATTCAAATCTGGTACAAAATGTAAGCCGTAAGCTAAAATGCGAGACAGCAGGATTGCGGCAGATTTCTTACTGACTTTCGGGAGATGCGGTTAGTCTGCTCGCTTCGTGTATAGTTTTGCCATACACAATTGTGTTCGTTTGAGACCCAATCGTCAATGGACCTTGCTTAGCAATCTCATCGGATATCTCATATCCAGCAATCCCAGTGTGACCTGGGACGTAGAAAAGAGTCAAAGAGTTCAGCCTTGCGACCGAGTTCAGAGTTCTTGCATTCCCGAACTATTTTGCAACGGATTACGGGGTTGAGCAAGGCATTAAGCGGAGCATGGCTGTCGATGCAGACGCAGATACTCCGACCCCGCCACCTATTCTTAACAATATATTCAACAGAAAAACAGAGGAAAGCTTGCCTAACGAGTAGTGAAGTCTAATGTTGTCGATTTCCACGAAGACACCAGCACCGGACCCTTGACTAGTTTGCCTTGTCATCCGTGAAAATACGACTACATCCCAATCCCAAACCTCAGACTCAGGCTCAGACTCTGGCTGAAGCTAGTCCTGAACGCAAGGAAAGTCGACTCTAAATTTGCACAACATCCGAAGTTCCGGTGTCATTGCATCAGACGGCCTATCCATAGAACTAGGATCGTAGGATAAGTGTCGCGCACGGTCATCAAAACTCCAGTGAGTATTATACCAAAAACCACCCCGCCTGAGACGGCAGATTGCTTTGATATTAACGCCCATGATAAAGGTATCCAGGGGAGGTAGATCAAGCAGAGCCCGGCGTACTCGGAAAAGCATCCGTGCAGCCAAGACTAACCGTTCCTTGCAATTTTGTGCAAAAGGCAGTCACATATTTTCGCGAAAGCCCTCTCCACCAAACAACCGACCCATAGGCTAGAAAAGGTCTTATCATAGCCGTATAGATCCAAAGGACCTTTTTGGGAGATAGGCCCCCCGTCTTACCGAAAAGCACCCTTACACAGCCAGAAAACTGAGAGCGCCTTGGATGTCTTCGACTTGACATGCTTTGCCCAAAGAAGTTTCTTATCCAGAATCACTGCCAGATATTTCGCTTTATCGGAGATCTGGATAGTGACGCCTTTGGCTTTGTCAGACCGGTCAAAATCCTCCGTCTCGTGAAGAGAACAACATCAGTTTTCAAAGGATTGACCGAAAATCCCATTCCTAATGCAACATTCATCGACCATATCTAGAGCCATTTGCACGTTAGCACAGACAGTCTCTAAACATGATCCGACAGAAAGTATGGCAACATCATCCGCGCCGCGTAGACGTTTGAACCGTTTAGGGTATGCAACAGAGAGTCAACTACCATGCACCATAACAAGGGAGACAGAACACCGCCTTGTGGGCAGCCTTTGTTTACCCCTGTTCACACGGCGTCCACAGTCCGCATATCTACTACCAAAGTTCTAGTCGTCAGCATTGCCCTAATCCACAATACCAATGTCTCATCTACCCCGTGTTGTTTAGCAGAGTTACACATGCAGTCAAAAGTCGCATTGTCGAAAGCGCCCTCTATGTCGATGAAAATGCCCATGGCGTATTCTTTCCTATCGAGTGCGCATTCAATTCTAGCAACTAGATTTTGAAGCGCAGTCTCACAGGATGTGCGCACGTACATCTCGCCCAGTCTCTCCAAGCTTTACAGCAAGAAGGAAGACAGTCTTATAGGTCTGAAGCTCTTAGCGAGGGGATAGTAATCTTTACCAATTTTTGGAATGAAAACCACTCGAACCGTACTCCAAGGTATAGGAATATATGCCAGTGCCGGACACGCAGTGAAGATATTCTTCAGAGTTGGCAGCAACTGGTTTATACCCTACTGGAGCAGAGCTGGGTACACTCTATCTGTACCAGGCGACTTGAAGCCATCAAAAGAGGCTATAGCATGTCTAATTGACCTTAATTGGCTGCGTCAACTGATTTGAGGTAAGCGTGTGCTGTTCGGGGCATGTGAGCACTCATTTTGTAGATAATTTCGCAGGCTTCCCAGAGAGAGGTAAATCGGTGAGTTTCTGTAATCTGGTAGCCAAACTTTTGAAATTTTACAGGAATAGAGTGAGATGGCAGCGAAGGATGGATAGCTAATGCGAGGGCAATTTTTGAAAACAGGGAACACCTCGAAACGGTTAAAAGGAGTGCGTTCAGAGAGGAAGGGTCGATTCAGTTTTTGATCAAAGAAAAAAAAAACAGCAACGTTTGCGTTAAGCTGCGAAAATTTATTGGAAGTTGGTGGCGGTTTTTTTTTTTAAGTTCTTTTCTGTATCCGTTCTCTAGTGATTAACGTTAGCTTTGTACTTTTGTAGAAGAATGGTAACAATAATGCTTTGTTTGCAGTATGCTGCCAAAAAAGAAAGCTAGCTCTGATTTATGACAACAAAACCTATTTTAGGCTGTGTTCCAAACAGAAGCTCTTTGAACCATAGCTTAGACTGAAGTCCCTCGCTTATAGTACATACAATACAGTCGAAGTGCTAAGTCACTGCACTAACAAACTCTGGTAATTGCAACTACCTCTGGCAAAAAATGAATGTGGATCCACATAATTATTTACAAACATTTCAAACTAATTTCCTTCCACAATCAACTCGTTTTTCCCCAACCTTAAATTTCTAAATACTCGGCCAAGTAACTCAAGTTCAAGAGTTACACTAAGCAAAATCAAATGCAATCTCTGCCCCAACGATTAATATTTTGCTATCCACCTGTTCTTCTTAAGCTTTCCAATCTGCTAAGTTATGGATTTTCAGCAGTCCTTAATAATTTATGTGCGCCCAGGTGGTGCTTCTTCTAAAAAAAGGCGAACTAAATCTCAATCCCCATACCGCAAAATGAAAAAAAAGTAACAAAAGTATATCAACAACTCTGCAGGATACCCATAAGTATATACTGCAGGCAGACCCCACCGCTATGACATGCAACTCACAGTGACCTCCAATAACCAACCTCTTCCGAGTTCCATCTACTTATACATATACGATATACCCCAGCGACTAGTATTTCCCTCTTCTGTAGGAAGCGTGAAACTTGTGCTTCTATGACGCATATAAAAGATATCCTGGTGCCTCATGCTGATGTTTGCTTCCTGCTGATGGTGGTGCTGTGGTAAGGACTGCCTCCCCATACATACTGTGTTGTTCCAGTCATATGCAAAGTGATTAATGATTTTGGTGGGAATAGTGAGAATCAGGTATTATAAATGGTCCTGCAGTGGGGCGTGCATTATGGGAATTAAAAATAATATAACGCGTTCGTCGGGGAATGACAAGGATGCTTTGCAAACTGTGAACTAACCGACATTTATGTGTGGCACATGATAATGATGACGACGCTGATGATAGCAGCGGTATAGATGACAACGGCGACGACCACGCAAAGCTATAGTCTTTCGGCTTCCGGTTTTCCTATGAAGAACGAACCGCAAAAAAGAATAGAGATATAAAAAAAAAAACACCTCCTGACCCGGTTTCAATGACTTGGCACGGTTGGTGGCAGTGGTCGCACAAGGTGTACAAAAAAATATTAAATTATCCGACAAAGGTATAGCACCAGACTTGGTATCCCTCGGTATACGTATCTTGGAAGGATAATTAAATTGAAATAGGTAGCCGTAAAACTGAGGGACATACCTACAACCTGTTACGTAGATTGCTTCTTTGAGCTCATGAAAAGGACTTTTTTCTGTTTGTTCTATCATTGTTATAATTGCCAAAGGCGTGTGTTGGAGCGACGAAATTCTTAGTGTTCCATTGCTGTGGGGAATCGTAGCAGTGGCAATTATGAAATAATCCTTTCTTTTTTTTGTTGAATATTTAATGAAAGTATTGGTTTTTGAAGAGGGTTTTTAATTATGCTGAACATAAAGCGGTGATTAAGCTGGCGTGGGAAGCGTGACATTTAGGCAAGCTTGTGTTGCGAATTTCATCGGCATAAATGGTCAAATAAATGAAAAAAGGTTACCGCCAGCGGAAATAAAAATTCATGTGGAAACGGCAATTTGTTGGTGTCAAGAAATGAAAATATGTAGGTACATGAAAATGTATAGGTTGCCCTTTATTAACACATGTTCATAGTGATTGCATTGGACATTGGTGGTGTGCCAAATTACGCCACACGTGTCGAAGATATAGAGTTAGACTGTTAGGTCTTTAGTACACGCGTTAAAGAGGTTATGCCTGCTTTTATAGCGATATACACTGACATTAAGACAGAGAATATAAGAGATTCCGATGCAGATTAGTTTCAAATATCTACATTCTACGGCCTTGCAATTTGACAAGAAGAAAACGAAAGCACTTACATGAAGCAAACTTTCGCTTTCGCGTGATTTCTTTCGTTTGTTGATACCTACACGTAAGCAGTCCTGGATTTGTCAATAGGCCGTATAGGTCGCGGCCTAGGGGCGGCAGATTTCAGAGGACGCCCACTCGATTTCAGAGGATAAAAGTCAAACAAGTTCACTGTTTTTCTCATAGTTTTTTATTAATACGGTAAATCCCTATAGAAACTCATTCCTATCGAAAATTATCAATCCTAGGTACCTACTGTTATTGTACCTATTTTATCTATATTACTGCGTGAGTGATGGATGAGAGTAGGGTTATGTGCCAAACCGATAATTTCTCTGGAATTAATAACGGAGTTTGATCCATTACTAGCCAAACACATTGAAAGATATGCAAACCATGGATCAGGAACAACTAGCTACCTATCGAAAACTGTCCTGCGACGAATTCATTTATTTAATAGCTGAAAAGGGACTGATATATGTACATCAGTGATGAGATAAAAAAGCAAAGTAGGTACTTTTCTTTTATTGTGGATTCTACAGACACCGGATGCAGCACATACAGATCAGAGCTTGAGATTCGATATGTTTTAGATAACAGAGAACCGTGTGAGGGATTTTTCAAATTCTTACCTTCTGTAGGACACAAGGCTCGATAAATATTTGCTGTAGCTAATTCATTGAATTTGGTGGGAACCTCGGCCGCTGAGTCTTGTTGTGCGAAGCCTGCCACAGGAAGAGGAAAGACACTCGGAGTGAACCTCACTCGTTGGTCGGCTAGAGCAGATGCCTGTAAAATTCTAAGAGATTCCTGGAATGAATAATTACAGTTTTAAAAATGATTGAAAATGAGACTACAGAAAAACCCTTCCCGCGAAATGAGGCAAAAGGAATTCGCATCAAATTAGAAAAACTTTAAACTGCGTTCATGGTCGTATTTTGGAATGCTATTTTGGAAAGGTAATAAAGTTAGTGTTCAGATTCAGAGTTCATCTATAGATGTATTGACGGCATCTGATCTCTATGACTCTCTAGTAGAGTTTACAATAGCAGAGAGAGAAAACTTTGACTATTTCGAAGAAAAAGCAATTGAGATGAGCGCACTTAAGCAATATCAAGGTGAAATAAAGAGGCAACCTAAAAGAAAAAAATTACGGACGAAACATCGAATGAAGAACTTGAAATACCCTCCGGCTCCAGAGATTATATCAGAGTGAACACCTTTTTGGTCATCCTTGATAGACTGAGGGCTGAAATACAGAGAAGACATAATGCTTCCTTAAACTTTAAAGAAAAATTGTCATTTTTAACAAAAATGACTGAACTTTCAACACAAAGAGTTACAGAAAAAGCCCAGTCTCTCGTGAAAGAGACCAATGACTTAGAGGACAATTTGGTTCAAGAATGTGCAGTGAAGCCTGGATCAAACTCACTACTCAATCTCTCAACGTTTTTGAGGAATCAATCTCTGTCTAATATTTACCCTAACTTGGATATAGCTCTCCGCATCGAACTTTCCTCTCCGGCTACAATTGTTTTGGGGAAAGGAGTTTTTCCTGTTTAAAACGCGTGAAAAATGATCAAAGGTATTCAATGTCTCAAGAAAAAATTAGTTCTTTAGTTCTTCTCTACATAGAAGCAGAGATAATGAACACCATAAACTATGATGATATTATAGATGATTTTTCTATTAAGAAGTCCCGTAAAAAATTGTGATTCTTGTTTCTTTTTTACGCTCTTTATTAATGACTGTGGGCGCAGTAGTGCAGTGGTTAGTGTGCTGGACTACTGTGCGAGGGATCCCAGGTTCGATCCCCGGAAAAACACAAATTACATCTTAAGGTTTTTTCTACTGCGCCACCTCTCGCGAACGTCTGACAAACATCCGAGAGTATGACTGTCTTGAAAAAGCTTCTCAATTCAGCCGTTCGGACTCGGCATAAAATTGTAGGTCCCTTCCATTCTTTCCAAAAATAGAAACTCACACAAAACGAATGGTTGCGAGAAGCTAGGCCTTGGGTGTCTTTATAAATTTATTCGTTTATTTAACTTTAACTTTTTCCTTACTACAAATGGAAAATTATTATTTTAGAAAGGTACCTACATAACGCGGCGGATATAAAGTGACCTACACTCATAAAAAATATAAATCCGGCACTGCACGTAAGTGTTTCGTTTAAATTTGTAGAGAAAAGCATAGCCCTCTACCGCTGAAGAGCAGGGTCGTATCGTAACTCGTGATGAGATTCTGTAAAAAGCATATGGTTTGAGAATACTTAATGGAAGAAGTACCGGTGACCCAAACGGAGAATATACCTTTGTAAGCGGACAAGGAAATTCGGAGGTCGATTACTGCTTAGAATGGGAGGAAACTGGAATAAATGTGTTTTTGATTTTGAAGTTAGTAATGTACCTTGTTCTGACCACATGCCCGTCATTATGAATTTTGGGCATAAAGTCGAAGTAGCTGAAGAATACCTCCACTTCTTCCTCTGCCCAAATTGAAATGGCTAGAATCTAAAAGCGAAAGAAACAAAGTTATACTTGCAACTGCTAGAGACTCAGGTCCAAATTACTTTTTTAACGTTGGAAAAAATCATCAAAGAAGCCTACCCAACATTGAATATGGCCATCAGAGAGAAGAAAAAGGCTTTCCAGGTGTGAATTCACTTTGGAGAATCACCTTCTCGAAACCGGTACATGGAGGCGCGAAGAACTTGCAAATTGGCTGTTAAAGCAGCCAAAGAACAATCTTGGAAGGAGTTCGGCGAGAAATTAGACCATGATCACAGATCTGCAAGCAAGGTGTTCTGGCAGACCATCCGCCGTCTTAGAGGAAGGAAGTGGAACATTATTGAAGGAGTCAAATCCAAAGATGGTACACTTCTTTAATGAGGAGGACATCTTACACAGATGGAGCGAGCACTTTTCTGAATTGCTCAATTCAATCCAGGGCATTGAAGATGACAGACCCATCGCCTTGAGCAGGGCGGAAAATAGTCCCCCGGTAAGGAAGTCACTTTTGCGATCAAATCGCTAAAAGCTGGCAAATCTGCCGGAGTGGATGAAATCCGGCCAGAAATGCTCAAGGTCTTAGGTGAAAAGGGAGTTAAATGCCTCTCTGGTGTCATCAAAGTGGCCTGGGAATGCGGCGAAACTCCCAGCGATTGGCAGATTGGGGTGATTGTGCCCCTTTTCCAGAAAGGGGATAAAAGGGATTGCTCCAACCTTTGCCAAGGTGCTGGAAACGCGTTGCAGAGCTGTGGTCGAGGCACGATTAGGAGATTAGCAGTGCGGTTTTCGTCCCGGTAGAAGCACTACCGACCAGTTATTCACTCTCAGAATGGTACTTGAGAAGGCTTGGGAGTATGCTACACCTGTTTACGCATGTTTCGTAGATTTGGAGAAAGCATACAATCGAGTCCCTCGAGGTAAACTCAGGAGTGTATTACAGGAGTATGGAATTGACGGTTCTCTCTTGAGATCCATTCAATCTCTTTACACAAACTGTAAAAGCTGTGTTCGGATAAACGGCGTTAAATCAATACCTTTCACTGTGAACTTCGCCAGGGGTGCATCTTTTCTCCTCTCCTTTTCATTACTTATATGGACTGGATATTACAGCGCAGTCTTGGCGAAGAACGTTTCGAATTGGGAGATCTGAGGATAAGTCATTTGCTGTTCGCTGATGACTTGGTCATCCTTGGGTCCTCTCAGACTGAACTCCAGCGCGCACTCGATCGGTTTGTAGCCGTTTGTTTGAAGCTTAGATGAGGGTTAACGTGAACAAATCTGAAGTGATGGTCGTCTCCAGAACGCCTGTTCAATGCACTCTGCATGTTAGTGGAGTCCCATTGAAAGAGGTGGAGAAGTTTAAGTATCTCGGTGTCTTATTTACGAGTGATGGAAGGAGCAATGCCGAGTTTTCCTGTAGGATTGGTCAGGCTGGGTCAATTTTGAGACAGCTTGGTCATTCTGTTATTAGGAGGACTGAACTTGGTGTCAAAGCTAATTTGTCAGTCTTTAATTCGGTGTTTGTTCCAACTCTTACCTATGGTCATGAGGTTTGGGTAATGACCGAAAGAATAAGATCGCGAATACAAGCTGCCGAAATGAGATTCCTCCGTTGTATTGCTGGTGTGACTCGTAGAGATCGCTTTAGAAATACCAGAATAGGTGAGGAACTCAATGTCGAGCAGCTACTTCTCCGTACGGAGCGGTCCATGCTCCGGTGGTTTGGTCATGTTAAACGCATGTCCCCGACCAGGATTCCACGACGTGCTATGGAATCCGTACCATCGGGGAGGCGTCCTCTAGGTAGACCCAGGATGAGATGGTTAGATCAAGTCCATAATCTCACCTTTACATAGCTTTACATATTTTTCGTAGATTTTAGAACAGCATTTGATTCGCTCGACCGAAATGCAGTGTTCTACAATCTACAAACTGTACGGGAATGTCTTTAAGTTAGGAAGAGTTCTACAAAATGTGTATGCAGATACGCGAGCAGCAGTTTGGAATGGAGAAGAATTATCTGAGTGGTTTGTGACAAAAGCGGGTGCTAGGCAGGGATTAAGTGCCTTAAGCTTTAAGTGCAACTCTTTTTCCCTATTCCTAGGGAAATAATAATGATTTGTAAAAAAGGTGGAGGAAGACGTTGCAGAAATGAAAATTTGCATTACAATGGTGTAGAACTAGATGTAGTGGATGAATATAAGTACCTAGGTGTAATCCCAATAAAGAGCTTAACCTTGCAGAAACACCTAAAGGAGAAACTGGCAATTGCTAAATGCGCAATCAACGTAACTTGGAAAAGATGTTTTGGTAATCATTTTATTTTCCATAGCAGCATAAGTATAAAGTTTTTGAAGCAGTAGCAGAATCGGTTTTGTTTTATGTTGCTCAAGTATGGGGATAAAAGCAATACGAAGATTTAAAGAAACTGTTGAAGTTTTATATTAAGTGCATTATTCGAATTCTTTACAATGCACAATCTATTTTTGTTAATGGTCAGAACTGGTCTTTCACCCTTATTCAATAAAACCCTAAAACTGTAGTTCGACTACATCCTAAAAGTGATGAATATACCATCTATACGATTGTCAAAAATAGCAGCTTTAAATACTGTTACCAATAAATCAAGCTGGTACGCAGAGTGGCTGTATCTTGCAATTCAATGTGGCATGGAAGTCGATTTGAGTATACCTATCGAAAATGTGGCAAATTGGAAACCAGTCTTATATATGGGCTGATTAAAAAGCTAGATGAACTCTATGCGGCAAAATACAGAGAGGAAACCGAAGATCTATTTACTATCTATATAATCTATTTGATTTAGTCGTTTGAATCACAATCTGCTGCTACAGCTCTTCTAAGGGGGACAAAAAACCGCATAACATCCATCCATGAACCATGGGTGTGGAAAAATCGCATCTGTGGCCTTGGTGAGTTGAGTGGTTCATACAAACGTTCTTTACGATAAACTGTCCGAGAGACCTAGGACATGTCTTGTTGTATCGAAATCCCTCACGGCAGTTACAATCAAACGGTTTTGTTGCAACTATTACTTACCATGAAAACGGCAATTGGGAAACCTTTGTTGTTGCATCGGCTTACTTTTCCTACGACTCTTTAATTCCTCCACCACCAAAGGCAGTTGTTGAGCTCATAGTACTGCGAGTCCAAAAAGATAGGTCTTATCTTATGTTGCGATGCTAATGCCCAAAACACTGTTGACAGAAGTCTGTCCAAATCCATAACCAAATAAGCACTGTCCCTGCTTTCTGATGACACATTAAGCGGCAACATTGCAAACTTGCGCGATTAGGAAGTGTTTGGAAAGGGAATTATTTAAAGCTAGGTATCCATGCGCATTTTTCATTTATTATCAATACTAATAAAAAATATCTATCTCATGAACTTCTCGCTATGTTACAAACAACTTTATAATACTCCTACTACTATTTGAGCTGAGAAAAGCAAACCTTCACCTATTTCTATCTGTTTTCCTGTGTGATGTGTGAAGCTCCACAAAAGTCGTTCCCTCGTTTACCCAAAAGTCTTCATAAAATTATAAAATCGGTAGGTATACTGAGCCTTTTGAAAATCACTTGATCTCGTTTGACTTTTTAATGACTTGTTGCAAGTTTCCAACCCAACGTATAAATAAATCAAAATTTCAATTATAACTGATTTTTTAAGCATCTCACAAAAGATAACTTCACCGTATAAATTGTTACATACACAGACAGTTAATTTCAAAAATAGCCATACCACCATGTAGATACCAAACGCGACGCACGTTACCTACATAATTTTGTGAAAAAAAAGTATCGTCAGCTCATAAATTTGTTACTACACATCACAAGTTGTTCCATACCATTGTACGAGTACGAACAAAAATTAATAAACATCCTCCATCGCACACCTACCTACCTCAGTAAGGATATACCTACATACATAGGTACATTTATTTTTCCTTGAATAAAGAAGAAGACATTTTGTATGTACCACAGCATTTCACATTAATAATGTATACCCCGCATTTTCCACGAAATTTAACCGAGAACATTCAAAGGGAACTTTATCCTTGGCTGAAAAGGACACTCTTAAAGAGTGCTGTGAAAAAATGTTCCCGAAAGTAATTTGATGCTATCGGAGTGGGTTTACATATACTCGTGCATGTCTCCGTTGAAAATTAATCAAATTTATATAGTGGAAGTAACCTGCACCCGCCATGACATGATTTTATTCCGCACTTAACAAATTTGTTTTTTTTAATGGCAACTGAAATTGTCTCAAACGGCGGTGTTAATAAAAATCCCAATAATTGTGTAATTTAATATCCGCATGCTATTTGCGATAGCGTTTTCTCAAGGAATGTGTAATCTGGCAGGAAAGTTTCCAAAACGACATCCGGTACATATGGGTTCTGAGGTTTTGGCATCTTAATTGGGTTTAATTTTCAGCTAAGTCCCATTACAGAAACCAAAACCATGGTTGCAAGTGGCGATATTGTTACAGTGTCTGAAGTTTCAGCATTATTAACCTGAGGTTGTGTGTTGGCGCGGGTGGATAAAAAGTAAGACCACCTGTTAACGCCAAGTGTTGTTGTCGATCTAAGCTTGTGCAGACATAACAGTATGGTGCATATGTGGGTGTAAATGCTTCTTGGCGTATCTTTTGCCTTAGTTAAACACATTTTCTGAGTTTATTTCGCATTATGCAAATTTTATCCCACGAAACTGGGTATTGACAGTCCGCACCATATACACATACATACTCGTATATATGCACCACTTTGAAGCCCATTCACGTGCTGTTACACAGCGACAGGATGATAGTGGAAAAATGGCAGAATGGGGGATTTGATGAAAAGTCAGCAAAAGCCGCTGAATATAATCAATGTGACATGTAAAAGGATGAGCAAACGAGCGGTTATAGAGGCAACTTCCCTCCTAAGATTCATACACGCATCGTCGACTGTCAAAGTACAAATTACAAGGAAGAGAAAAAAAAAAAAAAAAAAAAACCCTGAAGTAGTCAATCATAGGAATGCTCTGAGTTTGATTTTCGTTAACATAAATTCAATTACTGGGATTTTCGCTTCATCAGTGGCAAGGCCGATGATGATTACAATGACAGTGACAATGATAATGACAACGATGTGAGAGACGATTTTTATTTTACCTACCACATACGAATCACTGTGATATTACACGTCATTAATTTTAAGCTCCCACTTTTCATTGACAGTCAGCAATATAAATCGAGGCCTGTGTGGCTTGAAATAGATTTTGATATGGGTATGAGGGTGACTACCATGGAGGGGTTGCATCCCGCCAATAGAAATAGCTATAATGATCAAGTAAGTTTACCCGCCCCCACATGGCGCCCCATAGACATTTTCTCTTTAGCACTTGCAAATTGTAGCTCACTTCGTCCCAAAAATGGAAACTTCGAAAACTGAATGGATGTAAGGAGCTTTGTTTAGGGTCTTCCATGTACAGGACATATTGCTATCTTAGGTTTTATTCCGGGGTGTGCATAAGTGTAAACTTTTGATCTATGGTTGTCTTTTCTGGCCGTTAAGTGCCATTCTGAGAGAACACTTTAGGCGTTCACAGAATCTATCTATCTATCAGTGGCGTGGCGTGAATAATTTTAAATGGTAAGTCGAAGTCGAAAAATATCAAAATGTCAAAGGGAAGATGTGGTAGGCATACAAAACCTACAAAACCTTAGTTAATTGTTCAAAGCCATAAAATCGAAAACTCCAGGAAGAAACTAAATTAATGAAAATATTTTTTCATCTTGATTCAATAGTGCACAACTTTCATATTTCGATTTGTTCAATAAATCCAAAAAATAATTGCGTGTAAACGTGATTTATATCTTGTCTTATAACATTGTCTTTTATTTCTACATAAAGGTTCTTGAAATGTGTGTTTAAATCGAGCATTCGGGAGTTTTGTGGAGGTCCAGCAAAATCATCTACTTAATCTTTGAAACATTTCTTCAAACGTATTCAGGTACCTACGAAGATCATAGCCAGCCAAGACTCAAAACACTTGATTTCTCACTTAGCGACTTGTTTATAAACTTTATAAACACATCAGTTTGTTTTTTTTTTTAAAGATACTTACAAAATTCACCAAATAACCCGAAGAAAAGCGTGTTATTTTTTTGCATAAGAAAGCGGGCGTTGAACAGAGAGGATCAAACTCAGATAATCGCAAGTGTACAAAAGAGAAAGGAGACAAATTTGTTCTATCCAGTGAGAGATTTTATAACCCGACTTATTTCGGGTTATTTTAGCTTTGTGCTATGCTCAGATAGTGTGGGCAGTCCTCTAATACTAATGATAATGAAATGATGGCGAAGGGTGTGTGTTTCCGTGTGTATAATGCTCAATTAAGTTGGTGGGGTCGGGGTATGTAGCTTGCGCAGATGAATAGATACATATTATTAAGTTAATCCCGTGGGTTTTATGTTGCTCGTTTTTAAGTAAACATTGTTGTGTAGCTGAACTGAAACTTTTAAAAGGTAACCCGGTAGGAATCGGGTTATATGGACGCCACGCCACTGCTATCTATCTTCTATATTTATATAAAAATGAAATGCTGTTCGTTAGTCGCACTAAAACTCGAGAACGGCTGGACCGATTTGGCTAATTTTGGTCTTGAATTATTTGTGGAAGTCCAGGGAAGGTTTAAAAGGTGAGAAATTGGACAAAGGGGCGTGGCACCTCCCATACAAAAAAAAAAACATTCAAAATCTTATATCTCGAAAACCACTGAATCGATTGAGTTCAAATTTACATACAATCTTAGGTATCGGCCCAGGAGTGAAGATTCATCAAAATTGGACAAAGGGGCGTCACCGCCTAAACAAAAAATATCTTGAAAACCGCCGAATCGATTGAGTTGAAAGTTACAGACAATTTTAGGTATTGGCTTAGGCTTCAGTTATAGCCATCAGAAAAATTCATCCGTAAAAACACGAAACAGAACAAAACTGACACATTTAGCCATAGCATATCATAGGAATTCAGTGGAATACTTCGTGAAACTGGTTGAGAAGTTGAACAGAAAAAGTTTTTCGTACGGAAAAACAAAGAAATTCCTTTTTTAGAAAATTTAAAGACCAATTGCTTAATTTTTTTTGACGAATTAGTTTTATAATTCAGAAGCAACATTTTAAGACCAAGATTGAGTTCAACGATTGAGTTTAAGTGCTCCAAAAAAGTGAAACAATTTTTTTACGGATGCATTTTCCTGATAGCTATAACAGCAGCCTTAGGAGTGTTGCTGTATAAGAAGAAGGTGTTTCTGTGAAAGTTTGATCAAAATTGGACAAAGGAGCGTGGTACCTACCGTATAAAAAAATATATACATTTTAAATCCTATTTCTGGACACCCATGGGAGCTAAAGTGGGTGGGATTGGAAAACGGGCCATGGCACCACCCTTACAACAAAGTTATTTAAATCACGATATCTGAACATTGCCTGATTGAAGCATTTTACAAAACCTGGCGGGACTGGACAGAAGGGCGTGACACCTCTCACAAAAAAATGTTCGATACTCGGAAAAACACAAATTATCTACATCTTAAGGTTTTTTTTTACTGTGAGACCTCTTCCGAACGTCTGACAATCAGAGTATAAGTGTCCTGAGAAAGCTTCTCAATTCAGCGTTTCGGATTCGGCATAAAATTGAAGGTCACTTCCGTTCGTCCCAAAAATAAAACTCATACAAAAAAACGGTTGTGAGGGTACCTATACGGATCTGTTGCGCCAACTATTTATTTATTTAATGACACACCTTACAGAAGACTTATTGTGTAGATGGGAATCTCCTTTCTTGTCGACATATTTCAAACAATATCTACTCAGGTTCTAAGGCATTCTGTCTGTCGTCTGACCAAATCTTAGAAATATTTTCGTGCATACTTTCTAAAAAGTTTTCTTCGGCAACTTCATAAAGATCGGCAGGCAAATGTCTATGCCCAGCAGCTTTGCTGTTCTATATAGCACTCTTCTTTAATTAATGCGATCGTGAAACCGTGGCTACGAGCCTTGATGTCAGACTGAGGAAATTTTAGTTGACTTCTGCATATCTTGAAAACGACTCTCCCCTTTGGTGACTTCACTGGGGAAACGATTGCTAACATAGAGATGCACAAAGACGCATAGCTGCCTGTCCTGTGGTTGCTGATGCAACGCCAATGAAAGAGGTGATTACATGTAATAGACAGGAGCTCGTAGACATCAGCACGGTTTCAAAAATGCTAAAAGAAATAATTGAAAAGTATCTAGTGAAACTCTACTTCTCAGACCATGGTTAGGTTAGGTTAGGGTTGTTGGCCGCCGCACATGTAGCCACACTTAGGCCAAAGAAGCCCCATAGGATCAAATGATCTCTCAACTACCTATTGAACCAGCAGGAGCTAAGAATAGAGTAAGAGTTCATATAAATTATCGAAGATATATTCTCCGGATTGTAGTTTTCTGCGAAATGAGAGGACTGCGCACGTGCAAAGAAGGTGAAGAATAGTCTCTCCCTCCTCCTCGTCCATGCAGATTCTACAGAAATCGTTGGAAGGGAGGTCTAGTCCGATAGCATATGTCTCCCAATAATACTGTGTCCCGTAATAGTTGTGCCATGCCTAGTGAGTTCGTCGGCCTTGCAATTCCCTGAAATGTCCCTATGGCCCGGCACTCATATAAGGTGAATTTTTAATCTCGTTAAGAGATAAGCGGCAATTAATGGCAGTTTTGGACTTGAAGATGACCGAGTCCAGGAATTTAATCGCGGCTTGATTGTCCGTAAAAATATTTATATTCCTTGCGGCCTCCTTAATCTCTTGGCAGAAAGCACTCCCCCCCCCCTACTCTTGTTTCCGTTTTGGACCCATCTGTATAAAAGCAGACGGATCCACTGTGAGAAACTACTTCACTCCCCCAGTCAGTCCTAGAAGATATGCAAGCAGTGCTGACAGATTGTGGGAAATTTCCCTTTTTGAAATTTGAGGGAATTTTTGAAATGAGCTAAAAGGGAAACTTTCTGTTTTCCATAACAAACAAAAGGGAATTTTTGTTCTTTGAAACTTTACTTTAATTTTATTGTTCAACTTCAGGTAGACAATTTATTTTATACACCTGACTGATTTCATGAACAAGCGCTTGTATTGACACAAAAAGACAGAAGACCTGGGCCAAATAACGTAAAACGAAAACGACCGATCGATATCGTCTCTGTCCAATGTCTATTGCCACAGATATGATAGAGCCATGTTTACTGTTTAGTGAAAACGAAAGCGGTTTTCGTTTCGTATTTTACAGAATCCCACCTATATTTTTTGCAATAACTAATGGAGACTGACTATCCTATCCTCGCCTTTTATCCTGGCCTATAAAAGCGGCACGTCGACCTGATTAAGATCTACCTACATATTGTACCTACCATACATTAGAAAGATGGTTTAGGCTAGGAGGTTCTCCACTTTTTTATACCCTCCACAGGAAGGTATATTCACTTTGTCATTACATTTGTAACGCCAAGAAGGATTCACCGGAGACCCTATAAAGTATATATATTCTGAATCAGGATCACATTCTAAATCGATTTAGCCATGTCCGTCTGTCTGTCTGTCCGTCTGTTGAAAGCACGATAGCGTCCAAACGAATTGACCTAGGGGAATGAAATTTTGTGAGAGGACTTATTTTTACCGTCGTCAGGTTGGTATTGAAAATGGGCTATGTCGGTCAAGTAGTTCTGGTACCTCCCATACAAAACCACTATTAGACCCATGTGTATCTACGTCTGTTGAAATCACGATAGCGTCCAGACGAATTGACTTAGTCAACTGAAATTTTGTGAGAGATCTTATTTTTATGGTCCTCAGGTTGGTATTGAAAATGGGATATGTCGGTCAGGTAGTTCTGGTACCTCCCATACAAAACCACTATTAGACCCATGTGTATCTACGTCTGTTGAAATCACGATAGCGTCCAAACGAATCGACTTAGTCAACTGAAATTTTGTGAGACATCTTATTTTTACGGTCCTCAGGTTGGTATTGAAAATGGGCTATGTCGGTCAGGTAGTTCTGGTACCTCCCATACAAAACCACTATTAGACCCATGTGTCTCTACGTCTGTTGAAATCACAATAGCGTCCAAACGAATCGACTTAGGCGACTGAAATTTTGTGAAAGATCTTATTTTTACGGTCCTCAGGTTGGTATTAAAAATGGGCTATGTCGGTCAGGTAGTTCTGGTACCTCCCATACAAAACCACTATTAGACCCATGTGTATCTACGTCTGTTGAAATCACGATAGCGTCCAGACGAATTGACTTAGTCAACTGAAATTTTGTGAGAGATCTTATTTTTACGGTCGTCAGGATGGTATTGAAAATGGGCTATGTCGGTCAAGTAGTTCTGGTACCTTCCATACAAAACCACTATTAGACCCATGTGTCGCTACGTCTGTTGAAATCACGATAGCGTCCAAATGAATCAACCTAGGCGAATGAAGTTTAGTAAAAGGACTTCTTTTTATCGTCGTCAGTTTAATATTAAAATTGGGCCATGTCGGTCCCTCACCAGCCTACAATTTTGCATGACTTGTATGCAGTGGAGGGTATCAAAGCATCGGCCAGGCCGATGATAACACTTTTACTTGTTTTGTAAAGTGATGATACTGCTGCAGACGATTTTATCAAATATTTTGGGTTGGTCCCTGGAGAAGATCTTCCTTTCAAATTAGCATATAATGTTCTTTCGTCTTCTTGCATACACAGCCTGCTCTCCGATGAGTTGGCTGGATTTATTTAGCTTAGGTAGTATTGTTACACATGATACCCTATAAGCAATCCTATATACAAGGTTTCTGATATCATGTCTGCTATGGGCAGGGCATTGTTAAACCTGTTAAGTTATTAGCAATTTGGGGGTATATCAGAAAGGTTCCGGGCACGTGAAAGGGGTTTCGGAGCCTATTCGGGCCAATTCGTCTGCTCTTCGTTTCCTTCGAAGCCTTCATGGACAGGAACCCACCAAATTTGGTTCTGTTCCTGGGATTTTATTGCCACACTCCTTTATCTGCTGTTTAGCGTTATGTGTCGGAGAATATTATCCGAAACTTTTCCCGGAACCTTTGAAGCTGGCCCTAAGTCTTTGAAGGGTGTAGAAATAGTCATAGTATAATACTGATTTGGATCCAATGTTAGGTGAGCTAAGGGCTTTTATAGCTGCTTGATTGTCCGGGAATTATAGATGTGAACGACTTTGGAGCTATTTTTTTGATGTGCCTGGCCTGGCTTATTCTTGAGTATAGCGTGGAGCTTTGCCTGTAATACACTAAAGTTTTTCCCCATAGTTATTGAGACTGTTTTTTTGTTTCGTTAATTTTTTGTTTTTCTTTCATAAACTATGTGTGGGAAAATCTGCGGTACTTTTTCGAGCCAGGCGAGGGAAAAAAGGGAATTTTTTGGCACTTGCGTGGGAATTCTTATGACAAAACACTGGCAACACTGTATGCAGGTCTCCAAATTCTTGTTGAATTGATATTGGGGGAAGGTGTAATCAGTATCTTTTGGGATGCATTCTATTTTGTCCAGAATAGACGAGTGACCAGTTTATCCACAGACGGATTGATTTCATACGGGTGGCTGCATTTGCCGTTGCCGTTTTGGCTTTTTGAACCCTCTAGAGAATATTGAGTTTCCAGCTCAATTTGCTGTCTAAAATGAGGTCTAAATACTTGGCCGTCTTAGAGAGCACCAACATAGTACCATTAATTGATTACCCAATCGCCAATCGACTTATCAATTCCAAGGCGCGTCAATAATGGTTCAATGTCGATAGCCAGGAAAGCTACTCTGTACAGTCTAGAGATTTCTCAATAGTTGGTACAAGTGAGTGAAGGGCCGTTTCAACCGATTTCCCTTTACTATACGCATGTTGAGAGGATGACAGAAGATGAGAGGATGACAGAAGATTTGTAATAACACTGCAGCGGATATGGGAGTCTATCAATTTCTCTAGAGTTTTCAGTAGAAATGATGACAAAGTTATGCGTCTGAGGTCTTTGAGGCTGGCATGCGAGCTTTTAACAGCCTTAAGTATGAAAACCGCATTTACTTCCGTCCATGACTTGGGAATGTGAGACAAATCCAGGCAACTTTTGAATATTATAGTTACCCATAGAAGGCCCTTAACTCCAAGGTGGCTGGTCACCACGCCGAGGGAGCTGTGGTTAGGTAGGTAAAACTACTGGATCACAGGGTCAGGGGTAATTGAACCGCTATAGGAGACTCCTCAGGGGCAGCTCAATCCTCTGTTGTAATGTAGTCGAGTAGGATAGGTATCTCTGCCTATCCGGTCCGTATAATTCTCCCCTACTCGTGGGAATTACATGTACAAAAACCAAACAAAACAAAAAACAACGTCTTCGGAAAACGAGGTGGAAGGCTTCGAAGGGGTCGAGAAGGCCATTGGAAGGACATTGAAGGTGACTTCGATAAGATATGCTTTGAAAGTCTGAAACAAGCCTTGGAAAAACGTAGAGTTAACCCACTGGTGGTAAGGTGGGTGGACAATATGTTGAATACAAGGGCGATAAATATCCAGACGGGATCCTCAAAACTCCGAGGAAGAGTCAGCAGAGGTTGCCCACAAGGAGGTGTTCTTTCAACAACACTGTGGAATATCACTGTGGACTCTCTTCTCGACAGACTTGAGGCAACTGGCATTCCACAGCCGACGACATAGCAATAATTGCAAGAGGCAAATCACTAGGTAGAGGAAAAATCTGGAATTTCAGCCCTTAACACTTTTCGGATCGGAACTAACAACGACCAAGAAGGTTAAGTATCTGGGAGTATACCTAGATACTGGACTTACTTGGAATTACCATGTTGAGGAGAAGGTACGGAAGGCAAAAAGTGTACTACAACAGTGCAAACGTGTATGTGGACAGAGGTGGGGATGTATACGATGATTACTAGACCCATTATCACATACGCTTCGGTTGTATGGTGGGCGAAAGCCTCCCAGAAGACTGCTAAGAAGCACCTGGATAGGGTCCAGCGTTTAGCATGTATACGAATTACAGGTGCAATACGTACAACACCAACATGCGCATTGGAAGTGATCTTAGGGATTTTACCGCTAGACTTATTTATTAAGAAAACAGCGGCCCTAACAGTACTTCATCTGCATCGAGATGCGAAATGGCACAATAGTGGTACCATCTATGGACACAGGAAGATCCTGGAGCTTGTCAAAAACGAGATTAGGGAACTGAACATGCCTATGTATGGTATAACAAAAGTGCGTATTATGGAAAGGAATCACAAAACTCGTATTGAGAATGGATTACTTCCAGAAAAGAGGAAATCGTGATTTTCACAGATTGATCCATGATGGATGGCGGAGCGGGGGCCGGAATCTTTTCAGAAGATCTGGAACTAGCCCGTCACATTAGCCTCGGGAAACACACTTCAGTATACCAGGCTGAGATGATTGCTTTGCTGCATGCGTTGGATTACTTGCTTGAGAGTCAGGTGGAAGGAAGAAATATCCTAATAGCACTGGACAACCAGGCGGTGATTAGATGCATGGGCAGACAACCATACAACATCTCTGGCACTGGAATGTGTATTCAAGCTCAACAAGTATTCATCTAAAAATCAGGTAACACTGACTTGGGTACGAGACATAGGGATCGACGGCAACGAAAAGGCGGACTCCCTTGCAAAACAGGGGTCAACTGAAAAGTTGCTGGGACCAGAACCATTCTCTTCAATTGGTAGAGGAATGGTAGAACAGCTGATTCACAAATGGATCACGGCAGAACACTTGAGAAGGTGGTCAACCGTGGAACAATGTAGACAAGCTAAAATCGCAATACAATGGCCGACCAGCTCCACTCAGAGAAATGTTCTAAGCATGAGTCGAGGAACGTTGAAATGGGTGGTGGCGCTAACTACAGGTCATGGTAACTTCGGGTATCATTTAAGGAAGCTTGGCCTTAGAGAGGATGATACTTGTAGGCTATGCCTGGAGGAATCTGAGACAGCGGCCATATATTGTGTCAATGTCCAGCTTTATCTGGCAGAAGAATGAGGATCTTGGGACAACATTGGGTCGAGACCCACTGGTTCGAATATTATGCCATCAGTTCCAGGAGACTTGAATGGCTTAAGGCCGCTTAGCCCAGAGAATTTTGTTTTTAGTAACAAAATGTGAGGAGCTGCTATCGTGACGGCATTGCAGCTATTTGGGAAATATGTATCCACTAGAAGATCTAGAGATTCTGAACTGGAGTTAGGAGCGCTGCGGGAATCTTTCTGAGCCTAGTGGCCTCAGAGATCTCCTCTATCCTTTCACAGAAGAGTCTTCAAGAATTTGGTTGGGCTTTCCTATAGTTTTGAATTTATGGACAATAGATCCATTCAATTTGGTTTAAATTGCGTCCCTCAGGTACACATACACCCCCGTCTTTAGAAACTATATGCATTTCCTTTGTAGAGGTCGCTTAAATTTCTCAACCAACAGGTTCATCAAATCAACACTTACCTTGGTTTGGAGGTTCTTCAGTAACCCTACCACACGGAGGTGTGAGATGTATCCATTATTACCCTTGCACCCTGTGTACGTGTACCCCTAGTCAAGATTCCGGATTGAAGATCTTCCTCAATTTGCCTCTGCCACTGCATCAGCAAGCTGCTAAAGAATTTCCAGTTGATATACCGCTGCCGTTAATGTCAGATTTTCGGACAGCGTTGCGCCTTACTGGACCCATTCTCGAGAATCTTTAACCTTATACTCAGCCCCTTAAAATCGGCAAGTTTCATTAAGATTTTCAACCATTATCAATAATACTCTCAGCAAACAATCACAAAGCAAAGCCTTGTGCCAACCTTTCACAATTTTCAATTATGTACAAGTGGAAGGGGATATTTTTAATTAAATATTTAACTCTGTTACCAGGTGCGGTTCGCAATACTTAACACTTCCATTAGAACGTGTATCTATATAGTGTATTATACCCTTCCCAGGGGTGTTTGCTTTTAGAGGGAAATTGATTTCCAACGTTAATGTACCTAAATACAAAAACGAACACGCCATCGCCTACTCTTTGAACAAGGCCGGGGAAAAATTATCTAAAAGAGTGTACTTCATTAATCTTCACTACTACTTACCTCTTCATCAATAAATCATTACTGCTTCGTCAGTTTTAAAGTTCCGCTATCAAATATCGATCTAATTGCCTTCGATGGCATTTTGAAAGGAAAAAGAAAAATGTTCAAAATATCAACAAAAAGAAACGATAGTAAAGAAGGAAAAATCCTTACCAAGCAATTTAGTTAACCCTCTTAATGTGTAGTGCGATGTGCTAGTATGTGGCCTACTCCTTGCCTTGACCTATTTTTTGCTTGTTCATATTCTGTAAAAAATTTTTTTTCTTTGACTTACTGATGGGATTTTTGCGAAATCTCATACCAAGTTCATTGACCAAGTGTATGGTATGCATGTGGGGTGTATATTCGGATAGGGTGTCGACTGAAAATCTTGGCTTTATTCCAATACTGGAACACTTCATATGTCAAACCCACGTGCGGTTTGTTGGTAGATTGAAGAGATGGGGGCGTTGTTAACTGTGAGGGTTAGGTGTTAAATTGAACATTGTAAAGAGACGCGCAATTGACGAAGCCTGGGAGGAGTGAATGGAGAGAATGTCTGCAGCGTCTTTGGCTTCCTTAAGGCTATTCATGTTAATGAACTTGAAGCGGTCTTAACATAGGGAGGCAATATTAGGGGATATAGAATGACAAGATCAAATTGACTGGAAGGGGACTAAAGTGATATGGCAATTTCTGTGGCACTAGGTAGAAAACCTGTCTAAATCTTGGTGAAGCAAGCAAGAAGTGGTTTTGACAAAATTCGGTATCGTTAGCGTGGAAAGAGATGGCGGAGAATTTAATGACCCTCTCAATACCGTTTAAAATGGCTTTTCGATCAATGACGAGCAGATTTTAACAATGCATTTTTTTTATTTTCCAGAAACTAAAGACAATTTACTATGAATGTCCTCAGGAAGCGAGTTCCAAAGTTTGCTTGTCCTGTAACAGAAAAAGTTTTGGAAAGTTAATGTCCTCGCGGTTGTCAAGTGTACTGTATGGTCATGACATGACTCATGAGCATTAGCAGCCTGTCTTGTGGGGCGCCCAAAAGTTGCATTTCGAGGGATAATGTCTAATGTCGGAACATCTACCATGGAAGTACCTATAGAACAAGCATAGGTCAGCGACTTGACTTCTGTGCATCAGGGGTTGTAGATTCTATGTAAGTGTAGGGTCTCCAATAAGTCGAACAGCTCGTCTCTGTATGCTATCAAGGTTAAGTGAATTATTTTGGGGCCGAGCTCCAAATATGGGAACAATATTCCAGACCTGGTCTAACCTGTCAGCGAACAAACGGCTTTGTCTATGCTAATTAACTTTGAGCTCCTGGATTGGTTGGATCTTGTACGGGCGTAAGCCCAAGTCCGGATCCAAAATTTGCCAATTTTGGATTTGGAATCTTGTACACGGCGAGGAATTGACTGCATCGGGTTCTCCTATACACTTTAATGGACCGCGGCAATGCTCCCGACGAATCTGGCTGGCAACACCCGTGCCAAGTGAAAAACCCTTATTTAATTTGAGTACCAAGCAAATATACGAGTGCCGGCCACGAAGCAAGTCTGACTGGAAATGCGGGAAATACAAAGGCGCTTAATCTTCGCCTGTAGTGTAACTATTGGATGGGATCATGACGTTAACTAGAACGACTAAAATCTAGAATGGTCAAAATCTCGAAAATGAATTTTATAAATCTCGAATGCAAAAATCTCGAATGGGTCAAAATCTAGAAAGTGCAAAAATCTCGAAAGACTCTATATCGAAAAAAATCTCGAAAACAAAAAGTAAATTCGAGATATTTTCTTTGCACCCATCCCATAGCCAGACAGTAAAACCAAGCAGGGGGGTTGCAGGGGGGCATCATGCCCCCCCATACGCATCGAGATTTTTTTTTCGAGATTTTTGTCATTCGAGATTATGCTTTCTAGATTTTTTTTTTCGAGATTTTTTTTTCGAGATTTTTACATTCGAGATTTTTGCTTTCGAGATTTTTTTTTCGACATATCGGGGTAGACCCCTATTGGATTTCGCTTCGACCTTGCTCTTGGTATTCGTAAAGAGAAACGTAATGCTTTTCCTTTGTTCAGACATCGGAGTCTTACAGCAGTGAAAAAATAAAACTTGTGACGCCTTTAGGATAGTTAGGGAAATCCTGAAATATTAGCACAATTTAAGACATTACAAAGTACCTTCTCTTGGTTATAACATTTAATAAATAAATAAATAAATAGGTGGCGCAATAGGCAGGCGGGTAGACACCCTAGGCCCAGCTTCTCACAACCATTCGTTTGTGTGAGTTTCTATTTTCGGGACGAATGGAAGGGACGTACAATTTTATGCCGAGTCCGAACGGCTGAATTAAGAAGCTTTTGCAAGACAGTCATACTCTCAAATGTTTGTCAGACATTCGCGAGAGGTGGCGCAGTAGAAAAAACCTTAAGATGTAATTTGTGTTTTTCCGGGGATCGAACCTGGGACCCCTCGCACAGTACTCCAGCACACTAACCACTGCGCTACTGCGACTACATTTTATAACATTTAAGACCCAAAATAAATCCCGCACCTATTTTCTACAGGAATGGAGGAAATGTATACAACATGTCAAAAATCGTGTACACGCACGTGTACCTACCTACATTTTTGACATGCACCATTTTTTGCATGTGTAATACTACCTGAAGATAATGCAACAACATTAGGTTTACCTGTTTTCACCTTCTTTTTTGCATAGACCAAAAGACACACTGATGGGCATAAGAATTTTGACAAAACTAAAGTTAATTCTATTCATAATTTGGACATAAGTACTTCATGTAAATTTTGGCATCAATGGAAAAGTCATTTAAAAACTTTCCTTAACCCATTAAGTATACTGTATACTATACCTAACGCTCGTATCTTTTTGCGGACAGAAAAGGGGATAAATGCGCGAAATTTGGAGATTTTAAGGGATATCGCAATTTAAAAAAGAGGATATATAGGCGATAAGTTTTTAACTTGTTTTCGCACTGAAATTGATGAAATTTAAGAATATTATCAATACAAAAATTAATGTAAATTGTGTTTAATAAATTATTATTATTTTTAAATTACATAATATGTGTTTAATAAACAACCAACGTGCGTGCCATCATCGCCGTCGTCGTAATTCGCATCTGAATCGTTTTCGATAACAATAATTTCTCCACTTTTGGTTATTTTTCTTCTGCAGCGATTGAATGAAGCAATTCAGGCTTCGTTTTCAGAAATTTGTAGAATTCAATGCGAGTTGAGTACTGAATATTACTGTGAGAATTCTGAATTTTAACGTTTTGATTTTGCAATCGAGTTTTTTCATTGGTCCAAGACGGTCATCGCAGAAAAGACTCGTTGCACCGATACTGTTGTTCCCGGCAAGCACAAAATGTATTCATTCCACCAACATAGCGATTTCGTTGTGCTCACTATTTTCGGCTTGCAGACGTTTGAATATTTCCACCAGAAATCTGCTATTGTGAAAAGAGGAGTTTATAGGATAAAAAAGGGATTTTGGAAATTTTCAGGGGATAGTTTTTTTTGACTTCGACAAAAAGGGATAATCCCCTACAAAAGAGGATAGATACGAGCGTTTTGTACCCATTGAATATTTACAATTTTTGTGAAAATCGACTTTTTGACTTCTTACCTCTGTCTCAAACAAAAAATGTTTTGATGCAAAATGTTTCGCCAATATTCTAATAGTGACTGAAAAAATTTTTTTTCATGATGATTTTTTTTTTTTTTTATTTTTTATGATTTTTTGAATGGGATGGTCTCAGAAAAGTTTTGTATGAAAAGGAGGAAAAAGTGGCTAAAATTGTAATTTTTAGCAAATTCAATGGGTACTTAATGGGTTAAGGAAAGTTTTGTATCATTCAAACAGAATTTAAATGACCTTTCCATTGATGCTAAAATTTACATGAAGTAAGTTCAAATTATGGTGGTTGGGTGTGTATGAATCGGGTAGGCGCTGACTGGCATCAACTTGGCGGTGCCCAGCTGTTGTAACTTTTTCATACACATCAATTGTGCTTATTTTACCTCCGCGTGGTAACCACCGGGTACTGGCCTCGCCCTTCCGGGCTTGGCTTGCTAAACTTATAAGCGCGAGTGTTGAACACGAAGAAAATAGCAACACTATAATGCTCTGTCGGAAAGACTGACTGAACGAGTCTCAGAAGTCTTACATGAGCTCCTCAGAAAGAGGACGTACGGCGGATGAATTCACTAGACTGAATCAACGGTGTCGTCAACAGTCAAGATGACAGTTACCTTACTTGAGCTACTTTGACGTATTTGGAGCTGAGGTCAGTGAGGATTTTTCATGACTAGTCAGGGTCCTGAAATAGAGATGGTGGCGGATGAACCCTTAATGGGTCAACGGCAGCACTCAAATCCCCGAAGCGGGTTACTGACTCCGGAATATCCGGCCCCTTTCGTCCAAGGGGTCACAGAAAGGGCCTGGCCCTCCAGGTTGGGGGTTGTGCGTGGGGTTAACTACCCAACCACGGAAAAACAATATGGTTACGAAGCAACCAAGAGCCTCGGATAAGGACGGATTCACTGTTGACGACCCTGCAAAACGAAATATGGACAATGACGTTCGGATCTGCACGTGGAATGTTCGAACCCTGAACAGACCGCGTGCAGCCGAACAACTAGCGGAGGCCCTAAGCTGCTACAAAGCAGATATCACCGCCATCCAGGAGGTGCGGTGGGATGGGCCGGGCAAAAGAAGGATAAAAAACTGTGACATCTACTACGGTGATTGCTACAGAGAACAGAAGCAGCGTCTATTTGGATGCGGATTCGTTGTAAGCGGCAGACTTAGGCAAGAAGTCTTGAGCTTTCGACACGTTAGTGAACGCCTTACAACTATCCGCATCAAGGCTAAATTCGCCAACATCAGCCTGATATGCGCTCACGCCCCTACCGAAGATAAAGACGATGCTACCAAAGAATGTTTCTACGAGCTCCTCGACAAAACATATGAGCAATGTCCTAAGTATGACGTTAAAATCATCTTGGGTGATTTTAACGCCAAAATAGGAAAGGAGGACATCTTTGGTAGTACAATCGGGAAGTACAGCCTACACGACAACACGTCTGGAAACGGACTTAGGCTAATCGACTTTGCTGCGGGACGTAATGTTACTATAGCTAGCACACGGTTTCCTCACCTCAATATTCACAAAGGAACATGGCGGTCACCAGACCATCAATCAAATTGACCATGTTGCGATCGACGCAAGGCACTCCTCCAGTATTCTAGATGTTCGAACCTTCCGAGCGGCCAACATAGACTCGGATCACTACCTTGTTGTAGCCAAGGTACGTATGCGGATATCCCAGACACCACAACAACGAGGAAATACTGTGAGCAGATTCAACGTTGAACGGCTACAAACGCAACAAACCGCCAGAACTTTTGCCGATCGCGTCTCCCTCAACCTCTCGAGAAGTCCTTTGCAGCCTTCATCAAGTGCTGAAGACCAGTGGCATCGATGCCAAGAAGCCGTCAGAAAAGCCGCAACTGATGTGCTCGGTTTCACCCGACCACCACCACGAAACACTTGGTTTGATGAAGAGTGCCGGCAAGCACATGCAGCGAAGCAACTGGCCTACAAAGCGGCGCTGCAGAGAAGGACGAGAGCAGCTCGTGAGCTCTACGAGCAAAAAAGGAGGGAAGAACACCGGAGGAAAAAGAAAGAGCATGAGAAGCGCGCGATCGAGGAAATAGAGAGGTGTTACTCCAGGAACAATGTTCGGAAGTTTTACCAAAAGGTAAAAAGAACGTGTCACGGGAACAAGACCCGAACAGAGACCTGTAGAGACGAACAAGGAAACCTTGTAGTGGAGTCACAGTCGGTGCTGAGGACATGGAAAAACCATTTCTGCAGACTGTTAAACGGCGAAGACGACACATATTCCGCTGTCAGGCAGAATGAACCATTCAACCTGGGCGATGAAAGCCAAGAATTCCGTCCACCTAACCAAAATGAGGTAAGGATAGCAATATCCAAACTGAAGTCAAACAAAGCTGCAGGACCGGACGGTTTACCGGCCGAGCTTTTTAAGGCAGCGGGAGATGACTTGGTAGAGAGCATACACCAACTCGTTTCTAAAATTTGGTCAGAGGAAAGTATGCCTGATGATTGGAACCTCAGCATCGTTTGCCCGATCTACAAGAAAGGAGACCCTCTAAACTGCGCCAATTATAGAGGCATCAGTCTCCTCAACATCGCCTATAAGATTATATCTGCTGTACTGTGTGAGCGCTTGAAACCATTCGTCAACGAGCTGATTGGTCCCTATCAGATGAACTGATTGTCCGTTTCAGTGTGGTTTTAGGTCCGGTAAGTCCACAACCGACCAAATATTCACACTACGGCAGATCCTGGAGAAAACCCAAGAAGTCCAAATCGATACTCACCATCTATTTATCGATTTTAAAGCCGCATATGACAGCATTTATAGAGACGAGCTATACAGAGCCATGTCTAGTTTTGGCTTCCCTGCCAAACTTGTCAAATTGTGCAGAATGACGATGGAGAACGCTCGCTGCTCCGTAAAGGTCGGAAATAATCTCACCGATACCTTTGATGTCAAAAAAGGATTTAGACAAGGTGATGCGCTGTCATGTGACTTTTTCAACATCATACTTGAGAAAATTGTGCGAAACTCGCAAGCCAACACCAGGGGCACAATTTTCCAAAAGTCTGTGCAACTACTTGCATACGCTGACGACATTGACATAATTGGCAGAACGCAGCGAGCTGTTACTGGTGCGTTTGCAAGTATTAGCACAGAAGCGGCAAAAATGGGTTTAGTGGTGAATGAGGGCAAAACAAAGTACATGCTGTCAACAAGAAGGGACACACAACATCGGCGAATCGGACAGAACGTCACGATAGACAGCTATAACTTTGAGGTGGTTAGGGACTTTATCTACCTCGGCTCCGCTATAAACTCTGATAATGACACCACAGCAGAAATCAAACGAAGAGTTACACTTGCCAACCGCTGTTTCTTTGGCCTAAGAAGGCAACTGACTAGTAAGGCCTTGTCAAGAAACACTAAGGAGACTCTATATAAGACCCTCATCATCCCAGTCCTACTCTATGGCGCAGAAGCATGGACGTTAACAAAGGCGGATGAAGATCTTCTTGGTCGTTTCGAACGCAAAATTCTTCGAGTGATTTTCGGTCCCGTTTGCGTTGACGAGCTTTGGAGGAGAAGATTTAACAGCGAACTCTACGAGCTGTACAGCGACATAGACCTGGTCAGAAAAGTGCGTATCAGTCGACTAAGATGGCTAGGACATGTAGAGCGAATGGACACCAACGCTCCGGCCCGAAGAGTCTTCGATTCCAACCCGGAGGGACAACGCAGTAGAGGAAGACCTCGCCTTAGGTGGCACGCACAAGTGGAAGGGGACCTCAACCAACTTGGAGTGCGCAACTGGAGGCGGTTAGCCAGAGATCGGGTTAACTGGAGAGGCATGTTGGTTGAGGCCCAGGTCCACCCCGGACTGTAGCGCCATCTAAGTAAGTAAGTAAGTTCAAATTATGAGTAGAATTATCTTTAGTTTTGTCAAAATACGCCCACCAGTGTAAAATCAAAAAACAAAATATGGATATGACGTTGTCTTGTATTAACAATTCCGCCACAGGTACCTAGGTACTCTGCGTTTTCTCTTACGTCACAATATCAAAAATTACTATGTCACAATACAAGTTGCCATACATTCGGTGTCTACTAGCTTGCAATAGGCGGTTTTCTTTTGTAGTTCAGAGCAGAGCCTGAACTGTAAAAAAGTTCGTGTTTCTTTTTTAGCTCAGATACATCAGAGCTCAGAATTGGTGTTTCTTTTTTCGTTCAGAGAATGTTCAGAGCGCGCTCTATGAGCTCAGAATAAATTGACTGAGCACACTGAGTAAATAGGTGATTACGCACTTTACAGTGACATTTGACAGAAAAAAAAACAGGATAAACAAATTAGTTGAAGTGCCGGGCGAGAGTTAAATAACAATTAGTAATCAACCATATGACAGCTATGTGCTCAAGAGTGTTTCATAAACAAATCAGAGCGATCTGAGCAGGCTCGGTTCAGAGCACGCTCAAAATGTTCGAGCTCGCTTCAGAGCTCAGCTCTGAACTAAAAAAGAAAAACGCCTAATAAAAACAGGGATTCGGATGTCGGAATTTTGGATTTACGTTTTCAAATTTCAGCTTCCTAGCTAGGCTAACAGGCCCTGAATTACTTTTAATCTAACAAATGATTGCATACAAATGGAGGATCCAATTATTGACAACTCTTTTTGTGTGCAAAGTGTTCCCTCATTGTAGCTCTCAAATCACGTCATGTTTCTAAAAAAATAATTATTATTGACCACGTTACACTTTTTATCCAATCGAAGAAAATCCCCAAACAAATGCGTAATTCAATCGACACCCTGTACACTTCAAGTGGTTGGTCTTCCTTCATTGCCAACTACAGACAGATGAGTATGAGTATCCCTCTTATCGAGAGACGAAAAAGGAAAACTATCGATCCACATGGGATACTATGCGCTGCACTTAGAAGGACGAGGTGTTCAATTTTCAACTAAAATGGATATTTGATCCGATGGTTTGATGTGTTTCGGTATCGGGTCAGGAGTTGCCCGTTGATTGGGAACCTATGTTTTGCACTAAAGAGCATGGACTCGTCTAACATCGTGCCACGTTCATGCTCATCGCTGTAAAGGGTTTCTTTTTCGTGCTACCTTGTGCTCTCGTTCAACACTATTCTCGCTTCGTTGGTCTCGTGAGTCGTGTGCTAGTGGGTGAATTCCATTTAAGATACGCATTTATATACACTCTCAATCATAGTGATAGGGATAGAGGTACCGGTACATCCATCTTTGCAAGGACTGAAATGGACTTGGATAGTGGTGTTGATGATGCTAGGAATTGTGGTGGTGGGTGGTCGGTCGAAGTCGTCGCACTGTAACAGGTAAGTGATTTTTTGAGTTCCCATTTACCGCAAGTGAATTCGTTTAATTTTCCTCCCGCACATTCTGTTGTACCGCCTTGCTGTTTTTAGGACGATTAAATGGAAGAAAGTTCAATATTGGATCTGTCTGGCTGAAAGGGTTCGGGCTTCCAAGTAAATGGATTCGATTTCCGATATGCAAGAAGTATGGGAACTAGGTGAATGAATACGAACGGATATATTTATTGGATTAGGTGCTTACTGTGCATTTGCAGTTCAACAAGCAGAACAAATCGTTTGCCCTGATTCGAAATTATCTGACATGGAATGGGAACTAATTTCCTGGCGTGCGAACATCGTATTGGTGTAACTACCTATATTACCTAATGGACGGAGTGAAGGGATGGATTGAATTTCGAAAAGTTTCCCATTTACATTTTAGTTAATGGATTTCTACTTTCTTTTTGTCGTTTAAGGGCTGGATAACTTTGTCGTACCTACAATACTTGATGTAACTAACTTCTTAGGCCAATTAAATTAGGGCGGTGAGAAAGTAAACAGGTATCTATGCATAATTTGATTAATAAATGTAGGAATATATGAGGGCGGTTTATATACAATTTTTCTATTTAAATAGCTTGCATTTCGTTTTATGACTACCAATTCCAAGCCCTCAAAGTACTTTTAGGCACCCCACGATTGGCACGACGAAACAGTGAAAGATATGATCAAAGAAAACAAGAACAGTTGCTGCGGAAATGTAAAGGGCAGGCATCATCCCCCGGGATAACTACCTTTCTACCTACAGTATAATAGATTGGTAATGAAATGACAAAGCTGAGTAGAAAAAAGCCACCACAAGTATCTTGTTCGACGAGGTTCAAAGAACATATTTTCTTTAGAAGTCCTTTCAGTGAGCATGTTAAGTATTAAAAAACACTAATATAAAGAACGCGGTTATAATGACTATACTGTGATGGATTACTGTCCCATGTTTAACCCCCGCAAAAACAAAAACCTTAAGTTTTTTCCATAGGACTAGGATTGTCCTCCAGGTTTCGGGTTGCGCGCTGTGATAACTTTCCGTGCATTTATTTGGATGCGAGTTTGTGATTAAAGAAAGACTTCCGTAATATGACCTCTCAACTGTTTACAATCTTTTTCTTCTCTAAAATAAAAGAAACATCCGTGCCAATGGCTACATAAAGGAGTAGGATGACGCAGCCAAGGAAACGTTCTACGATATTCTCGATAAGTGCCCGAAGTATGGTGTCAATTTTTTTGGCGACCTACTGTCTTTTAACCTCTCAGTATATTCACAATAAGCATGCATGATGTGCACAGGATCAATGGCAAAACTGTCAATGTGCAAGTAGTGTAGCCGCTGGTTCGATGAAGATTTCCTGCTGGTACATGCCGCAAAGAAAGCAGCCTATATCAATCAATGCTGCAGAAAAGAACTAGAACTACTCAGGGGCGTATCGAGGGTTCGAGCCGTGTAAGCGTGGGTGAGGGGTGCCTTTCATTAAAATGCCGACTTATTTTAGGAACTTGATGACTGTACAGAAATCATTAAAATCGGCCCAGCGCAGCAGTCATCGAGTTCTAACTTCATCGAATTTCACCACATGGAAAATTTTTTTTGTATGGGAGGTGCCACACCCCTTTGTCCAATTTTTTGAGCTCAATGGAGTCGGTGGTACTCGCGATATAAGATTTTGATTTTAAATTTTTAAAAGTAACTTAAAGTTGAATTGAGTTGAAATTGTTTACCTACATTTTTTTATAATGTATTTTCAAAGGCGACAGAGTTTGCAGTGCGAAGTCACTGAGTGAGAAAAAGAAAAGGTTAGGGTTACTAGTGTATCTTAGGGCCCAATCACATGAGAGCGACCAACTATCTACGAACGAACGAATATTCGAGAATTTCAGCCAGTAGTTTCTATCAGCAATTTCTAATTTGAGGTTAAGTTCGAACGAATGTTTTATTCGCTAGTTTGTGGAACGCGATTTGATCATGTGGATTGCGAATAAACCTTAACAATATGCGCCAAGAGTTTCGCGGCAAAAAGTTTCGAATTCGAAATTTCGTTACCTAGGTATTTAATCTGTTTATAAACTTGTACTCATAATTAATAATAATATGTGCGAACAAAACGAAAGTTAATTCGCAATCCACATCATTAAGCCGTGTTTCACCGACTAGCGAATAAAACATTTGTTCAAATTTAACCTCAAATTAGAAATGCCGACCGTTTGGTCATTTTTAAAATCGAATCGAAACTCGCTAAATTTTCAGGATTTCAGTCGGCAAATTCACCGATGCCGACCGTCCATTTTAAAATCGAATCGAAGCTCGCTAAATTTTATGGTGTTCAGTCGGCAAATTCACCGATGCCGACCGTTCTTTTTAAAATCGTATCGAAACTCGCTAAATTTTAAGGATTTCAGTCGACAAATTCACCGATGCCGACCGTCCTCTTTAAAATCGAATTGAAACTCAGTCAATTTTAAGGAGCTCAGTCGGCAAATTCACAGATGTCGACTGTTCTTTTTAAAATCGAATCGAAACTCAGTAAATTTGGATTTCAGTCGGCAAATTCACCGATGCCGACCGTCCATTTTAAAATTGAATCGAAACTCGGTAAATTTTAAGGAGCTCAGTCGGCAAATTCACAGATGCCGACCGACCATTTTAAAATCGAATCGAAGCTCGGTAAATTTTATGGTGTTTAGTCGGCAAATTCACCGATGTCCTTTTTAAAATCGCATCGGAACTCGGTAAATTTTAAGGAGTGCAGTCGGCAAATTCACCGATGCCGACCGTCCTTTTTAAAATCGAATCGGAACTCGGTAAATTTTAAGGTTTTCAGTCGGCAAATTCACCGATGCCGACTGTCCTTTTTAAAATCGAATTGAAACTCAGTCAATTTTAAGGAGCTCAGTCGGCAAATTCACCGAAGCCGACCGTCCTTTTTAAAATCGTATCGAAACTCGGTAAATTTTAAGGAGTGCAGTCGGCAAATTTAAAATCGAATTGAAACTCGGTAAATTTTAAGGAGTGCAGTCGGCAAATTCACCGATGCCGACCGTCCTTTTTAAAATCGAATCGGAAATCGGTAAATTTTAAGGTTTTCAGTCGGCAAATTCACCGATGCCGACCGTCCTTTTTAAAATCGAATTGAAACTCAGTCAATTTTAAAGAGCTCAGTCGGCAAATTCACCGAAGCCGACCGTCCTTTTTAAAATCGTATCGAAACTCGGTAAATTTTAAGGAGTGCACTAGTGCAGTCGGCAAATTTAAAATCGAATTGAAACTCGGTAAATTTTAAGGTATTCAGTCGGCAAATTCACCGATCCCGAACGTCCTTTTTAAAATCGAATTGAAACTCGGTAAATTTTAAGGAGTGCAGTCGGCAAATTCACCGATGCCGACCGTCCTTTTTAAAATCGAATCGGAAATCGGTAAATTTTAAGGTTTTCAGTCGGCAAATTCACCGATGCCGACCGTCCTTTTTAAAATCGAATTGAAACTCAGTCAATTTTAAGGAGCTCAGTCGGCAAATTCACAGATGTCGACTGTTCTTTTTAAAATCGAATCGAAACTCAGTAAATTTGGATTTCAGTCGGCAAATTCACCGATGTCCTTTTTAAAATCGCATCGGAACTCGGTAAATTTTAAGGAGTGCAGTCGGCAAATTCACCGATGCCGACCGTCCTTTTTAAAATCGAATCGGAAATCGGTAAATTTTAAGGTTTTCAGTCCGCAAATTCACCGATGCCGACCGTCCTTTTTAAAATCGAATTGAAACTCAGTCAATTTTAAAGAGCTCAGTCGGCAAATTCACCGAAGCCGACCGTCCTTTTTAAAATCGTATCGAAACTCGGTAAATTTTAAGGAGTGCACTAGTGCAGTCGGCAAATTTAAAATCGAATTGAAACTCGGTAAATTTTAAGGTATTCAGTCGGCAAATTCACCGATCCCGAACGTCCTTTTTAAAATCGAATTGAAACTCGGTAAATTTTAAGGAGTGCAGTCGGCAAATTCACCGATGCCGACCGTCCATTTTAAAATCGAATTGAAACTCCGTAAATTTTAAGGTTTTCAGTCGGCAAATAATTCACCGATGCCGACCGACCATTTTAAAATCGAATCGAAGCTCGGTAAATTTTATGGTGTTCAGTCGGCAAATTCACCGATGTCGACTGTTCTTTTCAAAATCGAATCAAAACTCAGTAAATTTGGATTTCAGTCGGCAAATTCACCGATGCCGACCATCCATTTTAAAATTGAATCGAAACTCGGTAAATTTTAAGGAGTTCAGTCGGCAAATCCACAGATGCTGACTGTCCTTTTTAAAATCGAAACTCGAAGAAAGTAGGTAGGTATATAAAAATAAACAAATATAAATTGGCATCTCCGAAAGGTGGAACCTTTGAAAATGCCGACTTGTATACATTTACAAGTACATTTTCCTAACGAAAATCCAAACTAACTTCTTATATTTTAACATTTTGTTCCGAGCTAATTTTTGAAAAATGCTCGTTTTTCTTTAAGTTGCTCAAATTAATAAATGTAGCTTCCTTGATTTGCCGACTCTTAAAAAGCGTTACGCTCATGGAGCTACTACGCTAGCTGCCCTACTAGCTTGCTGAAGAACATCGACTTCTCAGACGGAAAACGAGAGAGTACGAGAAGCGGGCGGTTGAATCTACAGGCAATGTTCGAAAGTTCTACCAAAGGGTAATAAGATCTTCCCAGAGCCCTCTTGTGTTGCTTTGATAGAAAGATTTTTCAGGTGATTTTTGGTACAGTGTATGGATGAAGTTTGAAGGAGAAGACGTTGAGTAGATTGGATAGCGTATGGACAACAATGCACATTGCACAGTCTTTAAGACTTCCCTTAAGGGACAACGAAGCAGATGAACGATGATCACTCCACCGCATGTGGCATACACAATTGGATAGCGACCTTAACTAACTAGGTGTGCGTAACTGGCAGCTAGCTAGATATCGAGCTGGCTGGATTTGGCTCGTCAGCTTAGGCTGTGCTGCATAATTTAAGGCGAAAAAACTCTGATATAATTCGTTCTTATTTATGGTTGATAATAGAGTATTGCTATTCGAGTTGCTAAGTCGTACGATTGATTTCGAAATGTTCGACAATTTTCTTTAAACATTCTCCGAAAAAAAATATATCTTTGTCAGCAATCCATGTATTAGCATGCGCATACCAAATGATATGTTCATCTATCGACATCATTGAAACGACACTATGCTGTGAATTTATATTTTTCACTGGCCCCTTCCCTGGTGGATATTTAAGCACTTTCCATAACCAATGGTAATAGTATTGCATACCCACGGTTCTGTTAGACCGCGCTATATTCCCCTCTTTCCGTTACCTACCGTTGATCAAGAACAAAAGCCAAACCATGGCAAAGCGAATATTTTCAACTACCGATATCATCGTGGGTCACAAATCCCAAATAGCCCCAACAAATGAACTCCGCATTAGGCTCGAGTCAGCAGAGCCTCCATTCCATTATACACGCTCGCACAAATATACAACAACTGCTGGTATAGGAGTGCATCCGAAAGCCATGGCCAACAGGAAACCTATTTGGGCATATCATTGCTGGTGGCCATATATTATCTATCTTCCTCATTTTTCGTCGTAAAAGAATATGTGTGCAGAGCGTTGCATACCAAGTAACCCACACAGTGGATACTATATGGATGTCCACCTGAATACTGAGATACGGCCCATGGTGTTGTTGCCGTTGATACTACCACCGAATCCGCTTGGTCCAGCGACCGACTTTTTGGGTATTAGTCTCGTTATTGTCCGGAAGTCTATTAAACAACAATAAAGTGGACAAATGCTGACCAACACAAATCATAAAGGATTTATTGGCATAGCTCGACACTGCAGCCATGGGTGGTCATGGTCAGTTGTCGTTGTCGTTCCCACCACCACTACACACAGTGTCATTCGCGTTCTTCCCCTAACATGATGAGTTTAGTTCGTAGCAACAGGATTGGTATGGTATACGTTTGGTCATTTCGCCATCCCCATACTGGACACTGAACGTTTTAAGGATTAAAATTGAACTCTTATGGTACGCGGCTGTTATTAGCTAAGGTACAGGTAGAATAACGATAACAAAGGCGAGTATCTGTTATTTTTTTTTGTTTTAAATTTTAATTAAAAATATTCCGCACATCTTTTCATATAAAGATTGCAATCGCCGAAATGCAGAAAAAGGGAACCAACTAATTGGATACGGATTTCATAGTTTTATGGTGCAATAGATTCATTCATTTTTGCTGAGTCAACTTCGGCATGGAAAATCAATATCTAATTGGTGACTGCATATAGCCAAGAAATTGGATTTCATTCAGTTTGGACTGGAGGGAATAAATATTTCAAATTGGATTTGGGTGGACAGACCTCCTATACCTACACAATGTGCACAAGGTTGAGTGAGTTCAAATTATTTCATTCTGTCCAAAAACGTACTTTGAAATATACATATTTTCATTTTATGTGGTAAAGGAATATCTATAGCTGCACAAGCTTTATAGCCTGCTATACAATAAAATTCTTGGCAGAGAGATCATTAGTTTAGAATTAGAAGAAACTATTTACAATAGGTCCAGTAATCCAGTAATAGGTCGCTTACGCTTATAAAGCAGCAAGAGTCAGTATAAACTTTCGCACAAGAATAGTCAAACTAAAGTAGACTAAAGAAGTATAGGCGTTCACGCAGCTAGAGGAGAGCAGAAGTATAGAAGTGTAGGTACTCGGGACAGGTAATAGTTGCAATTCTAAGAAAGCCCGCAGTTAGGTTAAGTTGGTCATTTGTCTGGTCTTGCCAGAACAGAACTAACGCTTGGGCGACTTTTTAAAGCCACAACTTAGGTGACCTTTAAGGCCTACGTCCAACTGCAACACAATATACCGTACACTTTCCTCAAATGTAATGCTGATAGAAATAAATGGATCAACGAAACATTCACAGAGGGATAGAGGAAGAGATAGTCCTCTATATAGACGGTTCACAGAATATGCTATGAAGAATATGAAACTTTAGTGCTTTCTAGGCACAGATAGCCGGTACAATCAGCTCAAAAAGATGAAGAGAAACATATTCGTTGACAAACATTGTTAGCGCCGGCCGTCGTAAGCTACGCCATCTAAGAGTGGAAGCTGTAAACTAGCTCCTTGCGTTTCCATCTTCAATAATTAAAAAAAAAACAAAAAAAAAAAAACAGATATCTAGGTATATCTGTCATTTGCTATCCTTTGCCGCATCTTTTACAACAGCCATTTTCTTCTTCGCAGTCTTTAAAATTTAAAATTGAATTTAAATTTTAATTAAGTGATTAATTGATTAATTGAAAAAAACCTGAGTAAACATTTGTAAAATAATGTAAGACAAAAAATTTAAAGACTGAGAAAATAGAATGTTGTCTCCCTAAGTCAGCAGCTCTAAGAATTAAATAAATAAATAAATAAATAGATGGCGCAACAGGCAGGTAAACACCCTAGGCCTAGCTTCTCGCAACCATTCGTTTTGTGTGTGTTTCTATTTTTGGGACTGTAGTGACCTGTGCTTAGAACATGATCACACAAGTCAATTACGTGCTAAAGAGTAACATCTGTTGTCTCTCTATAAAAGAGCTTGATCCGCATTTCTGCAGTCAGTCGATTCTGAGATGTGTAGCTGTTGCTGCCGATCACCGGTCATTACAGGGACGAATGGAAGGGACCTACAATTTTATGCCGAGTCCGAACGGCTGAATTGAGAAGCTATTTCAGGAGTCAGGACAGTCATACTCTCGGATGTTTATCAGACGTTCGCGAGAGGTGGGGCAGTAGAAAAACCCAATGTAATTTGTGTTTTTCCGGGGATCGAACCTGGGATCCCTCGCATAGTAATCCAGCACACTAACCACTGCGCCCTCTAAGAATTTGGGGCAACAAAAATGTCTCCTGTGAACTGTGACAGTCTGCGGGGCGCCGCGGTTATAAAAGCAATTATGTCAGTAAGTTGTTAGTGGTTTTTGATCCACCCCAATTTAGGTGCATAATTGGAGACTGACCTTAAAAACCTGTGTGTATAAAGCAAAGATAGCTGTGTTAAAATCAAGGGCTGTGAAAAAATGTAAGCAACTCTTGGACGAAATATCACTAACAGGGTGCTAAAGCACAGTCGATATTACGGGAAACGAGGGAGCGTATAAGAACTTATAGGAAAATGGTGAAAAATGTATCTTAGGTTAAGTTGAATATGGTATGAGTTTATCACAGAAGACTAGACACCATATTGGGCCCATCGTTAACCCTTGGGAACCTTCACTTAAAACCTATTCGCCCAAACACAATAATTGCACGTGTCCGTATTTATTAAACCTAATCTCCTAGCGTGCTTCCTAAGAAGGCTGTGCCCAGAGAGTATCCCTATCGCCATTCGCAACATTGATCTGCTTCGTTTTAATAATTATACAAATTTTTTCCGATCTAAATTAGGCTATTAGACAGATCCTTTGAGACCATGTGACCTACTATATCCGACCATCTTTGGTCTGCCCTATTTATAGTTTTCTCGAGAATAATTCCCTACCCAACGGCTATTTCAATTCAATTTGTGGAAGCTCTGCTCTGTTTTTAGCCAGAACGTCAGCCCTTTCGTTAACCTCAATATTACAGTGTCCGGATCTAGTAGCACGGCCAGAAACCTCTGTCTAAAACACAATTCATGTCTCCGGAAGTCTTAATGACACGTGTAGGTCTACATACATATATCCCTAGACTATATACCTGACCCTGTTTTGGAACCATCCGTTAAAATCGAAATTTCATTTTCTTTTGAAACCTTATTCTTTTGCCAGTCTTTCCTATCTGGGTATAGCACTTCTTACGGTGTGTCGAAGTCAAGAGCACCCAAACTTTCATTCGCTTTATCAGGAATAATGGAGAAATATTCCTTGAGTATGGAGCTGTGTCCTATACCTGTATGGTTTTGAAGAACCCTGCGTTAGTTAGCAGAAGCTCACTAATACCTGTGGCCTATTTCACCAAATTACAATTATAATTACAAATTTCTATTTGTTGATTACATTTTCAAATTTGTTCACTGATTTTCTGTTTCACAAACTACAAACTTAATTCTAACAAATTTGTTGAAAAGAGAAAAAATGAAGGGAAATTGTATTTGTTATTTACAAATAGAAGAAAAAACCGTTTCACCGTTTATTTTTCAGAGCTGTAAACAACAACTGTTTTTCATAATTTTGTAATTCTAATTGTAATTTTGTAATTCTAATTCTAACTGATAACATCCAAGAACAAAATTAACAGAACAGAACTAAATTTGTATCGGTTTTATTCGCGATAAGAAAAATGTTTTATTAAATGTATCGGTATCGGTATCAGTCAAAATTTAACGGAAATCGGTTGAGACATAATACTAGGGACATTCGTAAGAAACAAATCAATAACAGAGGGACAACCACGAGAGCCGGCTGGGAAGTAAGTCGGGCTTGGGGGATACAAAACGGATATTGGAAACGCATTACAAAGGTCTGATAATATGTTACCAAACGAGTTTGCTCTACTGCAGCCCCACTGTCTATGTCTGCAATTTAGGTCACCACCCATTAAAAAATTATGATTAGTGCTAACAAGTTTTCTCAAATCGCTTTTTAAGCCAATTTTTTTCTCTAAAGAAACATTTCTTCCAGGGAAATAAACGCATGTTATTTTAAACCCTGCTTGATTGTTTAATTTAATTTCAATTGAAACATTTTCAACGTACTTTGTTCTTACAACAGGTAAAAGAGAATGCTGAATTGATCTTCGTACTAATATTGCAACGCCTCCACCTCTTCTGGTAGTTCGGTCAACACGATAACATTTGAATACAGAAGTGGCTAGGTTCACACTCGAATTAAGCCAAGTCTCTGTAACCAATGCAATATCCACATCGTTGGTATTTAAATAATTTAAAAATTCTATATGTTTGTTTCGGATACCTCTGGCATTCCATGTAACAATTTTTATATTTCTATTTGAGCTTATCATATTACTTATCATTAGAGTATAAGAATTTTGTTGCTAAATGTGCGATAACATTAAACTGATCAATTTTAGTCTTACATGTACCTAATTTAGTGATCATCTCCATAGCTAATGAATTCAATTCCTCCATTGTAAACAATCCATCGTTGCTGCTGGTAGTATGCGGTGTACCATTCGAGTTTCCATCCCATGCGTTTGTTTGCTGAATACTTGTACTGCTGGTAATACGCTGCGGTAAAATGTTATCCCGGACCCGGGGTTGTGGAAGCGAAGGGAAATCTGTCATTGACTTAAAAGAAGCCGCTTGTTGCTGCTGCTGCTGCTGCTGAGACTTAGGAGCGTAAGAAACCATTCGCTGAATTGGTGCGCCGAAAGTTCTCTTTGTTGACCTTTCTCTCAGCTCTATGTATTTCTGCCTGCTTCCGCAAGTTGCATCGGTAGCTTTATGATTGCCATTGCAATTTGCACATTTTTCGGTGGCTGAGTTGTTACATTCGACAGTCTTGTGTGACCCTGCGCAGATAGCACAATAAGTTTTTATGTGGCAGTTCTTCTCACCGTGTCCAAACATTTGGCAATTATGACATTGCGTTAGCTTATTTTTTAATTTGCGCTGTACGCTCCACTTAACTTGTGTGTGTAGAATAGAACGAACTTGTTTATTCAATTCGTTTATTTTGATAGTATACCACTTTCAAATGACACTAAATAAATATAGTCAGTGTAAAGATCATATTTTTTAACAATTTTTTTTAGTTCAATGCACTTCAGATTGAGATCGATTAGTTCTTGTTTTAGTATTTTAGTGTCTATGTCACCCATACCATACAAAATAGCTTTAAAAGCTTTTGCGCTCTTTAGATCATGCGAGAAAAATTGACAGTTCTCGTCTTTAAGTTTTTTTTAACACTGTGTTGTAGGATGATTCCGTATCACACGCGATTTTGAAGCCAATCGAAATTTTTTTAATTGAATAGTCTATTATATTTAATGTTTTCATTAAATTATGAATATATTCACTACTTTTTTGCAGTAGTTTTATTGGTGGCATGTTATGTTTTGCACTGGTTTGACTTGGTGAGATTACCTCATCCATTTCGTCATTGTCACTATCAGGTAATGTTTGTAAGTGACTATAGTAGTTAACCCTAGAATTCTTTTTATTCGCACTCATATTGATGAAATGTGATCGGAATTTTTTTCCCGAGGACAAATTTTCGTCCTCGGTATCTGGTGGTCTATGACGCTTATTAATGATTGAAATAATGATATTTGCAAGAAAGTCACTGAATATTACAAATAGATTGCACGCACTCGAAAGCTTAATTTGCCGGTATCCGAAACAGCGCAACCTTTCTTGATCGTAATCGCTCGGTAACTGTCAATTTTCTGTTGATAAATGCATCAAAAGTGGTTTGTTCGCATTCATCAATTCGTTCGTTCGCTTTCATGTGAATGGTCTTTTATTTCTTCTGCCTTAGCACATTTTAGCGGAAACTTTTCATTGAAAACAAAAGAGAAATTTCGTAGTTAATTCGTAGTCATAAGTTTGTCTTCGGCTATTTAGCACAAACTTAAGGCGATTTCGTTTGGGATTCTCAGATTCGTGTTTGAGATTTCAGATTTCGGCTGTCCAATCGAACAAAAAAAGTATACTGAGCTGTTGGTGTTGGTGGTGTAGCTGCCAAAAGTTGTTTACCTTTTTTGTTGTGAAGCTATTTTTTCGTAGAGTGGTTGCAACTTGCAAATTTTACAATTACATTTTCAAATTATAAAACAAATCTCATAATAAATATTCCGAATATAATGTTCCCCACGTCTTCCAAAAAATTGCAAACTTTGATGCTTTTTTATTATTTACAAATAATAAATACTGCAACTGGAGAAATTGCAAGATGGCGACAAGGACGATGAATATGTGGCACATCATGAATATGAAAATAGCATAATCTATTATTTGTTCCATATTTACCCAATTTTGGTTTATATTATTTATTTTAATATGGTTTTTCACTAGTTCTAACTTTTTCGGCCAGACTTTCCCAGACCAACGCCAAACGTCAAATCATATATTGTAAGAAGTGTGTTTTCTCGAGCAACTCTGAGAAAAAAATCTAAATTCGCAAAAGTGCTCTCGAATCTAAAAAAGATTGCTTATTTTGTACCAAACGAAAACGGCTTTATAATATCACTTCACTATCAGTGCTACTATGCCTTCGACATAAAGACATTTTTAGGTTTGAAAAGCGATTCCTTTGGAAAATTACAAACTGTTACTAAATCGACACACGATCTTTATATTGTAAGAAATTTTCAGTAATTGAACAAATTTGTAAAATGCCTTGATTTGGTGAAACAAAAACTTGAAAGAAAATATGAATTTTAACATATTTGTACTTGTAAGCAACGAAGAAAATTAACTTTTGGTGAAACGGAAATAATGAAGTTTCTACAAATTTCCCTTTGTAAACAACAAATACAATTATGTAATACAACATTTTTGTGAAACAGAAAAAATCGATTTTTGCACAAATTTGTTAAAAAAAAATGCCTGTGAACAACAATTTGTAAGTTGGTGAAATAGGCCACTGGTCGTGCTGTTGGAGAACATTTTATCTATCTACTCTTTAGAGAGGTAACCTAACCCAGACCAGAGTGAAAAGTGAAGACCAATTGGGCTGTTGAAGGCAACAAGCTGCGATTTGGATATTTGGATATATATCATTGGAATCACTTCCCAAAAAAATACGCCTAATGCTGCATTGGTTATACTTTTATACATCATAGTGGTTAGACCCATCCTTACCAATGGGGCTCTTGTTTGGTGGAGAGCCACAAACAAGTTATATATACGGGATATGTTGAGTGTTGACCAGGGTACAAAGAACAGACTGCACTGCCATCACTGGTGCTTTAACGCACTACACCCACAGCTGCACTTGAGGCGTTTATGTATCTTTTACCACTGGATCTACAAATAAAACAGTTACGGAACAGAACGCTAACTAAAACAGAGTGCTTCAAAACCAGACAGGTAGGGCATAGCTCCATACTAAGGGAATCCTTCTCCAACATCCCTGATAAAACGAATGAAGGTCTGTGTAAATTTGACTTCGACACACCGTACGAAGTACTATACCCAGATAGATAGGACTGGCAAAAGAATGAAGTTTCGAATATTAAGTTGTCCGGCTGCAGAGCAGCGCTTCAACTCCTCCTGGAGCATAGGGCAACAAAAAGATCCTTCCATCTGTCCCGATTCCCCACAACTGGCCTTAGCTGTGACCACGATTGAATACCTTGGGACCGAGCTTCCTTTAAGATAGATGACCTCCAAGTTGTTTTTGGTCTTGCAACGCGTCTATTACCCTGAGGATTCCATGGGTCCCTGCCTTAGAATAACTTGTTGTGTGCTCTGGCCCGTTGACTTATTTGCGTTGATAAGCCTTCCCCATGTAGTTGCAGCGAATGACATATTTGATTTAACCCAGCCGTGTTGTTTGCCATGAGACATATATCGTCAGCATAGTCTATGTTGCAAAGTTTTGTCAAACAGACTCCATTGGATACCATGTCTTTCAGTTTCACCCACCGTGGCAGTCATCACATCGTCAATTGCCAGCAAAAACAGAATTGGTGACAAGACATCTCCTCGTCTCACTCATTGACGCACATCAAAGGAGTCGGAAAGCTGTCCATTGTCCAAATCGAAACACCTTGAATTGTTGTAAGACTCTTTAATAAGATCGCAATAAGCGATCTCCAGATGCATTCACGATTAACTCGATCAAACGCCTTCTCAAAATCTACAAACATGAGGTACAGCGGTGATTGGGGCTGCAGGAAATAAGGCCCCAAAAGCGAAAATGAAATAAGGCCCCAAATTTGGGGTGTTATTTCATAACGAAATAATACTCCAGTTTCAAATATGAAATAAGGCCCCACTGAGATGAAATAAGGCCCCAAACAAAAATGAAATAGGGCCCCAAATCTTGACCCAGGCAGGGGGGTTGCAGGGGGGCAGCATGCATACGTTTTCGTTTTTCGTTAAGCTTATTTCATTTCTTCTTTAGGGGCCTTATTTCATAATGAAATAATACCTGAACTTTCATTAGGAAATAAGGCAGGAATTAAAAATCGTTGTTGTTGTTTCCTGTATAATTTTTTGGGGCCTTATTTCGCAGAGCCGGTGATTGGTACTCAGACGATTGTTCAAGTATGATTCGCAAGGTGTTGATGTGGTCGATGCATGATCGACCACTACGAAACCCCGCCTGGTGCCTCTTGAGGGTAGACTCGATCCTGAATTTTATCCTCTCGAGAACAATAGTTGCCATTAATTTCGGAAAAACAGAATGGTGATACCGCGCCAGTTATTACAGTTTTTCAGGTTCCCTTTCTTTGGTAACTTCATAATAACTCCATCCTTCCATTCCCGTGAGTAAGTTGCACTCTCCCAAACAAACCTAGTTTAAGCAAAATACGGGAAGCTGCTTCAGGGTCTGCTTTTAGGAATTCTGCGGGAATACCGTCAAGTCCAGCTGCTTTGTTTTTCTTTAGAAGATGGATCGCGTTTTTAATCTCTGTACTTGTTGGGGGAGTGGCGTAAATACCAATAGAAGAAGTTTCGAATGAACATAAAAATTTCCATTTACACGGATGATTCCAAAACTAAAGAGGGTATAGGGTCAGGTATATACTCTAGGGTCTAGGGATATAGACCTACACGTGTCATTAAAACTTACGGACACATGCAGTGTGTTCCAGGCAGAGCTTCTGCCCGTGCTCAAAGCCGCGGATCTACTTGAAATGGGGTCTCACACCATCAAATCTGAACTAGGCAGGAGCTGCCGCACAATGCTCAGAGCATTATGCGCGCAGAACCAAGTTAGATTGTGTTGGGTAACCGGAAAAACGGAGCAGAGCTTCCACAAAATGAAACTATTGAGGGCATAAGACCACCAATAGCCGTGAGAATTATTCTCGAGAAAATTAAAAAGGGGCAGATCAAAGATGGTCAGATATAGTAGGTCACAGGGTCTCGAAGGCTCATTGGCCTAAGCTAGATCAGAAGAAATCTGTAGAATTATTAAAGCTCAGCTGATCTAAGCTACGAATGGCTATAGGAATTCTCTCCGGGCACTGTCTTCTAAGGAAGCACGCCATGAGACTAGGTTTAACAGATACGGACACATGCAGAGGATATTATACTCATCTCCTCTGTGAATGTCAAGCCATTGCTCGTTACAGGAGGAAACACATTGGAAGGTACTTCTTCGACAAGGAGGAGGTTGACCTCACTAACAAAATTGAAACAATCTTTAGGTTTTGTAGGGAAATTAATTGCTTGGGCGAATTGGTTAAGGCTTTTGGCCCAATATGGTCCTAGTCCACTGTGATGAACTCACACCCTATTCAACCTGTTTCGATTGTCATAGTTTAAAAGAAACTTTCAGTGTATCGTATCCAAGAGTGTAAAACGATGCATCGCTGTTATTTCCTATGTCTACATTCAAAAAGGCGTAGAATGAGGGCGGTCGAAGCCTATCCTCCGTTCATTCTAAGAATAAGAATATAGAGATTTTTAGCTATTTACGGCTCCATAATCTCAGCTTCACCGAAGTATATCTACAAACATTTAAGTTAGCCAAAGTCCACACATTAGCAGCAGTAAAATTTCTATATCTCATTATCAAAACAAAAGAATACCGCAGATGCATCTATACCGTAACACACTCAAGCTAGTGTACACTAAGGATTGGTACTTAATATGAAGCACCGCATTGTGTTTTACTTTCCATATAGAAAGCCGGCGACAGTATATAACATTGTGTAACATTTAAACCCAATGTGCCAAATAGTGGTCATAAGAGGATTATAATAGGATAAACAGCCTGACTCGTTTATCATTTCAGATATTGTACGAGTATCCCGCATACGCATACACATAGCGTGCCAGTTTTCATTGCTTTATGCACGTGATACACTCTCCCCTTAATGCAGTGGAAATACTTTATCCACATAATAATGGCCGATAAACCTTATAATGTATTCGTTATTATATAGTTTAATGTGGATCCTTGATGAAGGCAGGGTCCAGGTCTCGGACAATGGTAGCAAACACGAAGGTACGGGAACAATGAAGTAAGTATAGTGATTAGCCGTCGGGGCTACCCCAACGCAGTTAATGCACCACCTGCACTCGGCAGCATCTAACAAGGTAATAAAAATCCACTTAGGTACTTGCAGGATCCTTGAAAGTTAAATTTTGTTTTTCATTTCAGTTTTTTGGGAACAGTCTGAGTGGGCAGTTATACCACGGTCCACGAACCTGCTCTGAGAATCGACAAGAAGTAATTGTGGCATTTTTGTGGCCATCCATATCCTTTCGTCCTTCGCTGCTGTGTTTTCATTGAGGGTGGCAGAAAAAAGTAGAAAAACTTTTCAATGAAAATATTTAGTCAAGCACATCCTGTAGAGCTCTTACGGGTTTAGTTCTTTCGCTTTCTTATTTTGTTGTCGTTTTGTTTTTGTATTTCATATGTCCCTGCAAGTTGAAGTCCGTCTCTTATCCAATATTATTGTGAGTGTGTGAGAGTTTCTTTCTTTCCAGAGAATTCAGCCAAAAGTTTACTGTTAAAGTGTTTTCGATGTGCTTGGCTTTGCGTTCGTGAAGTGTGCGGTAGCTTAAGGATTTTCGAATCGAGATCTCTTCAAGTGCTGATGTGGTATCGTCTATATGCGGATGGATGGAATTATTGTGTTTCTTTCGTTGACTCAAACTTTAATTTGGAATAAGGAGAGGCTATGAAAATAAGACAAAACGAAAATATAAACAGAAATATAGCTAGAGACGAAATGGAAAGTCAACGAATATTCACAGCACGTCCTTGGTCTGGCACCCAGTTGCCACCTACATTATGTTGAGGCTGGTTAGGAATGTGTACAAAATAGAACGCATAGCTAGCCTTTCCAATTGGGGATAATAAATATTGATATTTCTAAAACCGAAGGACTATTGTGTGTGTGTTTTTTTCTTCTTGTTGTTGTCGATGAGAGATGGATAGAGCAATTATAGAAACGAAGAAAGATGATGGAAGAAATTGATGAACAATTTCAAATCGAAAGCAAACAATGGGTTTTGTAATTTAGTTCTGCTCTTCGATTTCGATTATTTTGTTTCAATCGAAATTTCATTGATATCAACTGGGTTTGAGTTCTCTCGTCGGTTGGAAACAATGAACTCTTGATTAAACAAACAATCAACGTAGAACTGTTGCCCAAAGGTGGGACGGGGGGTTTTTTTTAACAAATCCTGTGGCTTGGAAATGTTGGATGTGATGGTGTGTTGTCGTTATATTATAGTAGGTGGAAAGATTGATGGGAATTGCTTGTAATAATTTGAAAATACGATAGGTTGACCTCAGTACGAGATGGAGATCCATTGCGGTCATAAGCGCATTAACAAATTCATTTCGAAGTATGGGTAGAGGGTTTGGGGTACATTTTAGACCCGAAACTACAACCGAGGGCTGCTACGGGAGGTGGGCTAGAGCATCGTTATGTCGATGAGTTGATAGATAGCTATCAATACCAAGCTGAAGCAATCAATCGTAGTTGAGTATCCAATTCGCCAAAGACTGTAGAAGCTTTAAAAGAATACAGCGGTGGATCAACCAATGACTTTGTGCAAACAAACACATTTATTTACTTATTTAGGTAGCCCTATAGTCCGGGGTGGACTATACCAATATGCTTCCAAATAATGCAAACAATTTGTGTTAGTGTGTTGAGAGGGGCAGAACCACTTGGTGTTGTGCAAATTGTATCTCAATGATCAAATACCTATATCCTGCTAAAGCGTAAACCAAGGAACGTTACATGCATGGGTGGAGGGGCTACAGAACGATGATCCATTTGATCCATTAAATGTAGAGGAAGAATGGTATGTAGTTGTTTTCAACATGCCTCTTCAGGACATGCTTGCGTTTCGAATTGGGAGATCTGAGGATATAAATCATTTGCTCTTCGCTGATGACTTGGTCATCCTTGGCTCCTCTCAGACTGTTTGTGTTAAAGCTGAGATGAAAGTAAACGTGACCAAATCTGAAGTTATGGTCGTCTGCAGAAAGATTGTTCAATGCACTCTGCATGTTAGTGGAGTCCCATTGAAACAGGTGGATACGTTTAAGTAACTCGGGGTTTTATTCAGTGATAAAAGTTTCCTGTGTAGTGCGTATGGTAAAGCTGGGCCAACTCTTACCTATGGTCATTACTCATGAGGTTTGGCGTTTGGGTAATGACCTAAAGAATGAGATCGCGGATACAACCTGCCGAAATGAGATTCCTCCGTTGTATTGCTGATGTGACCCGTAGAGATCATATTAGAAACACCAGAATAGGTGAGGAACTCATGATTTTGTCATGTTAAACGAATGTACCCAACCAGGATTGTGCTATGGAATCCGTATCATCAGGCATCCGTCCTGCATTCTTGACCCTAAAACAGCAGGCCACATATTCTGGTGACAGTAAGTCGGCTCTCACATTGAGGAAACAATAAATAAGCAACTGGCAATAGGAAATACGCAATATTATCGCGCAGTTATTTTACTTTGAATTAAATTAGAAGTGTCATGCTGATTGCGGCAATAATTATCGCGAGTTACAGCGCATGTTGAAAAGCAGGATCGTCCGACATATTTTCCAAAACGTTATAGAACGTAGTATGCGCAAATGTGTCAATAATCACAAATATTGCTGAAGCAATACATATTTGTGATTATTGTGATGTCGGACGATCCTGTTTTCAACACCAAATTCGTAGAAGTTGTGGAAAAATAATCCTGATAGCTAGAAATTTCAGGCAATGAGAATAGGTTAAAATAAAGTTGCGTATTACTTATTGACAGTTGTTAGGTAGTTGCTTAGTTGCTTATTGCTTGTTGCCTCAATCTGAGAGCCGCCTAACCCCCTTCCATTCGTCAAAAAAAATAAAAACTCGCAGGAACGAATGTTTGTAAGAATCTACGACTAGATTTTTTTTTTAGTAACCCTCTTCGGTTACGGTTACGGCCAACAATTTAGTCCACCCGACCTGAACGAAGTGAAGATAGCCATATCTAAGCTTAAGTCCAACAAAGCCACTGGAGCAGATGGCCTAACTGCCGAGCTATATTCAAAGCGGCAGGGGATGACTTGATTAGGAGCATGCACCAACTCATCTGTAAAACATGGTCGGAAGAAATTGTGCCCGATAAATGGAAGTGGAACCTCAGCATTGTTTGCCCGATCCTCAAGAAAGGAGACCCTCTGAACTGCGCCAACTACAGAGGTATTAGTCTTCTTAACATCGCCTACAAGATCTTATCTGCCGTGTTGTGCGAACGCCTGAAGCCTTTCGTCAACAACCTGATTGGTCCCTATCAGTGTGGCTTCAGGCCTGGAAAGTCTACCATCGACCAAATATTCACACTGCGGCAGATATTGGAAAGGCTGCAGGAAATAAGTCACCAATGAAATAAGGAACCCCAAAACGAAAACGAAATAAGCCCCAAATTTGGGGTGTTATTTCATAATGAAATAATACCCCAATTTCAAATATGAAATAAGGCCCCACTAAGATGAAATAAGGCCCAAAAAAAAAATTGAAATAAGGCTCCAAATCTGACAGTAAACTCAAGCAGGGGGTTGCATGGGGGCAACATGCCCCCCCCATACGTTTTCTTTTTCGTTTGGGGTCTTATTTCATTTCTTCTTTTGGGGCCTTATTTCATAATGAAATAAGACCATCATTTTCATTAGGAAATAAGGCCCCAAAAAAGGAAATAACACCCCAAACTTTATTAAAAATCATTGTTGTTGTTTCCTGCATAATTTTTTGGGGCCTTCTTTCATTTTATTTTTGAGGCCTTATTTCATTGTTTCTTTATTTCGCAGAGCCCTTGAAAAAAAAAACACAGGAAGTCCAAATCGATACCCACCATCTTTTCATCCATTTTAAGGCCGCCTATATATAACGCCCTGGGGCGCTATGACACACATTTTTGTGTCATAAGGCCCTCGGGCGCTATGGCACTTTTCAACTTCAACATCGTTCTTGAAAGAATAGTGCAAAACTCAAACGCTAACACCAGAGGCACTATCTTTCAAAAGTCCGTCCACCTACTCGCCTACGCCGACGACATCGACATAATCGGCAGAACGCAGCGTGATGTCACTGGCGTGTTCGTGGGCATTGAAACGGAAGCGGCGAAGATGGGTTTGGCGGTCAATGAGGGCAAGACAAAGTATATGCTGTCATCAAGAAAGGACACCCAACACCGACGTCTTGGACAGAATGTCACTATAGACATATATAATTTTGTGGTGGTAAAGAACTTTGTGTACCTAGGCTCCGCTATGAACTCAGAGAATGACACCAGCGCAGCGCTGAGATTAAGCGAAGAATAACTCTTGCCAATCGCTGTTTCTTTGGGCTAAGAAAGCAATTGAGTAGCAAAGCCATCTCTCAAACAACTAAAGTGGCCATTTATAAGACCCTAATCATCCCAGTCCTACTTTATGGTGCAGATGCATGGACTCTATCAAAAGCGGATGAGGCTACTCTTGGTTGCTTCGAGAGGAAAATTCTTCGAGTAATTTTCGGTCCCGTCTGTATAGACGGTGAATGGAGGAGGAGATACAACGACGAACTCTACGGGCTGTACAGCGACATCGACCTAGCCAGAAGAGTGAAGGCCCAACGACTGCGGTGGCTGGGTCATGTAGAGTGAATGGACGTGAATGCTCCAGCCCGGAAGATCTTCGAATCCAAACCCGAGGGACGGCGGAGTAGAAGAAGACCGCGACTCAGGTGGCGCACGCAAGTGGAAGGGGACCTTAACCAACTTAGCGTGCGAAACTGGAGACAGCTGGCCAAAGATCGTGCTGGCTGGAGACGCTTGTTGGTTGAGGCCCAGGTCCATCCCGGACTGTAGCGCCACCTTAAGTAAGTAAGTAGCCCTCTTTGGTGATGTGAGAGCTGCAGCTAGCATAGAGGATTCATACGCCACCATTTTTGTTTGCATCACCCTGACTATTCCTGAAAAATCCGAAATGGCCTAAACTCCAAATTCGTCACAGTATAGCTCAGTTAAGCTATGTATCTGTCGTCTTGACTATTGATCCTGAGAATTTATTCTCAATGAGGAACACATAGTTAGACTTCTGAGACTCATTCAGCCAGTCAATTGTGACAAATCATTACAGTGTTTTTTTGTTTTCTTCGTGTTCAATACTAGCGCTTAAAAGTTTAGCAAGTCCGGGATTCCGGGAGCTATACCATTGACTCATGGTGTGGTAAAATAAGCACCAATGATCGTGATGTGGGAGAGGAGGTTTCGAGCGGTAGATCAAGGACTTGATAAGGGATCTGATTGCTACGCAACTGGCGCATTCCAAGTCTTGTTCAATAGTCAGTATAGTCCTCTCGACTAACCGCAATCCAGAACACCAAATTGTTAACAGAATGCCACGTCTGTGGATACCTCAGCAGAAGGTCTATTACTGGCCAAGGATTAAATTTCAAACAAGTTTGACAATTTTACAAACGCTCTCACACCCTCATCTAAAATTAATTGTCATAAGTCAAACCATCATCTACCCAAATAAACAACATACACGTCACATTTTAATGTCCTTTTGTACCATCCATAAAGGCAAAAACTTGCAAAAGTTAAATTAATTTCCAAAATTAATCGTCCTAGCTTTTATTTGACGTTAAAAGCGTTGTAGCCAGAGATTTATTGCCCCAAAATAAAACTCACAACTTTCACAGTACCTAAACCTTTCCTTGCTCATCGCTCCATGCTTATTGCAGAGGTAAGCGGTTCAACTCCACTTATGCAGGACGAATATCTATCGCAAATGTTAGCTAGCTATCCATCCGCGTGAATGTCACGTAGCAGACATCTGCACCGCTGCTGGCTGGTGCTGTTTCGTTGCGGAAATTACAACCGAAACACGGTGAACAGGAAAAATGGTACGTGTAACATCTCACGTGTTAATATGATACACGTACCGGTGATCAAGGATGAAAACCACTTAAAGTAGTTTATTGCCTTCCATATATAGACATCTAAGACAGGTGGAGTTCCTGCATCCTGTTTGTATTTATTTTTCTTTTCTTGCCAACAGTTCCGAAAACACACCGTATCGTTGAGTAGTTGCAACGAAACATCTTACAAATCTGACATCCACTTGTACGCGCCGGTAACCCAGCATGACGACGCGGCATCGAAGCTTGGGTCGTGTTTACAGATTTCGGGTTTGTTACAGTGACAGGGCAGGGGGCGCGTCAGCACGTAGATTCCATCAATTACTGTCGCACAGTGTCTTCGTCTTTATTGTGTTGGCGTCTCTATCGGAACGTGAATCTAACGCGCGTAGGTAGTGTTCTATTGTCTGTGTTCCATTGTAAGAGGTGTCGAGCAATTTCCGTGCTCCAGGTATACAACAGTACTGACAGTAGGTAGTGGCTGTCATTCACTTTAAGCCAGCCCACAACGCGCATTCACTTCCTTAATCTTTGTTTTTTTGTGTTGTGCGGATGTGCCAACATTTTTTATACGCTCTTCGCTCAAGTGGCGAGGAATCCTTTCGTCAGATTGCTATGCGGTACCACGGACTAGAGTCGTTTTGTTGATGCTGTTAAAGAAACCACACCGCAGGTAAATGATAGACACAATGATGGTTGTTTTTCCATTGTTAGCGAGTTCATTTCGCGAACAATGTTGTGTTTCTAATGAAAAGCTCAACAATAACAACAGCAACGATGTCGAACAGAAGAGTATCCTGTAAGAAGTCAGTCTCTCAACGCCGGGATGTTAATGGGAAATGATAGTGGGTTGTGGTTAGTTTTTGCTGCTACCTCCTACAGGTATAGGGATTATATTAAGTGGTGTTTTCGTTGGTAATCTATGGTATTGATCGGACCTGGAACGACGATAGTCGTTTGGGTTAATTGCAAACTATACCCGTGCAACAAGTGGGAAGGGAGTGTGGTATTTATGTACTTCCTGTTGGTGGATCCTTTCCATATTTCTCGAAAGTAGAACCAGGAAATGCGGTGCATATGTGGAAACGTCTTGATTAATTCTCATGTGAGGTCTCATTATCTTTTTCCGGATTTATGTCTTCTTCAAAGGATGATGCTCTGATTTATGGTTTTCTTGTTCATTGTGTGCGTGCTGATGATAACGAGCATTCCGCATAAAACAAAGGAATGGAAGACGACTACATCAAGTATTCCAACTCAAGAAAGGGAAGTGAACTGTGTATCATAATTATTATCAAAGTGCAGAGCAATTACACATCTCTGCAATTAAAACACACATATTTACACATGTGAAATGCAAGAGTGTAAATTGTTTCTGTCACTGTAATTATGTCTGGAAATCTTGAATCGGGTGGACTAATTAAGTTATTCATTCAGTATTGGACTTAGAAGTAGAGGATTAATGTGATTTCTAAGCAAGCTGGTCCATGGAGGAGTCCTCGCCACACTAAATTTCTATGTATGTACATAAATGTTAATTTGTGAAGTGCATGCTCTCTGTATGATTTAACTACTACAAACTACATATACGAAATTGTGACGGTCGACAATGGGGTTACATCATACCCTGTAATAGGTTCAATTTTGTCTTTGTTGATTGCAAATCCAGATTCGATTTCCAATTGCTCAATGTTGAATGATGACTTGGCAAACCTAACCATCATATAAATTGACTGAAGGTGTATAGGCTTAAGGAGGATTTGGATTATTCACCAAGTGATATGTATAGAGGAGGTATGAAGATTTTGTATTATATTGGAAAGGAATTGAGCATTCGACCTCCGATATGATGGGCTACTCCATCGGCAATGGCTACCAGCTGCAGTTGATGTTCCATTTTGCCATTTAGACCGACGAAGTAGTGTTGGCAACATATTAAGTAATGTAGTTAACCTATACTCATCCTGTGCTACTCACAATTTGAATGGCCATCAAATACTGGTGGAGTAGTCTTGAATGGTTTGAATTCATACCTATACGTCTGACAGACAGACTGATGTATGCAGATTCCTTGTGAATTCAGATAATGTATGTACCTCAATGTGATTATGATTTTGATGGAATTCCAAATCGCGTTAGGTTAGGTTGGGGTAGTGGGTTGGCGAAACAAGATAAACCTGCCACACTTAGCCCTTGGGGCAAGGCTTCTGTCTTTTTATGAGTGTCCTCATGTATACCTTTTCGTCACCGCATGTCATCCGTGCTGATTCTCATTTTCATAGGTATGGTATTTCGGCATATTGTGTTATTTGATAATGTTCCAAAAGAGAGGAACATTTTTTATTTGTTCCCATCAATAGCCAGTGATTTTTATAATTTAGTTCAAGTCCTTTCGCAGTCGAGACCACAAACCAGAGAGAATAGACCGCCAACCAGCTCCGCCCAAAAATGAGAGATCCATTGAGCCAGTTTCAAAAAGTTATTAGGTGGTTAAGTATGTGTGCCATGCTAAAGTAAATGGAGGGCGAAATGGTCACGCATACACTGGCACCTAATAACATTTACAGTTATTTCTGTGGTACAACACGTATTCACAGATAGAAAAAGAGGCGGCGCTACCCATTTCAAAACTGGCTCTATGGAATTCTCTTTTTTGCCCGAAGCTGGTGGTCTATTCTCTCTGGTTTGTGGTCCAGACAAACCTCTGAGTCTGGCCTACAAGCTTCGATTTTAACTCTACGGCAGAGATCGCTTTGCCGCTTGGCTGTCAAAGTAAAAGTTAGTATCTGCATGAGGTATTGGTATCATCGCAACCTGTTTGGCAGCTGTTGTCACTGCCAGTACCTTTAAAAATACGCTGCTGTAGTCAGGAAGCTTGTTTGAACTGGGTGGTCCAAGATTTCAGGAGTAAAAACTCTTGCCAACGCCGACGTTCATATATTTTATCTATCTGTGGAGTAGCTATAGCTAATGACTGTTTGCAGCAGATTCCTGTACAAAAAAGTCTAGGCCAGGGGTTCCCTACCAAGAGCAAGGTCGAAACGAAAGTTATATTGCAGTCGAAGATTAAGCGCATTTGTGTTTCCCTCATTTTCAGTCAGACTTGTTTCGTGGCTGGGCTCATATATTTGCCTGGCACTCAAAATTAAATAAGGGTTTTTCAGTTGGTACGGATCGTTGTCAGCCAGATTCACTGGGCCGCGGTCCATTAGAGTCCACCCGAGGCAGTCAATTCCTCGCCGTGCACAAGAAATCGAACTTTCACGGATTCCAACTTGGCGAATTTTGCATCGGGACTTGGGCTTACGTCCGTACAAGATCCAACTAATCCAGGAGCTCAAAGTTAATGAACATATAGACAAAGCCGTTTGTTCGCTGACTTGACTTCGGAGCATTTGGAAGAGGACTTCAATTTTGGCCGAAAAATTATCTTTAACGACGAGGCGCATTTTTAAATGAATGCGGGTATGTTAGCAAGCAAAATTATACCATAACCCTTTCGGTATTTTGATGCCATATGGCAACACGAATATTCATAACACCCATTCTTACTCTCTGAGTATATTTTATCTAGTTTTTTTTCTGATTAACTTGTTAGTGTATCTGCTTAATAATTAGAAGCAAAAAAACTGGGTGATAGTTGACGTCATTGTGCTTTTAGCTCTCGTGAAAGATTGGTCTGCAATAGAGTTCGAATTTTTTCGTCGGAAGACTATTTTTATTATTTCTTTTTTACATTGATAATTGTCAAAAAGATTATCAATTTCGATTTTATTTGATTGACTAATATCAGGCGCACAATTAAAAAACTAAAATAAACATATAAGTTCCGTCTATTCAATTTGGCACAATTTTCCTTTTCTGTGTTGCCATATGGCATCAATATTATCTAGAGGTGCATTTTAAGGCATCATTTCTATAAATAAAATTATATATATACCTACATATGTATAAAAATAAATGCAGAAATAGTCTTGAATATCAATACTTTTTAATTTGGTTTGAATTAAAAAAAAATTACTTAGATTTTTATGAATATTTAATTTTTTTTTTTTAATATTTTTTATTTTTTAACTATTTTTTTGTATAAATACACGTGTTTATCTTGGAATATGCTTAGTTTTTAATTTGTAGTAATTGTAATGTTTGATGTAAACAAAGGAAACCGAGTATAAATGCAACAATTTATTATTTTTTTAGTTTTTTTATTTTTATACATATATGAAAATATGTGTTTTTTAAATATTTTCAAAAATCCTTATTTTTCTAGAATACAATTTAATTAAAAAAAAAAATAATTATACTTTTTTCTTTTCAATTTTGTTTAAAAATGAATATATAAAAATAAGAAACTAAAACAAAAATATTAATTTTGTCATTTATTTTGCTACCACTTGAGACATTGATGCCATATGGCAACGTTCCCAAAAACCACTTTAGAACCAATATTTACCAAAAATAATGTTACAATGTTTTTAGTAGGAGTCTAAGTAGCAACAAAAAGAAATAAAATATTTTTTTAACCTTAGAACAAAAAAGATGTACCGAAAGGGATAAATATGGGATGACGATATTTCAACGTTGACCCGTCCTTATTGAAAAATAATTTAGTGAATCTTTAGTAAGATCAGCTTCTTTCTATTCACATATCTGTGCTTTTAGAAGGGCGTTGAAAAATTATTTCAACCTCTCTAGAGAGTCGCACTATGAAAAAGATTGGGGACCCCTGGTCTAGGCGTTTAAGAATAAGTACATATAGCCTTTAAAGACCCTGGTTCTCATTGCCATTGTTATGTCAATACAGGTCATTCATTTAAATTTTTGTCACTGTTCTAAAATTGATGGTGGCGCCTGCCACCAAACTAAATTGCCGTATGTCTGAATTATGGCCTTATAATCGCCGCTAAAGGCACATGACTATTTTAGGACCAGGACCCCTTCTATGTCCGAATACATATTCTATTACATTCGATAATTGCTATCATTGCCTTCATAGCCCTTTCTTTAATATTGTAACTTCGAATTCCGATATTAAGGATAACACCCAGCCCCGTAAACTTGACGTTATCATGAATTGTTAGTAGAGTACCTCCAGATAAGGCTCCGAAATTGTCCTTTTGTTGTTGAAGATAACTAATTCCGTGTTATTCCGGCCTTGCTGCCAGTCCACATTCCTTTGTTCAGGTGTTAACCATGGATAGAGCTCTTTTTCTTTATTCACTAATAGTGAGTAGGAACTGCTTTGACCCCACTAAATTTTAATTTAATCATGATCTCGTTTACCATGAGGATGCAGAGAATGGGTGAAAGGACCCCACCATTGGGACTGGGAGTGCCTCTAGATGCCGATACCTCAGCCTACCTCAAGCATGCACAATTTCCAGTTGATAATAGTGTTATTTACCTTAAGGTCTAAAAGAGCATTGTTGAAGGCCTCTTCTATATCCGGAAAAGCTGCAAGAGTGTATTCCTTAACTTTAGGAAATAGGCCAAGCCAAGGCACATACAATTTAGTTGTTGGCGGGGGCGGTGACGCTCTCTATGATATTCAATCATTTAAATGACATAGCTTGGATTTATTTATGATGAACGTTGTCTGTACTTCTACCACAAAGGACTATCTACATAATTGAAATAATACTGTTACCAGTAGCAGAACATTCTAATATGTGACACTTGTGACACAAATTCTCATAATGCCTTGGAAGATTTGCTGATTGTCTGATACATATGCTTCTCCTTGGCTCGTTTCATTCTGTCATATTTAGAGTGACAAACAGAAATGCCATCTATGTCCAGTCCAATCGAATTTGAAGTCACAGCACGTTTTTCGATTTGGATGCTATCATAACTTCAGTTATTATTGGTAGCAAGTTGTCAACCACAAAAATTATGCATCACATACTATGTCAGTGAAGGGAAAAAAAGAAAAAAAAAATCTACGGGAAAAGGATAAAAATATCAAATTCGGGATTTTAATACTTTTCGGACGACCGCATTTGATTAAATTTGTGTTTTTTGTATTTATTAACTTGTCTGAACGGTTGGATCTGCTTATGACAAGTTTCCATGTCACATGAGTGCAAAACGAAGTAGGTACCTACATCGTACATGCTGCGAGCGAAAGGGGACTTCCAACTCACATCACTATGGAGGAGAGATATAAATTCTTACTATTGGAACAATGAAATCAAAATGCTCAGGGTGATGTGCCGCCAGACCTGGTACAGATTCCAAAGATCTAGGGAAAATCAGAGACAGACTTAAAAAGCACGGCTATCTATACAGAACTAGAACAACAAGTAGATCTAGACCTATCGTTACTTGGCATATAGGATTAAGATGCTCCACAAATATCCTGCCTGACAATGGTAAGAATAATAATATTCTCCTAAAGGCCATCAACTACAAGGTAAACTCATTTTAAACACATCTCGGCCATAACGCTGGAGGAGCTATTCGAAGCATACAAAAAGGTAGTCGACAACGATATACCCTGACCCGCTGAAATATCGAATATGGGTCTCAAACCGATCGTGAGAAAGTAGTGAGACCTTTTTATAGCAATGAAGCTAAGGTGCGCTTTGAGTTTACCTAAACTAAGATATAGATAGTCCAGCATTCGGTCCAAGTGGAAAAAATCGAAGGACTATCTTAATCGTATCGGCTAACATGTTTGCTAGATATAATGGGTGACATTGTAGTCCCTAGAAGGTATACGGTAGACCAGACTAATGTCATTACCACAGGTTTAACACGGAAGACCCGCAATTCCGGATACTATTGGATCTCTCATGTGAATTAAATGTATGACAAAAAACGGCGTTAGGAACAGGATTTTTCGCTATATTTACCGTTCATGAGAGAGAGTTCGCCACGAATGAAGTAGTCACCAGAAGAAAACATTTTATAGAGTCTGCCGGACTAGAACCTGGCTGAGCGAAGCTGTCTTAATAAACAGTCGAAACACTGTAGATATATGCAAAATTTCGTAAGAAAGGCATTGAAATACTTAAACAACAGGCTTGCACAGAATGCACACGCTATAGAAAGAAGTTCGGAGCTTACAACGATGTATAAAAAAAGGAAGCTCAGATCAGACGACAGGCTCAAATTAGAGCCATAAGCGCTTTCCGTACAATTTCGGACGAAGAAGTTTGCCTTTTAGAGGAAATGGTCCTCATTGACACTTCTCGCTCGCCAACAAGATGCCTATATACATGCCTATTTACATTTGAGAACGGCAAACTGGCAAGAGGAAGAGGATTTCTTCATCTTCATGTTCTGCCAATAGGTTGACGAGCCGGATCTGTCACTGAAGTCACTTGTATTTTCTTTCATCAAAGAATTTGAATCAACCTTCCCTTCCAACAAGTGGCGACCGCGAGCACGCCACAGTTTTCCTAAACTATGCCTAAGATGCGGATGCAGTGGCTCAGTAGTTAGTGTGTTGGGTTATTGTCCTAGGTTCGATCCCCGGAAAAGCACAAATTAAGATCTCCAGATCTTAAGGTCTGGCAAACATCCGAGAGTATAACTGTCCTTGAAAAACCTTCTCAATTCAGCCGTTCGGACTCGACATAAAATTGTAGGTCCCTTCTATTCGTGCCAAAAATAAAAACTCACACAATCGAATGATTGTGAGAAGCTAGGGCCTGGGGGTCTACACGCCTGTTGCGCCAACTAATTATTTTTTGTAGGTATGCGGTATGCCTAAGATGCCTCTGGTACCTAGCACCATCAGCTTATAGCAACTGAGGCAGACCTGGGCGAATGTACTTCTCCAAACAGCTGGATCCATGACTAGCGACTTGCAGCTCCACACGCTACTTTCGTCGTGGTCCCCATTCCAACTATCCTCCTGGTTTAGATTTGAAGTTTAAACTGCCAAGGAAAGGGGCTTTCAAGATCTGTTCAAATGTGTTTTAATGGTGGCGTTTTAGAAGGCAACAATTTTATTTTGGTCTCCTCAACCAAATGAGTATTTAATTCTCCCAACAAAAATTATTTGGGGCTGCTCCATAATATGGTGTGGTTGGTTATTATTGACCACCGCACTTTCAGGCTCCCGCTCCCCTCGCCCGAGTAATAAGTAATAAGACTAACTTCCTTTTTATTAGGTCTTTATTTAGTAACAGCCAACTTAAAACTGAACTCAGCTTACAAAAATGCCAAACATGAAACTTAAAATTAACTGGAGTTATATTCCACAAGAAATAATATATACAAAATAGATAAGCTAGAAGTCATGAATTACATAAATGTGTATTATTTGTAATGTAAAGCTAATGGTACCATCTCTCCCGCTATCAGCACACATCTTGGTTTGAGTTGAGTCATTGTATATAGACACTATAGTACTATCACTTCGCATTTATGCACTAGCGCCACCAACCACTTCCAAGACCAACTACTCACATCGAACATGGTAGTTGTCTTTGATTATTTGAAACGAAATTATTCTTTTCTTATTCGTCTCATTGACAACATGCAGATGAAAGAGAAAGAACCATTATTATTTCTGTTGTCTTTTATTCTCCACCGATAGCATAATGGTTGTGGTGGAAGTGGAATATACAAAGGAAAATAAAGTGAATGATCGGGTACTTTTCGCATATACCTATACTCGTAGGTAGTTAGTAGTGGTGGTGTGTAGGTTAGGCGAAGTGTACTTTTAGCGTGACGAGTGTGATGAATGAGTGATGAGATGACGATTGGAATTGTTGTTTTGTAGGGAAATATGAAATCGCAGATTCTTTACAATATTTTGTATTTCTTCGATTTATGGGCAGCAATGATGGTGTCATGGAGTGGCTTTTGGACTTAGGTGTCAAGGGTAGGTTATGATGATTTGAAAGTTATGGGGTGGGTGAGCATGACGTGAAGTGCATGGTAGGATTAGTAGGTGGACTAGTGGGGAAGTTTGGTTGAATCTTAGGAAATAAAATCACGTACCTAGAACGATCCCATTTTTCAATTTTCTCATAATGTAGGTATGTAGTATGAAAAAGATATTGTTTAAAGTCCAAATTTATATCTATTAATTAAGAAGTCGTATATCTATTAATTATGAAATATATTAAGATGATAGTTAGTTAATTAGTTAGAGTGGCTCTCGGTGAGAGAAACACTTAGGCCGTTAGTCGGCCGCTTGTGCATATCACCTTTCTGAATGTTTCCTTTACTGGCTACTCATGTAAACCATTTGCTAGTTTGCTACCGGTTATAAAACTAAGAATGTTAGCGGCGCACCTCTAGATCACTGAGATCATTGAGAAAATAGTTTCTTAAGTGGTCCTTTCTCAGATTGGCCAGTGCAGGGCAACTGCAAGGAAAGTGAGTGACGGACTCGTCATCCTCTTCATCTCTGCAGCTTCTGCATCAGAAGTCGTTGTATGGCAGACCGAGCCTTTGCGGTGTATCTGCCTAATATACAGTGCCCGGAGAAGACATTAACGACTTTCGAGATCCTGGATCTTTTAAGTCGAAGAAGAAGCTCTTTTGATCTTTTTGTTTCCAGTGCTGGCCAGGTGAGCCTAGCAGTATCGCAGTATCCTAAATGTTTCCACCTGAACCCTGCTCTGCTTGCTGCGTCCGTGAATTATTTGTTTAACGTAGGAAAGTGATACATACACGTTGTGCAGACTTATACTATCCACGCCAGAGGAGCCTAGCTTTGCTACGTAGCGCTGTGCAGCTATCTAGTTAAGAGATACGCCGCAGTCATCTACCGCCTTAGATCTTATTTCGGTGGATTTGATTGCAGCTTGGCTATCAATATTTATCTCTTTGAGATATCGAATTAATCACTAGCCACGCTGTAGCTTGCACTGCAGTTTTTCGGAAGACAGAAGGAGAGGCCCAGTTTCAGGTCTTCTGAAAAGACAGCGGCGCCAACTCCCGCTAGTGTCTTGGAACCGTTTGTAAATATTGATAGTGATTTGTTGTGTAGGACATTTTGTGAATCCCATTGATTCCTGTCCGGTATTTCATGGGTGAAGCCTTTTTCGAAGTTGATTTTCGTAGGCAGTTAATCGGTAGTACCTAATAGGCAAGGGGATCGTCTGTAGAAAGATGTTGGCGTATCCATTCGGTTTCCCTCTCCAGTGTTTCACCTTCCTTAATCTAATCGCCACGTTTGTGGAATATTCTTTACTGACGAAGTATGTTGTGCATGGTTTGTGGAGCGGCGGTTGGAGATGTTCTTAGTGCGGCCGTGGTGCACAAGCATGCCAAGCGCTTAGCCTTCTGTAAGACCTTTAGATTGGAACTTTTGTTCCCACCACACAACGATGCCGTATTGAATAATCAGTCTTATAACCGCAGTTTAAGCCGATGCATTATATTGGGTTGAAAGACCCTATCTAGTGCCGATAGCCCTTTTACAGGAGTATTGAGCCACTAGGGATTTCCTAGCTCGTTCGGCAATATTTGCGCTCCATAAAATCTTTCTGTCCAGTGTCCAGCTTCAGCCCCATATATTTAGCGCTGCTAACGAACTCGAGTGGAGTGCCATTGAGCTTTGGCAAAAAAATTGTATAGAGAGTACATAAGATAACTTTAAAGGTACCTAAGGGGTCTCACAGAAGTAATGTTTTTTAACGATGTAACAATGAACATAGTTTATGAATTTAGGGTTAAGAACTATATTGCATAACAATGGAGATATCACTCCACCTTGGGAATGTCTCGGTGCACAACTTTTTCGGCAGCGCAGCTGGCAAATGCAGCCCTTACCATCCTCTTTGTAAGAATGTGGGTGATTACGCGGCAGATTGATTCTCCGATTCTATGCTTGTCTAAGGCTTGAATAATCGATCGAGTCTCAATATTGTTAAAGGGCCCCTGTATATCAAGAAAGACATCCATTCCTTTAGTGAAAGGGATCTCTCGATCGTTCCAACAATCGTGTGAAAAGCAGTTTCGATTGACTTTCCCTTTTGGTAGGCATGTTGAAGGCTTGAAATCAATGATCGGTCAACAGTGTATTTAATGTGAAGGTCGATGATCCTCTCGAGAGTTTCCAGAAGGAAGAGGACTACTTTTGGGATGAAAACCACCATAACCATATTAAGATGATAGTTGAGCAGCTATACGCAGTTCGCAGTGCTACGCTGAGTGCTATTGCAGCAATCAACCTACTCATCCCTATAAATTTGAAATATGGATTATAGTATCTAGGAAATTAACGAATATTTAGAAACTTGTTACGAAACTAAGTAAGCTGGTGTTTGTTTTAAATAACTAAGTCATCAACGCACAGCCCATAACGGATAATCTAAGCCCGTTTTCTAACAACTGATCAACGATCACACGAAAGTGAGGGAAAACAAAAATCAAAGGGAATAAGATATGTAAGAGAATTTGTTAATGACTTTAACATAGCTGCACTAAACCAATCATTTGGTAATTCCTATAAGGGAGAATAGACAATTATGTCAAACTTCAAACATTAGTTATATATACTAAATAGCTGGTTCGGGATTTCTTACAATTATACCCTCTACGTCCTAGGGTTATTGAGCGAACTTAAGAAAAGCGAATTGCTCAGATTTATCTCCAGACCAGAGATGGCAGCATTAGGCAGGTAACCCCAAATAACGCAAGCCAGGCTGCTAGTAATACTATATGAAAATCAAACTTAGAACTTCTTCTAAATACATACATGAAATACATACTTTTATTTTTATGCGGAATAAATCCCGTGAATATGTATGCATTTATCTACTCTTCAGATTGAATTCGCTAGGTGTTTTATCGAAATGATTATATTTTTGTCTTCAGCAAAATGCATGTCAATACCTAGCAAATACCTAGCTTTGGGCCAACTTCAAAGACTGCCTGCAAATTTGAGCTCAATCGGTTCGGTGGCTTTCGAGTTGTGTGATCATTGGTGGTGTATATTCCCATACACAATGGAAATTCAGTTTTCAATTTTCTTTTATGCCAAACCCTGAATCAAGACTAACAAAAGAAAAAAATAACTATCCAAATGTCTAGCCTCTGAACTTTTTTCGACTTTTACGAGACTAGCGCACACCAATTGATTTTTATATGGAGATAAATGTAGTAGATATAATAGTTAGCAGCTCGTTGTACAGACTTAAAATGTTTCTACATTATGTACCTACTCCATAAAGTAGACACATATAATATTTTTGAATCAATTAAAAAAAATAATCACTTAAATCGATGCATATTTGACAAAAATATAGGCATAATAGTAAGAGTCTAATATACCTATCTATATGCCCAATCCTCAAATCTTCTGCAATGACAGAAAGAAAGCCAAATTCAGTTTTTATTCAATTTGTCTTCTCCCAACTGATCACCCCTTGCATCGTCCCCCTCTCATAACACACACATCCTACACCATCGCACCATCGTATTCTATTCTAACACCATGCTATTGATTTATCTTGCTCATAATATTGCATCTCCTTTCCTTCGTTCCTCTCTTCTATAAGAAAACAAAACCAAATGCAGTTCCCTACCCTGTTACATCACATCAGAAATAATTGTGTACTGCGGAATGGGAAAGGTGATAGGAATGAAGAAAGAGAAGAGGCATACCAATTTGACTTTATTTTGTGTCTTTTGGTTTTCTCTATACACATTTCTCCAATGCTCGAAGTTGGCAGTGTACAAACTAAATCAACTGACGCGCCACCTGGATCGTCGAAGACGCGTAATTCAATGCGACGGGATGATAGTACTATAGTGTCTATATACAATGGTTGAGTAGACTTATGTATATAGGTACATGGTTTCAGAGGTGACACTGGTTCTGGTTGTTGCTAGGCCGTGGTTGTTTACAAGCCGTGATTGTTTACAAGTCGTGGTTGTTTACAAGCCGCGGTTGTTGCCAAGCCATATATGTTGTTGACGAATGCTACTGCCGTTTATGTTGATCACGCTGATTCGTTATCATGATGTCTCTGCATGTAACTCCCGCGCTGTCTGACTTCAGATTCTATACTGTCAATTCGGAATATCTTAGTTTCTTTCTTTCGAAAATTATAAAAAGAAGAGAATAGTTATGAAAATAAAGTTATGGATATGGATACATGATACGATGTGTGCGGATTGGTATGCGCGCATTCTGTGATCGATACACGTACACAGAGTATTCCTGGGCTAATCTGCGAAATTGATGAGCAATCGTTACTCCTTCCAACATAATACACATCAACAATGAACTTAATTTTTATTACACCTCATAAATTACTGAAAAGTGGTTTAAAAAAAAACAAAGTAAAGAAAATTTATCTTTATTGAACATACGACCGCTCTTTAACCATCAAGTGACTAAATATACCGACATAATCCTTTCTGTGGTGGCTTCGTTTTTGTTTGCAAACTTCTCTAAAGTTAAACAAATAAAAAACATAAATTTCAGTTCTAAATCCGTCGTCGGTGCTATCAGGTGAAGACACACCCTCACCTGATGGTAACTATAGCAAACAATCTCAAAAGATTTTCTTCCCGAAAGGAAAACTTTTTCACATCCCGCATCCTATTTGCTAAATGAAAAACCATTAATGGATCCGCTGCCCGAGGGAATACATCGAGACAAAGTTGAAATCTTATCAACCACTGCTCTCTAACGGCACACGATTTCTATACAACCGATTGACTCCCTCGACAGAAGAGAACACCAATCTTGTGCGTAACGTAACGCATCAAGGACTCAAATGTATCTGCTTGACAAATTTGAAATATTACTTGACATAATGTATATGTATGGATGCCGCCCTAGAAGCACGGTTATGATTTTGATGGAATTTTAATTAATAAGTGCAAATGTACTGTCTTATGGTTTAGACAGAGCAAACACATTCAGGCGCCTGGATATGCGGTTAAAATGCTGAGTTTAAAATATTAGGTTAATGGATTTGAAAGGATTTGCGTGTAGCTATGCATGGATTCTAGATGCATCAAAATAGTAAATAAAAATCTGAGAAACACAAAAGGTGCAGTACAATTTGAAAGGTGCTTTTTACTCCTCCTTCAAGTTTTGCAAAAAATCTATTTTAATAAATTAGGAACTAACCCAACCTGAACAACAGTTCCGGATGAATGATTTTTTATGGGTATGGGTGTGTTGGCTCATGTTTCATATACATTTCATGCTATTGTGTGTTTTCTTTAATTTTGTGGAAATTTTTTACGGCACGACCGATTGAAAATGATTAGCATGATGGATGCGTATTTGAACTGTGATTTTGACGTCATGTTTTCGAAAAAAGGTTGATAAAGGAAGATGGATTTTATTACACGTGCGTATGGTATAAGGGTAAAGGAGCGGTCTTGACTCCCTTTGTTGTGCACTACGAATAAGGCTTAGGTATTTTACGGACGATTTTTCAATTTGAATAAATGTTTTCTTAAAGTCAGAAAAGGGAGGTATTATGTTTTTGAAGCATTTTTGATGTTGTCTTTAATAGGGTGAGGTTAGGTACAGATTTATGTATCTCATATTCCCCAACAATTGTCGTTGGAATAGCTTGTTACGTTGTTTTTGTTAGTGTTTGATGTAGGTATGTAAATGGTGGACGTACATACATAATATCAATCAGACTTACGCTTTTAGTCGATGAAAACTGTCGATGCATTCATCTTGCAATTGCAATTGTAACGCCAAAAAGGAGTCACTGCCCAACTAACAATTTAACTTGTATAAGGTCCAATTGTTTCAATTTAACAAGCTATAACTTCTATAGTGTTGTTATAAGGCTGATTTACGGAAGTTTTCATTAATAGCTTCTTTAAGGCATTTCGTAAACAATTCCACAAGCTGTACAGAGGGGTGCGATATTCTTATTTAACGAGGCCTCTATAAGGCCTGCCGAAGTAAGTTAATCGAAATCTGAAAAATAAGAGCTTCTATAAAGCTTGGTATTCGATGTCAATTCAAATATCCTCTATAGGGCTGTGGAATCAAGAATTAAGTCAATGCAAGTAATGTAAAAATCTATTTAAATTCTAGCTTCGGCGATAATGGAAAATACTAATTATGGAACTAGATTTTTCTAAGAATTTCGTGTATTCTTTTTTCATGTATTTTTTTAAGAATGAGTAAAGGAATACTAGCATTTTTACAGTCAACATTGGTTTTACCTTACTCTCCATAGAATGACGTGTTAAGAAATTATTTCTTTTAAGTTCACTTGTAATAAACTAGGTGGATAATTGCAGCAAATTAAAAAAATACATTTTCGCTTCCTTAGGTTTGTTATAAACATTTAATCGAAGTGATGATGCTTGCATGCAAGCTAATAGCTGTCATAATAAATATAAACTATACTATGGAAGCTATTGACTTTCTTATAGAGGATCTTTGAATTGGCTTCGATTAACAAGCTTTATAGAAGCTTTTATTATTCAGACTTCAACCACAAAACAATCTCTGGTTTGTGCTTCAACTAACCAACATTGGGCGTGTGTTCGAGCCTCAGTGGAGCACAGATTTTTTTTTTTAAGATAGATAATAGTGCATGATTTTTTTCCAGAGAGTTTGGGATATAATAATTATAGCGTACATACTACTTTCATAACGAGTGTAGTAATAAATATTTGTTTTCAAATTCAAAAAAAAACAAGCCGACCTTGATTTTCTCGTACAAGGAAATTATTGTTGCTATTAATTTAGTAAAGTCCTATACGTACATTATCTACATCTATGAAGCTTGAAAAGTCAATGTAGTTCAACTTAACATTTTTAAACTACATTCCGTATAAGTCATATTGGCCTATTGGTTGCGTGTTGGGCTGGGGTTCCGGAGGGTGCGAGTTCGATTCTTGAACGAAGCAAGTAAGTTTGCATTTTTTTTCAATTAAAATAAATTTATATACTTTCAGAACGTTGAATAAAATTACGTGTACAATCCCAATGGCGGATAATGTCAAATAATAGCAATAAAAATACTAAATGAAAAATATACACAAATAATTATTTTTGTTTGGATTTTTCTAATTTCGTTAAGATTTCCGTAATGACTTCTATAAGGCCTTAGCATAACATCTTACAGCCTGTCATGAGCAGTTATATAGCTTTCACAGAGCCTGTGGGGAAAAGTCTTAGGGAAAGTAAATAGCTTCGCAAAAGTGCGCCAAATAGGTCTCCATAAGATCTTTTACAGTTGTTATGGAAATAAGAAAATAGCTTCCTTTGAGCCTTATGGAAACTAAATTGTTACTTGGGTGGAGACCCCATAAGGATCAAATTCTGGGCGCAGTGGCTCAGTGGTTAGTGTTCTGGATTACTGTTCGAGGGATACCAGGTTCGATTCCTGATTATATACCTAAGGTTTTTCCACTGCACAACCTCTCGCTAACGTCTTACAAACATCCGAGAGTACTTAGCGGGAAGCGAGGAGTAACAACGATTCTCGTTCGTTATGGGTATGACCCTGACAATTTCTATTGGGAAATTTTGTCGAATTTTATACAGAGTACAACTGTCCTAAAAAAACTTCTCAATTCAGCCGTTCGCACTCGGCATAAAATTGTAGGTCTCTTTTATTCGTCGCAAAATAAAAAAAAACAAAGAATTTTCGAGATCGCACCAAAGTTGCCCTTTTCATGTATTTTCTTGCAACAACTCTTTGACAAAAAAAGTTGCATTTTTATAACCGTTTGCTAAAACTTAATTTCTTTAATGAATAATATCTATCTTCAGCTTCCAAAAAAAAAAAAAAAAAACTAAAAAAAATAATATAAGGGTTAGTACCAAGTGCCCTAAAATTAATACTTTACTGTTCTTTCCCTTGAGCTACAGTTTTAGCTACACTAAGCTACGTCTAGTGGTTACATTTATTAGAAAGCTACACTATTCAGCTAACTGTTTTTGAAAGAATTGGAGCCCCATTGATCCCACTTTGAACGTAGTGAATAAATTAGTCTCGCTGGTTTAGACTAAAAAAAAACACGGTTTTGACTTTGGTAATGTTACAACAGTAAGAATTTCTTTTCTAATAATAATTGGAAAGAACTCAACCAGGACTTTATTTTAAGAAGAAATATAGGGCTTTCAGTTAAATGCAAAATAAAATTAATCCGTTGAGACAGGGCTGAGATATTCAATTTTTAGTTCAACCTCATTTTTCCTACCTCAATTTTTTTTTTTTTTTTTTTTTTTAAAAAATTTTTTTTTTTTTTCAAATTTTGTCCAAATGTGTGTTTGCCCGATCCAAATAAGTGTGCAAAATTTCATTGCTCTAAGTTTATTAGTTCAGATTTTATAGATTTTTTTCCGCTCCCCCATACAAAGCGCCCCACTGTGCGGCGCCAAAAATTGATAACGGTATTTTGTAGAGGGGTTAAATACAAGCATTTTTTACTATGGGAGGGGGGGTCTATCTGGCTTCATTTAGGCGGGAGGGGCACTTTAAAAAAAATAATACTTAAAAAGAAAAAAAAATTGAAAAACAATGGCAACACTTACAATAAAGGACTTTAGGATTTTTGGAAGCCAGGGATCTGTTCTTTGATATTTTTTTTAAATCAAGTTATATCTGATAATAGTTTTTGAAGAAAATGCTTTCAAACTTGAAATTTAAGGAAAAAACTTAAAAAAAAAAAGTTTGATGCTGATTTTTTCAATATTGAGAATATAGATACTTAATTTGTTTGTAGTTTTTACTGCCTAAATCAACCTAACCTACTGCCTAAATCAGTTCTTAATCGAACACTGAAAACCAGATTGATTTATGTCCTCTAATTTTTCAGAAAATTGAAAATTACTTTTATATGTCGCTCCGCTTAGATACAAATTGTTACCCTTGCGCCTTGAAATGTGTATGGGGGGCGTGCTGCCACCCTGCAACCCCCCTCTTAGGGTTGCTGTTGGATTTTGGGATGGGTGCAAGGCTGAGTGTTTGCAAACCTTCTTTTAATTATATTAGTTTATCCAATATCAACAACATTCTTCAGCTACAGTCTCTGGCTTGAAATTTCACATTGGTAGACAAAATTTTGCATATTTGCATTTTAGACAATCTAGAACAGATTCCTGGCTTTGAAAAATACTATAGTTCATTGTTGTAAGTGTTGCCATTGTTCTTTAATATTTTATTTTAATTTTATGTATAATTTTTTTTTTAATTACCCCTCCCGCCTAACCGGAGAGAGATAGACCCCCCTCCCATAGTAAAAAATGTTTGTTTTTAACTCCTCTACATAAATACGTCATTAGTTTTCATGGCCAAAATTATTGTACTCACCCCAATTTTTGTCCTTAAATTTCAAGTTTGAAATTGTTTTTTTCAAAAACTATTAACAGAAACAACTTGATTTAAAAATAATATGAAAGAATAGACCCCGGGCTTTCAAAAATGATATAGTCTTTTATTATAAGTGTTGCCATTGTTTTTTAATGTATTTTTTCCATTTAAAGTATCATTTTCTTTAAATTACCACTCCCGCCTAAACGGAGTGAGATAGACCACCCCCTCCCATAGTAAAAAGTGCTTGTATTTAACCCCTCTACAAAATACCGTTATCAGTTTTTGGCGCCGTAATTATCGTACTCTCCCCAGAGTCTCTCCTTCACAGTCAGTTAGTTGCCTTTTTATATTTATATATCGTGCAGGAAACCTAACTAAGACAGTACTTAAGAAGCAATTAGTATCTCAGAAAAATATGTCTAACGTCCTATTGGAGAAAATAGTTCAAAAAAATATATATTCAATATTTGTTGGTGAAGCGCTGACATCTCAACACAGATCATACTATGGCAGACTGAGCCACTATCTACGGGACACACCATATTTCTTATTCTTAGCTAGCAAATCCTTAATTATATTCCACACTGCCCAGATCTTCCTATACTGTGCAACATATGCAACCGGAAAGATCGTGAGGGCGTCTACCACTTTCTAGCAGTATAACCCCATTCTTACAGAATTCCGCTTGAATATCTTTGGTGTACGTACGCTGGAGTTAGATGAAGCGATCAGCATATGCAACAGCGATGAAGTTTGGACGCATCAAAAAGTTTCAAATCGATACGACGCGACGATTGGTTCGTAAGTTAAGAAAAGGCCCCCCCCCCAATAACTCGGGCCCCAAGCAAAATTTCCAAAATCGAAAAAATTATTATATTTATTTCTTATAATAGAGTGCACAAACCGAGTTTGAAGTCGATTGGATGAAAAATACAAATTTTCCCATACAAACTTTGACCCCCCCTTTTACCCCTTTAAGGGCTGAATTTCCAAAATTCGAGAAACTAATTTTCTTTATTTCTCATAAAGAGTACACAAACCGAGTTTTAAGTCAATCGGATGAAAAATAAAAATGGTCCCATACAAACTTTGACCCCCCCCCCCTTTTAACCCCTTTAGGGGTTGAATTTCGAAAAATCCTTCCTTAGTGGTTGTATACATTATAAAGGAAACCTCTGTGTAAAATTTCAGCTTTCTAGAGCAAAGGGTTTAGGCTGGGCGTTGATGATCAGTGAGTGGTAAACTTCATTTTTATATATCGCCCGAATTTAACGCCTTCAGATAAACTCCAGAGTGATAATAAAACACAGATAGTTCAAATTTCAATGTGATTTATTTGAATTGAATCGAAAACAGTAAAGAACGATGTGATAAACATTGTTTTTCGATTTGTTTTCCGGCGCAGAAACAAACAACGAAGACGGTATGCCAACACGCAAACAGGCAACGTACAGCTGACCGTGCGAAAAACAAGGAAATTCGAGAATAATCCCACAGACTTCCAAAAATTGGCCTTGCGATTTATTGATTGTCATCGCAAAAACCAATCGAACGGGGAACTGAATCCGCTTGAATTGGAATGGAAGATCTGTTGGAATAATTGGAATTCGTGGGATAAGGACTTCCTCTCCTTTGAATTTGCCCTTGATGATTGTCGCTTGAATCACAATGTTCATCAGTTTCGGAGTCGGAGTTAAAATGGAGCCTTGGGGAACTCCAGCATTTATATGATATGAGTTTCTAATGGGTCGGAAATTGTTGGGAGAAGAGGACTCGCCTTTGACGGGCTAGACAACAGCTTACACAATGATTTTTGCCAGGGTAGAAGAACTCCTCATCAGAACGATGGTGGAGATACGTTCTGTAGATACCAGTGGATTTATTTGTGTTAAGGTCGGAATGTACTTTGCTGCAGTGGAATCACCCGCAATGGCAATTTCAGTATGAGGTTACAGGGAACATCGGACAACCCATCGAACACAAAGTTGGCGCTTCTGTATTGTGAATTGTGATGTTTTGATTTTTCTTCGTCAGCAGAGTCTATCGCTTATGTTTCCATTAAGACTTTGCGCGGGACTTTGCCCTGAGTTTAATTCTATCCTTGCTCACAGTCTTCCTCATAGGCATAATCAGGATGTATACTCCGTAGAGTCAGCCCCTATCTAATGATTGCATTGAATTATAGGTAGTCTTAGCATGATTCTGAGACCTCTGCCACTTAGATGCAATCTTTCTATTTTTATTAGTGGTGTGCAATTTGATTACTTTTGAGTAACGAATGAGTACTGATTACTTCAAGTTCAGTATTCGGTATTTGGTATTCGATACCTAGTACTTTGTCTCGCAGTCAAATGTATATAGGCTATAGGTATACATGTAGGGCTATATATGTACGTACTTTTACAAATATCACACTTAGCTTTCCCTTATCCTTCCACCGTAAAATGCAACCAGGTGCTACATCTTTTTCTTTTATACACATTCGCATCTATCAGCGATTGTTAAGCCTATTAATTAAATGTTTGTTTGTACCTACATATTCACAAATGAAATGTACTTAAATCTACTCACCTCCAAAAAAGTAAACTCAGTAATCAGTAATCAATAAATTCGTTGAATCTTGTTTCTTAAAAGTATTCAAGATCAGTTAATATACATAATTACTTGAATGCTTGCATACAACGAGTCCTGGCATTCGTATAAGACTCAGTAATCAATACTCTGATTAGGTACAAGGTACTTTTTGATTACTTTGATTACTTGACTACTGATTCCTGTAATAATGTGGTATAAAATATGTGTGGAGAAAAGTAATCAAATTGAAACTGCATGAAATTGGAACTGCATACACAACACACCCAACAAACCTCGTCTCCCTCGTTCATTATGTCTCGCAGTCACATACTCACTCACTATCTTCCATTCTCTTACAATGGTACATGATACTTATACTCATCCAGTTCCAATTTGATTACTTTTCTCCACATATATTCTGGTATTTGATGCAGACTCAGTAATCAATAGGTAGGTAGGTACATACTTTGATTACTTGACTACTGAGTACTGATTCCTAGGGAAATATGGTTTAAAATATGTGTGGAGAAAAGTAATCAAATTGGAACTGTATGAGTATCAAGTACATTGTAAGAGAATGGAAGATCATATGAGTATGTGACTGCGAGACATAATGAACGAGGGAGACGAGGTTTGCTGGGTGTGTTGTGTATGTTGCTTTGTATTTGCAGGTAACATTATGTATGTGTATTTTAAATACTGATACTGATTGTTTATATGGAGTTAGTGCTGCATGTTAGTAGTAAGCAAATGAGTATCAGTATCGAATACTTATTTTGAGTAGTATTCGGTATCGATACTCACTTCAAGTATCGAATACTAAATACCGAATAATTACTTTTTGCACATTACTAATTTTTATTACTTGTGTGGGGTCCCTTACTAGAGGAAAGTAAAAGTCGACCTATTAAGGGAGGCTCTTAGATTGCAGCTCGGATTATTGTTATGGAGGCATGGAGGGGTTATACGCAGTGCCGGCTTTAGGGGTGGGCGACGGCACCTGGAGGGCGCCGAAGTGTACGCGCGTCAGCTTAACTTCACTGAATTTGAATACCTATCTCTATCGATTTAAAGAAAAACTAAACTAAACTAAATTCAGCGTATTAAATTATATGAACTTATATTGTAGGAGTGAGTATGAATTGAGTACTCAGCATTTATCTACCACGACCTGTCATTGTGTTTCTTGTCTTGTCGTATTCCTTTCTAACTTATGTGGGGCGAAAGAGAGGCGCACTGAGGGACCAAAGAGCCTATTTAGTCTATTTTAAAAAGCCTTTTATATGTTTAGAATAACGGGCAACACTTCCGGAGCGCATTAATCCTATAGATTCATAAATTATATTCATTGTCACATCGTCCATAAACATACGTCTGTCTGTGAGACCCCTTACCTTCAAAGTTATCTTATTTACTCTCTATAAAGATTTTTTTGCAAAAATAAACACATAGGTTAGTTTGATGAACATTTATTTTAAATAAAAAGAAGAAAAAAAAAATTAAAATTCTTTCACCCGGCGAAATCTTGACACAATTCCCGCAATGGTCCCCGTGCGGGCGGATGTCGGGCGCCGATGCATTCATACCAGACACCAACTAGTTTTCGTTTGACGTTTCAATTAGCTGTGTAACTAGCTATGAAATGTTTGCGGCGACCAGACTTTTATTTTAGTAGTAAACTAAAGTTTATAAAAACGTGCTTGCGGTCTACAATGTCCCAAACAAGGGTAACTAGTTTGTTTAGACTCACTGTCCATTGAAAATCAAATTGCAGAAAACCTAGACTTTGATGCCCAGTTTTACAGTCTTTGAAGAATAGTTAAAGTTTGAGTGGAGAAAACCAGATAAGTGTCACTTTTTTGCGTTTCACAGTGATTTCAAAATACCTACTCACGTCAAATGGTACAAAAAACTTGGCAGCACTTACAAAAAATGTCTTCTACAACATAATTTGATAATATGTATATTTGAATTTAAATATGGATTGTGATCCCCAAAGGACGCCTAACTTAAGTGAAAATAACGTAAAACTACACCACTAAACAATTCGCCATTATTCACAGTCACTTCCAAAATCGAAATCATAATTTTAATCCATATTTACAAATTGTTATATTTTTAGAATTTAGAATAGACAAAATAGATATATTTTAATTTCCACAAAAAGTAGCTTGCCACCTGTCAGAGTTACGAGAAGGTAAAACTTAAGTGTCCAATTTTGGGTCACTTTGCAACTGGGTATGACTTATGACAGTCTTATCAGAGAATTTGCTGTCAAAAATGTTAGAGAAATAAGAACTTAGTTGTTTGCTATTTTTTTTTTTTTCATTAAAATATGTTTCGTGACTAACTACACCTTTCTATTAAATTAATGATAAATATGATACACAATTGAAAATACCTACGTTTTTTTAAATTTTAATGAAATATAAAAGGGCGCCAAATGCATGACTCGCCCGTGGCGCATAGAACGTTAAGGCCAGCCCTGGTTATACGATTGCAAAGCTTTGCTATCTGGATATAATGTCGCTTGAAGGATGCACACAAAATATTGCATTTTTAACTATAAAACTTGAGTTTAAATTTTAAAGTGATGAATATAATGTTTTGGTAGCTTCATCGAAATTGTATATAGGTTCATAGAAAACCAACGGACTCTGATATATTTTTTCCGAATAGTGTTGTATTTTTTTTTTATCTATTTTCTATTTATTTATATAGATAAAATTGACACCTCACAGTTAATTGCATATATCTACACATGAATATTCATCTGTCAAATCTGTGATAGTAATTAATAAATTCAATCGTCTTTTTTTTGTACTAATATTTATTTATGTATAATTTGGAATTTAATTAAATTTATGTTATAAAAAATGAATTAAATTGCAGCTCATTTTGAATTTACATCGAATAAATGTTGGGAATATATTATGTAGATAATAATATTTTCCAAATACAATCATTGATAAGCGCGCTATGCCTATACCATCGTTAACACATCAATATTGATGTAAATTAACATAAAAAGGACTTTTTCCATCAATCTGCAGCTGATGCTTTGTGTAAATGAATTTATTTCCATACTCTCACTTCTGCAAGTACATATCTATAAAATATTATGTACCTCTGATTCTGATGTGCATCACCCATACCTACTGCTACTGGTTATTTATACTGCATGCGTGAAGCTGTTTACTTTTGAATATTTAATGGTAATGAATATTAAATTTAATGGAGAAAGTATTATTATCCAACAACATTCATAATAATTATAAATTCATGTATGTACATAGATGCTGCAATATCCCGCAGCTTATCCATCGTCTGAACCGCTGTATTGTAACCTTTTTGCAAGATCATCGTAGCTGTAAGCCCGTACTCGGAAGGACTGAATATTGCCCAAAGAATGTTTTTCTGAAAACATCGAAAGAGATTTTTATCCGCTTTCGATAAAGTCCATGCTTCGGCGATATACAGAAGGATTGCGGAAGAATAATGGTCTCATATGTTTCATGCGAGAGGCTCCAACGTCTAAAATGCAGTGATGCCATTCTGACCGAAGAAAATTTTAGAATCTGACCTAACCGATTTTTGCGGAACGAACAAATTTTTTAACCGGAAAATCCTTTTTTGACCGGAAAAATTAGTTTGTTCTATAGACTAGACATAACTATAGATTTCTCTAATTTAACTGAACCTTTGCCATAACTTCGCTCAAAAGTTCAAACAGAAACCAATTTATTGAGAAAATCGAGCATTTACAACATCAAACATGCATTTTCCTTTCTTGAGAACAAAGAGAGAAAGCGCAAGAGTGAGATCGCAACGCAAATCATTATCTTAATGTGCAATGGACGAACAACACATAATTATGGATATACCTATATAAATCGGAAATAAACACAAGTTCCAGCGAAAATCAAATCTACAATCATCTGAAAACATGTCCTTTACTGACTTAAAACATGCCATATAAAATTAGTTACGGTAAACAAACGAAATAATAAAAAGAAACATTCACAAACTTTACTAAATTTTACTAAATTTACAAAATTTTATATGCTCTCCAATTTTTTTCTCCAAACTTTAGCTAAATCGATAGCTAAATTTTGACATGAAGTGCGTTGTGGATATAAGTGTCACAGAAAACAGCTGTTCGTTGAAAATAACTTCCTTCAAAAATGCATCAATTTTTTTTTTTTTTTTTTTTCGGAGGTTGTTACTATTAAATGGAGCACTCAGACACAACTACTGGTCCATTGTACTGCCAAACAGACACCTTACATTGCTGTACTTAGTTTTCCCGTCTTTCGAAGAAAGATGAGAAGGAGCTTCAGTGATGAAGAGCTTAGATGTTCGGCACTCACCACGTCAGCCCCAAAGATCCGCCACCTGATGCGAGCAAAGGCAGGACAACTGCAGAGGAAGTGTTCCGCTGTATCATCGTCCTCTCCACAAGCAGTACAGATGGTGGTGTCGCACAAGCCTAATACATTTAAGTGTTTGGCAAAAGCTTGGTGGCCCGAAAGGACGCCCACAAGCAGTCTGCAGTCGATTCTCCTGAGAGACAGAAGAAAGGACGCGGACCTTTTGCAGATGTCCGGACGCAGTCGCTTGGTCTGTCTACACCCAGCACAGTCACGCCATACCGACACTCGTGTTTACTAGAAACTCAACTATCAATGGATGACCTAACCACAGATGCAGGCAGACCCAATTCAGGTTCAGGTCCTGAAAGAGCTTCTTCTGAACCCAGCATGGCAAGCTCATCGGCGATCTCATTTCCCTGGATACCAGTGTGACCTGGGACCCAAACAAGTTGAGTCTACTACCATACACCATAAAAGTGGAGACAGAACACCACCTTATGGCCAGCCCCTGTTTACCCCTGTCATGACGCATTTGCCACAATCCGCCTCGGCAATCAACGTCCTGTACATTAGCATTGCTTTAATCCACAACACCAATGTTTCATCTATACCATGATGTCTAGCTGCGTTGCACATGCTGTCAAAGGTCGCATTATCAAAAGCACCCTCAATATCGACGAAAATACCCAACGCGTACTTCTTCCGATCAAGAGCGCTTTCGATCCTACCAACAAGGTTCTGAAGCGCAGTTTCACAGGATTTTCCGCGCTGATAAGCATGTTGCATCTCAGAAAGAGGATGCGATCGAAGAGCTAACATTGCGCACGTGCAGCTCAACTAGTCTTTCCAAACTTTTCAGCAGGAAGGAAGACAGACTTCTGGGTCTGAAACTTTTGGCGAGAGTGAGTCAGTCTTACCGATTTTTGGTATGAACACGACTTTAACCATACGCCAAAGAGAAGGTATGTAGGCCAAGGCCAAGCTAGCGGTGAAAATTATTTTCAACGTCGGCATCAGCTGACTAAAACCTTGTTTCAGCATAGCCGGGTAAATTCCATCCGGACCAGGTGACTTGAAACTCTCAGACGATGCAATTGCATATTTGATAGCGTCATCCGTCACCACTCTGGATGCAAGCTGCGCCGCGTGGTGTTTGTCAGTTCCGTAGTGGCCACCGTAGCCGGTACCACTGAAGATCGCGTAGTGACCTGATTTCCCGGGAAGTGAGTCTCCAGCAGGAGACTAAAAGTTTCCGCCTTTGTCTCCGTGTAGGTACCATCAGATTTTGGAGCGATTCCAGTTTACTTGGTCTGTCCCTTTTGAGGACTTTAACAACTCTACTAGTCGCACTTAGTGATTCGACCTGCTCACAAAATTTCCTATAAGAGTCATTTTTCGATTTACGAATCAGTCTCTTAAATTCTTTTTGCTTCGATCGATATTGATTCCAGTCTAATTCTAAGTTGGTTTTTAAAGACCGATTTAGGAGCTTCCTGGTTTCTCTGCGAATACGCTGCAGTTCGGTATTCCACCAGGGTACCGGTTTTCTGCAGGAGTTTTTTGTAACCGGACACGCTTGTTCAAAACAAAGGATAAGAAGGCTGTTCAGATCCTGAGCAGACCTCTCTACTAGGGTTGCCAGTTCGAAATCAGTATATATCTGGACATTGTGTGGAAATTCCGGGACTCGTCTGGACATTTCAAAGTTCGACTATTTTATTTTTGTTTATTAATAAAAAAAGCTAAATAATTTGTTTTATTAATGTGCAAAGAAGCGTATTTATTTCAATAAAAAAACAAAAAAGAATTACAAAAACAAAAATAAACTAAGTTTTCAATCACATTTCTCTTCAGCTACATAATTTACATTTACATATTATGTTATAGTCAAATATTGAAGTTCAGTCGCTCCTATAAGGCTCAAGGAATGCATCAGTCAAAGGCCGAAATAAAACCCTCCAACTTCGACCTTTGACTGAAGTATTTTTAGTCGAACCTTAGAGCGCCTGAGCATCGGCCTTTGACTACAGCATCCATACTACTTATAAAATGTAACGTCCGTCTGTTCGTTTCTCCATAACTCGAGAACCATTCGTCCGATTTTCATGATTTTTTTCCTGATTTATAGATGTGTGGCCACTTAGTCCGTAGGGTCGGTGGGAATTGCTCAGGAGTAAAGGAGTCGCGGGGAGTTATTGGGAGAACCGATAGCCATATGAACTTGAAAGTTTGTATGTTGAGAGATAAGCAAACATTATTACATGCCTCATTCATCGTTTTTCAAAATTCGTCCTATAAAGGTTGAAAAACTCTTCAAACCAACTTTTCCATTTCGACCGTAGTAAGCGTAGTAAGCTTAACTTGCCATTATAATCATAAATCTATATATGTCAATTCAAGATATGCTTTTAATTGTTAGTATTGTTTCACCGAGTATTTTGAGCTAACATTCATCTTTCTGGTCCATCCAGAGGGTGAGATAAAAAAATTGAAAATCTCTAATCTTATTTGGCCAAGTGCGAAAAATTTCCTTTATCGATTGCAGTTGAGCTCAGGGGTAGTTTTATATTGCGTTCTAAAAATATTGACTGGACAACCCAGTTTTAACCGGGACTCTGGACACCGCTTAAAATATCTGGACAATCGCGGCGAGTCCCGGCCGTCTGGCAACCTTATCTCTACCCCTTGTATTGGCCTTAATTTAAGTGGAGCTTTAACAGAATTGCCAAGTTCCTCCTTAAACCGTGCTCAATTCGATTTTCTCGGATTTCTCCTCTCTTGCGAAGGTGAAACTTCACAGTAGATTTGAAATTCGATGTATCTGTGATCTGACAAAGTGCTATCTGGCGATACCCTCCAATTGATGATAGTCTTGGAATTCCTGTTGGACATGGTAATATCGATTACTTGCTGTTTCCTGGCTGTAACAAATGTAGGCCGACGACCCACATTGTTGATGGTGATGTCAGACGATAGGATGAAGTCCAGAAGACGATCTCCTCGTATATTACATTTGCTGCTGCCCCAAACAGTGTTTTGGGCATTAGCATCGCAACATAAGACAATACCAATCTTTTTGACCTCGCAGTACTCTATGAGCTCAACAACTGCCTTTGGTGGTGGAGGAATTAGAGAGTCGTAGGGGAAGTAAGCCGATGCAACAACAAAGGTTTCCCAATTGCCATTGGCATGGTAAGTGATGGTTGCAACAACCAAATCTTGGCCACAAAACCGTTTGAATCTAACTGCCGTGAGGGATTTCGATACAACAAGACATGTCCTAGGACTCTCGGACAGTTCATCGTAAAGAACATAGTATGCACCGCTCAACTCACCACAGATGCGATTTTTCCACACCCATGGTTCCTAGATGGATGTTATGCATCTAAGTACGCAAACAATTTTTATACCCGGTACCACACTGTGGTGAGGGTATATTCACTTTGTCATTCCATTTGTAACGCCCATAAGGAGGCGTTGTAGGTATGACAAACTATATATATTATTGATCAGCATCACTTTTTTAGTCGATCTAGCGATGTCCGTCTGTCTGTCCGTCTGTCTGTCCGTCTGTCCGTCTGTCTGTCCGTCTGTCTGTCCGTCTGTCTGTCTGTCCGCACGATTACGGCCGTAATTTAAGAGCTATCGACTTGAAATTTGGTACGTAAGCTTTTATCCACCAGACTGAGGCTAAGTTCGAAGATGAGCAAGATCGGATGAAAACTACTACTACCTCCCATACAAAAGTATCAGATTTATATAGCTTTTTATGTTAAAAATTAAATTTAAATAGCTACAGTAAAGATAGCAAGTTTAAACTTTGCACGTATTGTTTTAATAATATTTAAAATTTTTTGACAAAAAAGGAGCTTGATCGAATAAAAACTACCCATACCTCCCATACAAATATATAATTTTTTAATACTAAAATATTTTTTTATTTTACAATAATAGGCGTATTTTTTGGAAATCTATAGCTAGTTCACTTTTACTTTTACATGCAAAACTGGTATACTCACTTTTGGTTTTGTTATACCCACTTTTGGTTTTACATGCAAAACGGTTATACTCACTTTTGATTTTGTTATACTCACTTCCCAAAAAAATACGCCTAATATAGTACCGGGTATTTGAGCTTCGGCATAGTCGAAGATAATTGTCTTACTGGTTTTATTTTCGTTGCGATTAATTTTTTCCTTGTCTGCTATTCTTTGCTCTCAAATTTTTCACTTTCAAAGGATTCCTCATCGAGGTATTCATTGAAGAAACTCATCCTTATTTACAAAAAATGTTGTATTGTTTTTGTTTGTCCTGTAGCACGATTGCAAAAGTATAAACATCCATTTGTAGCAAGGTATATGTGTAGTGTATGTATATATTTTCACTTCAAAAAATACATTTTGGCTAAAAACTGTTCCGAAGGACGTGGCTATAAACGACATAGCCTATAGCAGTCTCACAGTCTTAAGGAACATTTTAAAAAAAGTGTTATCGAAATCTGTCCAGTAGTTTTCGAGTTTATAGCTGACAAAGAAAATTCCTACAGTTTTATTATATGTATAGATATTCAGAAGAGAAGATACGTACAGACGTTCATTCTGATATGTGGTATGTTAACAGTGTAGGGATGGGGTAGGTAGTTGTTTAAATCCCGTTGGAAGAGGGAAATAAAAGGAAAGTAAATGCAGTATTATAAACAAGAGTAGCAAGATCATGAAGAAGGAGGGCGATGCAGAGGGTGCACATTAAATCGATATCTAAACTTATAAAAAAACTGTAGGAACTTTCTTTGTCTCCTAAAAGCGCGAAACAAAGTGTAATCTTAAATCGACCAAATGTAATTTTGTTTGTTTGTTAAAGGCGAGCAGCGCAAGGCGAGCACGGGTCAGCTAGTTTTTAATAATTATGTTGCTATATTCTATTTTGACCGGATTTCTGGTCAAAAATTCTGATTTTAACTTTTGACCGAATTTTTTCACCGAAAATAAAAAAGCGGTGCCGGATTCACTTGTTTTTAGTGACAACACTGCTAAAATGTGTTCTAGCCCGAAAAAACTGCAATTAGCAAGTGTAATTCTTCAATTGAGCAGCAGGAGCAGGATCTGTAAACAGTCACCAATAATATGTGGATTATTGCAATTTGCGAGTTTGTCAATTTCACTTTTCATTTCTGCACTGCAACATTCTTTTTACTCTTACTTATTGGTCTCCCGACCCGTGAAGAGTCTCTGCCTGAGACACTGCAGCCTTCCATTCTCTACGATCCCGGTCACGCTGCTTCCAGTTGTCCAGACCCAGCGCTCAAAGCAAATCGTTTGAAACGAAGGTTCGGCCTTCCTTGTCTTCTCTAACCTGGGGGTCCATTCGGTCGATGTGCCCGAGCTAATGTAATCGACATGTTTTGGCTTTTTGGACTACATCCACATCTTGGTACAGCTCATAGAGTTCGCGTACCTCGAAATTGTTGCTATCAATAATGACGTTTTGTCCTAGGTGATCGACAGATACTTGCTTGTTTGTGGATAGCATGTACTTAGTCTTGTCCTCATTCACTTAAAGGCCAACGGATTTCGCGTGTTCTTGAATTGAATATCGTCCTCATAGCCCAGCAGCTGGACGGATCTGTTGAAGATAGTGCCTTCCGTGTTAACACCTGCCCTTCGCAGGAGTTTGTATGCGACATTAAGCAGGGATATTCCTCGATAGATCTTGCAAAACATAAGATCGACTTTTTTGTAAATGGGGCATATGGAGCAGATTTCTTCCACCCATACTTGGTTGATGATTCGGTGCATGCTCCCTACCAAAACATCAGCACCGTATTTAAAGAGCTCCGTTGGTAAACCATCAGAGCCTGCTCCCTTGTTGTTCTTAAGCTTATACATAGCTAGGCCAACTTCTTCTATACTATACTAGGTAGTGTAATGTGCTACCTACCATGCCCACACACCCACCAAATCCGTACACTGCGATTCCCATCGGATCGCATTTTACATCTCTAGGAGATAGATGTATATAATAATTTCTGAGATAAATAATGTACTTGTACCGCAAATTTTGTGACAGCAACTCTTCTCCTACAAATCATACCATCTATCCCAAATATATGCCCCAAAAGAACAATGCTTACGGTACCAATGATATGACACTCTTGCTCTGCTCGATGTGAGACTGGCTTATTTGAGTCGCTTTCAGTTAAACATAATCAAGCAGCCAAAGAAAGCTGACCGAAGTAGTTAGTCGCTCGTGTCAAAAGCAAAGCTCTTAAAAGTTGATAGTGTACCTATATAATTAAAAGAAAGTTTCTACAGTGCTATCAGTTATCACAGTTTTATTTGAGACTCCCGCATTAAAAAGAAAAAAACTAAACTTTTTCGCATCCAAGTGCAATTTACGCTAAGTAAATTATTCCCTCAATTCGAGGTAAGTCTATACGCGAAACGTGATCATCCTAGCGTATCTTTGAACCGGGATTTTTCTTTTATCCTAGGGAATTAGTTTACACTTTCCTCGATAAAAATCCAAGTGAAGTGCGGTTGTGCTAAGTGGATCTGGTTCAACAACAAGATAGTTTATTGTGCGCAAACCACCTGTCTCGCTAGAGGAATAGCCCAATATCCCATTGATTCCAAGAGTACAGATCGAAGTCACCAGAATTCCATCGATACAGATTCCTATGCAGAATGCGCACGAGGAAACCGGGACAAACAGGCAATTTGTGATATACATCATATATATATTATATACATTCATAACCACATGGTGTTCTGCACTGCTCTCGCATGCAGCATATAAAAGATACATATTATATACCTAAAGTCATACATGATACTTAAGCTCAATTTTTTTAATAATAATTACACATAAAATTTATACATATAAAACACCATCGTAACATAATTATATACCTATAGATACCTACTTACTTAATTTTCCTAGCTTTGCATATATGAAAGAAAAAAAAATAATTTAATTTTGATTGTTGCATCAACGGTAGAAACGAAAAGAAAACCCATCTATTTAGCATAAAAAAAAAAAAAAAAAAAAAAAAAAAGAACATAGTTCGAAGCTACAAAAGCCATATTTAGTTCACATTTCGAACACTCTAATGTATGTACTTTTCTTCGCGGCTTAGTAAAAGATAAAAAAAAAAAAAAAACGTATATATATTAAACAATTAGAAAGAAATAAAGGTAGTTCCGGAAGATAATAGGCCTATTAACACCAGGGAATACATAGGTCGCGTTAGAGTGTAATTGACGATTTTGTTTTTGAGGAAAACTGAATTTGAAAAGAACATACCTACTACATTATAGACTTAGATTGAATTTTGCTGATTAGCATATAGTGATTAGGAATTCTTTTCGTTTTATTGTTTTAGAATTTTTGCTTAATTAATTTTTACAAAAATAATGAAAATTCTTTTAAGATGTTTTGTAATTGTTTTCCGTGTGTTTTTTGTTTGGAACACCTGAATTTAATTTGTTAGTTTAAATTTTTCTTTTGATTATTTTGATTTAAAATGAATATGAGTTTAAAATAAACATATGAAGTAAGCTGGGTATGACATCTTAAAAAAAAAAAAAGCATCAGTTTTATTATTTGGGCCATTCTCGCTTTAAATTAAGTGGAAAGGGAATGCGCAAGGTTGGGAGGGTAAATCCGTGGGTCATCTAACATCTAGACCTACCGTGGAACATATGCGATATAAAGATAAATAGATTCAGGGTTGACATTGCGAGCACTTCTTTTTTTGTTGTTTGGTGGCGCGCAGAACAAGGCCCACCCCGGACTGAAGCAGCCGAATACATCATAGTGCTCATCGTTCTCTGCCTTTGGGTTATCTACACCTCTTCCCGAACCAAACATAACAAAATGGCGCCCAACGTGGGGCATAGACATTTACCGTCTTAAACAAACATGTCCCGATTATATATCTTACATTTTTATTTTCTCGAATTACGAGTCATTTCGTTCACTCTAGAACAATTATTCGTCGAAAAGTAGTAAATGTAATATTCTTTATTCTTCTTTTTGGTATGGAAATAATTTGGAATTTTGGATCATAGTTGCTTTAAGCTTTTAATCCAACCAAAATGTTACATATCTCTACACACGTTAACTTTTTAAAATACTTATTGCGTAAAGATACCAGTCACAGGAGATTTCTCGGAATTACGGAGGTTTGGCGAATTATTTCTGCTAGTTACTAGTCTGTTATCTCATGACTGATATCTATATACAAATAAACTATAGCGTGATACAAATTATTATATTTAATGGGGTCCTTTCGAGATGAATGAGTAACGATTATAATATACAACAGCTTATAAGCTAAAATCGTCTTTCATTTTCGACTTAAATTAATTATATAATTTTTTTTCTGAATCTAGATATCTTCGCTTTGTTCGCTTGTTGTTTTATAATACTGATGCTTATATTGATGTCTATCCTAGCTTACATAGTATATATGATAGTAACTTCCATTAAAATTTTACCATGTCTGTGCTAAGAAGTCCAGAACCATTACCTTTAAACAAAAATATGGATTCCAATAATTCGTGCAAAATTTGCAAAGAACCTTTTGGAGAAAAGGAGTTAGCGCAAACCAGGTGCAAACATTATTTTCACAAAACTTGCATAATTGAATATATAAAAAAATCGTCTTTATGTCCAGAATGCAAGTCTAAAATCACTAACAAAGACTTATGCAAGGTAGACAGCCAAAAGCCTACATCGGCTTCTAAAGGAGCCATATCTAAGCCTCAACCAATGACCACTCGATCAAAAAAGACCTTAGACTTACCATTATTTAATCAGAACCCTATTGATTGGTCTATGGCGCCTTCGCCTATGTCAGCTATGCCTAATGTGCAAATAATTGAAAATTCGTTGCGTAGAGCAGTCTTTTCGCAACATTTACTAAACCAGTCGAATTCCTTCGATCATTTTGAGGATCAAAGTGAACCTTTTCTAACATCTGAAGATGGCGCAAGTGCAATTCCTCAAAATTTGCTTGATCGACCTGTAAGTCCAAATCAAGATGGAAATTCAGCAAGACCCTTCATTACTAAATCTGCTCCGGTTCAAGATCTTAATAAGCATATAGAAAGCGTGCTTGAACGTCAATTAGAAGTTAAGTTGAATTCGATGATGAGTCGTCTAGAAACCATGATGTTAAATCCGAAAAAGACGGAGAATAATAACTATTCGTCTCACCACAATGTTTCTTCTCATCAAAATCCAACTTTCTGCTATGACTCAGCACAGCAAATGAACTCTAATGAGAACGTAAACCCACAAGGTTCACAGAATAATATGTACGTTCCTCATCAGAACGACAGTAACTTATCGGCTAGAATAGAAGCAAGTCGAGTAGCTAATATTATTCATAGCTGGCACTTGCATTACGACGGTTTGAATTCCGACTTTTCAGTTGACCAATTTATCTATCAAATCGCTGCTCTCACAAAAGATTGCCTGAATGGTAACTTTCAATTATTGTGCGACAATTTACACATCGTGTTTACTGATCGTGCCAGGGAATGGTACTGGAGATACAGGAGGAGTGTTGATAGAATTCATTGGGATTCGTTTTGTCTAGCATTTCGCCAGCAATTCCAGGACTACCAATCTGACACAGATATAAGAGAACTCATCTGTAAAAGAAAGCAAAAGGAGCGGGAATCCTTTGAGGATTTTTATAATTCAGTCATGAAGCTTTGCGACAGACTCCGATCTCCAATTGCAGAACATGAACTTGTAGGTATTTTGCACCGTAATCTTCGCCCAGAAATAAGGCAACAAACATTTTACATGAGCTTTGCTTCGGTTGCTCAGCTCAGAAGTTTCTGTGTCAGAAGGGATGCGGTTTTCAACGAAACCATAAATAGATCACAAGCACCATTCCGATCCAATTTCAAACGCCCTGTCAGTGAAATTGTGCCTGATAGCACCGACCAAAATATTATTGAGGATTCGTGTCTTGAAATATCTGGCGTTTGTAATATTAAGTGCTGGAACTGCGGGTGTACTGGTCATACCTACAAGGATTGCGTTGAAAAGAGAACTGTGTTTTGCTATGGTTGTGGGTTACCAGATGTATACAAGCCTAGTTGCTCCCATTGTACGGAGGTGGGAAACGCGAAAGCGAACGCAGGGAAACAAAAGAACCCTCCAGCTTACCTACGTTCGAACTAATTCAGAAGCAAGGAGGTAACTTAGTTTCCACCGATCTTCCATCGCAAAATATAGCTACCAATTCAAATACAATACCTGCTCTTAATTCCAAATGTATATCTATTTTTCAAAACGAATCTGCCCCACAACTTAAAAGAAGCGAACCAAAAGTTCATGACATTATCCCTTACCACCAACGACTTACTGCGTATAATGAAAAACGGCAGAAAATATTTGAAACTGCTTATTCAAAAGATCCTTTAAAGCCTCCTAAGCGTTCGACTCAGCGATTAAGATCCTTTTGGAAGAAAGTTAGCAGCAGTCGAAAACTATTAAAGAAATCTGTATCGGCTTTACATATTGGCTCTTCCGACATACGACCTTATGCAACCGTGCATATTTTTGAAAGGGATTATTTGGGTTTGCTGGACAGCGGTGCTGCTATTTCTTGTTTCGGGGGCGAGGCGGCCAAAGAATTGCTTACGCACAACTTTGGACTACGCAGTTTTAAGACCTTTGCAACCACTGCTGATGGAAAGGAACAAGAAATTAAAGGCTGTCTAGAAACTGAAGTAACCTTTCGAAATATTGTTAGAAATCTCAAGTTCTTTATAATTCCAACTTTGTCCCAAGACCTTTATCTCGGCATAAACTTTTGGTCTGCCTTCGACATTGCACCCGGTATCATAAGCGGAATTTCGACCTCTCCAGAAGTGACCGATGAACAATGTAACGTTCACCAACTATCGGAAGACCAAAGAAAAAGACTGGATAGAACAGTAGCATTGTTTCCATCATATGCCATTGAAGGGCTTGGCAGGACAAAACTTGTGGAGCATAATATTGAAGTTGAGTCAGGGTCCAAGCCAATCAAACAAAGATACTTCCCTATTTCGCCAGCTATAGAAAAACTTGTTCACGCGCAAATCGATCGGATGCTATCTCTCGGTGTCATAGAGGAATCGAATAGTCCTTGGAGCAGCCCAGTGGTATTTATTCGTAAACCATCAGGTAAAGACAGGCTTTGTCTCGATTCTCGTAAACTTAATAGTGTTACGGTAAAGGATGCATATCCTTTACCGCACATCGAAGGAATTTTAAGCAGACTGCCAAGGACCAAATTTATTTCAAGTCTGGACTTAAAAGATGCCTTTTGGCAAATTCCTTTAAGTGAGAATTCGAGGCAAATGACTGCCTTTACGGTGCCAAATCGGCCGCTCTACCACTATAAGGTGATGCCATTTGGGCTATGTAACGCTCCGCAAACAATGTGCCGACTCATGGACCGAGTGATACCCCCTTCGTTGCGTGAACGGGTTTTTGTATACCTGGACGACCTTCTTCTTTTGTCTACAACTTTTGATGAACATCTGTTGCTACTAGCAGATATAGCTCAACGGATACGAGAGGCTGGTTTAACGGTCAATATTGAAAAGAGTAGGTTTTGTTTGAAGGAGGTCAAATACCTTGGTTTTATCGTCGGATATGGTACACTTCGAACCGATCCAGATAAGGTGGAAGCCATAACGAGTTACCCTCAACCAGCAACAGTTCGCCAGCTCAGACGGTTCCTTGGTATGTCTGGCTGGTACCGAAGATTTATAAAAGACTTTGCTGGGGCTACTGCGCCGATGACAGACCTGCTAAAGAAGGCCAAATCTTTTAAATGGACAGACGAGGCGCAAGCAGCCTTCGAAAATCTAAAAACGCTACTGTCAACCGCGCCAGTCCTCTCAAATCCTAACTTTAGGCTTCCTTTCGCTATACACTGCGACGCTAGTCAGTTTGGTGTCGGTGGTGTCCTCGTGCAGACCAATGAAGAAGGCTTCGAAGTTCCTATCGCATATTTTTCTCAAAAATTAAATTCGGCACAAAGAAAATATAGTGTAACTGAGCTCGAATGTTTGGCAGCGATACTAAGTCTAAAGAAATTCCGGCAATATGTGGAAGGGCAAGCTTTCAAAATTATTACCGACCACGCAAGTTTAAAATGGATAATGCATCAGAAAGATCTATCCGGTCGACTAGCCAGATGGTCGCTAAAGTTGCAAGGCTATAATTTTAGCATAGAGCACCGACGTGGCTCAGATAACATTGTCCCGGATGCATTGTCAAGAGTAAACGAGAACGATGTATCTGCTCTTGACATAAGTGAATCGGAAATTGATTTAGACTCAAAATATTTCGACTCAGACGAGTATAAACAACTAATATCGCATGTGATAAAGAACGAGACCAAACTACCAAGTCTTCGAATTGTGGACAAGTTCGTTTATCGACGAACGGACCTTGTCGCGGAAAATTCCCCAAGTGAAGCAAGTGCATGGAAGTTGTGGATCCCTTCACAAATGGTACCGGACTTAATTGAACGATTTCACAATCCCCCAAACCACAATCATGCTGGCATTGCCAAAACCATTGAACGACTAAGAAGGCATTTTTATTGGCCCAAATTGGTATGCGACGTAAAACTATATATTAATAATTGCGATACTTGTAAACAATCTAAGGCACCGAACAAGATCTTACGTGCCCCAATGGGAGAAAAACCGAATTCGCAAAGGCCATTCCAAAAACTGTTTATGGATATCATAGGACCGTTCCCTAGATCTAAAACAGGAAATATTGCCATATTTATTACTTTAGATCACTTTACAAAATTTCCGTTAATTAAACCCATAAAAAAACTCACTGCGGTAGAAATAATTCGATATTTAAGTGAGTGTGTCTTTAGCATTTTTGGTATTCCGGAAGACGTGGTAACCGATAATGGGTCACAGTTCAAAAGCGAGCTTTTCAACAACTTTTTGAACAATTACGGAATACACCACACTTATACTGCGCTTTATTCTCCCCAAAGCAATTCATCAGAAAGGGTGAATCGCTCAATTATTGCGGGAATACGTTCCTATATAGGACCCGACCAAAGTCGTTGGGATGAAAATCTTTCCCTTATAGCAGCGGCACTGCGAAGTTCATACCACCAGTCGCTTAAGTTTTCACCCTATTTCACTCTATTTGGTCAGGAAATGATAACACATGCGTCCACATATAAACTATTGCGGAATCTATATTCACTAGATTCTGGAGAATTAGTCCTTGACCATAAAGACCGGGTATGCCTTATAAGAGAAGAAGTACTTAATAATATATCTAAAGCATATGAGATAAGTGCTAAGAGATACAATACTCGCAGCAGTAACGTTAATTTTTATCCCGGACAGACTGTATATCGCCGCAACTTTGCCCAAAGCGATGCAGCAAAAAAATTCAATTCTAAATTAGCAGCAAAGTTTATAAAGTCAACAGTAGTAAAACGGGTCGGAAATAGTTGTTATGAGATTAGAGACGCTAATGGTAAAACGGCCTTATACCACAGCAAAGACTTACGGATATGATTCCCCAGCCTTTGTAGTCGCATATGTACCTATAGTACATATATGATACAAAGTCTGTTTTGTAATGTGCTACCTACCATGCCCACACACCCACCAAATCCGTACACTGCGATTCCCATCGGATCGCATTTTACATCTCTAGGAGATAGATGTATATAATAATTTCTGAGATAAATAATGTACTTGTACCGCAAATTTTGTGACAGCAACTCTTCTCCTACAAATCATACCATCTATCCCAAATATATGCCCCAAAAGAACAATGCTTACGGTACCAATGATATGACACTCTTGCTCTGCTCGATGTGAGACTGGCTTATTTGAGTCGCTTTCAGTTAAACATAATCAAGCAGCCAAAGAAAGCTGACCGAAGTAGTTAGTCGCTCGTGTCAAAAGCAAAGCTCTTAAAAGTTGATAGTGTACCTATATAATTAAAAGAAAGTTTCTACAGTGCTATCAGTTATCACAGTTTTATTTGAGACTCCCGCATTAAAAAGAAAAAAACTAAACTTTTTCGCATCCAAGTGCAATTTACGCTAAGTAAATTATTCCCTCAATTCGAGGTAAGTCTATACGCGAAACGTGATCATCCTAGCGTATCTTTGAACCGGGATTTTTCTTTTATCCTAGGGAATTAGTTTACACTTTCCTCGATAAAAATCCAAGTGAAGTGCGGTTGTGCTAAGTGGATCTGGTTCAACAACAAGATAGTTTATTGTGCGCAAACCACCTGTCTCGCTAGAGGAATAGCCCAATATCCCATTGATTCCAAGAGTACAGATCGAAGTCACCAGAATTCCATCGATACAGATTCCTATGCAGAATGCGCACGAGGAAACCGGGACAAACAGGCAATTTGTGATATACATCATATATATATTATATACATTCATAACCACATGGTGTTCTGCACTGCTCTCGCATGCAGCATATAAAAGATACATATTATATACCTAAAGTCATACATGATACTTAAGCTCAATTTTTTTAATAATAATTACACATAAAATTTATACATATAAAACACCATCGTAACATAATTATATACCTATAGATACCTACTTACTTAATTTTCCTAGCTTTGCATATATGAAAGAAAAAAAAATAATTTAATTTTGATTGTTGCATCAACGGTAGAAACGAAAAGAAAACCCATCTATTTAGCATAAAAAAAAAAAAAAAAAAAAAAAAAAAAGAACATAGTTCGAAGCTACAAAAGCCATATTTAGTTCACATTTCGAACACTCTAATGTATGTACTTTTCTTCGCGGCTTAGTAAAAGATAAAAAAAAAAAAAAAACGTATATATATTAAACAATTAGAAAGAAATAAAGGTAGTTCCGGAAGATAATAGGCCTATTAACACCAGGGAATACATAGGTCGCGTTAGAGTGTAATTGACGATTTTGTTTTTGAGGAAAACTGAATTTGAAAAGAACATACCTACTACATTATAGACTTAGATTGAATTTTGCTGATTAGCATATAGTGATTAGGAATTCTTTTCGTTTTATTGTTTTAGAATTTTTGCTTAATTAATTTTTACAAAAATAATGAAAATTCTTTTAAGATGTTTTGTAATTGTTTTCCGTGTGTTTTTTGTTTGGAACACCTGAATTTAATTTGTTAGTTTAAATTTTTCTTTTGATTATTTTGATTTAAAATGAATATGAGTTTAAAATAAACATATGAAGTAAGCTGGGTATGACATCTTAAAAAAAAAAAAAGCATCAGTTTTATTATTTGGGCCATTCTCGCTTTAAATTAAGTGGAAAGGGAATGCGCAAGGTTGGGAGGGTAAATCCGTGGGTCATCTAACATCTAGACCTACCGTGGAACATATGCGATATAAAGATAAATAGATTCAGGGTTGACATTGCGAGCACTTCTTTTTTTGTTGTTTGGTGGCGCGCAGAACAAGGCCCACCCCGGACTGAAGCAGCCGAATACATCATAGTGCTCATCGTTCTCTGCCTTTGGGTTATCTACACCTCTTCCCGAACCAAACATAACAGTAGTGGAACTAGTTCTTCATTGACTGGTCGTGGGTTCTCTTCTTGCCCTATCACTCTCTCTATACATGATGCCCATTAAGCAGCTGGTGGAAATGCTTAAACACATCTACTATTCCCTGCGCTTCCGGTTTTGTAGCCAGCAGCTATAGTTGCTGCTCCGGTGTTATTACGATTGCACGACTCTTCGATCTTCTTGAACTGGGAAGCTGCGTAAGCCCTCTTCTTTCTACATAGGACCCTCTTTTCCTCCCTTCTCCTGGCTCGGTACTCTTCTCTCGCTGCCCTTGTTTTGCGCTGCAGCGCTTTCTTGTGTGCATCTTCTGACACCTTTTTCCTGTACACGCATTCAACATCATACCACGAGCGCTTTATCTGGGATGGCTGGTACCCTACAGTGGTTTCGGCTACCTCCTTGATGATGTCGCGATACTGGCACCACTCATTGTTTGCGTTTGTGGTAGGTGGTGGTTTGTGGTAAATTTCTTTCAAATCTAGTCGTGACGTTAGCAATCTCAACCCAATACAGAATTTCGCTCGTTACGTCACTAACTAGTTTAGAGCGACGTAGTCTTGCACATTTCCATCCAAATAAAATGTATAAACTTTCTAACAAAATCCTCCCAATAAGTGCAATGGCGAATTGGATCGACAACCTAAAATATTCATTTGACACGAATGTCTCTCTTAATCTATGCACATGCACATTTTGAAGCTATCACTAAAAAAAATGGATACCTACCTCTTATATCGTTTCAATCATTCTATTGCTCGCAGGATATATTGCATTCATATTTCAGACAACAAAAAGGCGAAATATAATATCACGTTCGAAATCGTCCCATACTGCAGAGTGCGCTTACACACATCAAAATCATCCTTGCAGCAAGGACAAGAATTAGGGACAAACTGCAACTGCTAGTGCTCACATTCTCTGCTAAATCCGCAAATCTCCGTTAAAGGAGGACATTCCAAGTTGTCGTACGTAATGAGACTCTGACATCTCATTGATTACACCTGGAATGAGAGAGAGAGTAGAGCTTCGACGAACGACAAGCAATTCCACACAGAAATTCGGTACACTTGCCTGAGCATGTCAGCAATGTCCTTAATGTCTACAAAAATGGATTTGAAACTATTTTTAGTATTCCTCACCGCTGCTGCTGGCGCTGCACTGGATGTGCACATCAGGATATTTATTATGGTACGTCTTTTGGACGGAAATAAAAATCAATAAATCTAATTGCTACCAACAGTTGTTGTTGTTGCTTGGTTGGGATATGTACGAGTGTGCCTGAATGTGTTTACCAAGAAGTGGTTTCAAAATTTCATTTTTAATGTCCTTTCGGAGTGATATTATCCAACAATTTTCGTGACATGGTATACGCTTGCATGAAACCACAAATTGGATAATAACGAACACATGTTTCCGCATCCTAAATCAGTCATTTGATTAATCGGGCTTGCCTTCGTATCCGCTCGGATCCTCGTTTATCTTTTCGGGTGATGGAACTCTTTTCCTGATTTACTTTCCCACAGAAAACTTTCATCGCCAGCAGGGAGACACTGACACATCGTTGTTCATTTTGGGTAGATTGGTGCGGATGGAAAGAAGAAACAGCTTGTAACTAGTTGACGCACTCATTAGAGCTACAAATCAGGCGCACCGACCGAGTGACATGACGGTGGGAATTAGTTACACAATTTGGTGGTAGTTTTTAAAAGTTTCTTAGACTTGAAATTCGAGAGTTACCTTTCCTTATCTTATATTGGCTTTAATTAAACAAAACAAGTACATAATAGTGGGGATCTTGTCATAAGCCCTGAAAGTGAGTTACTTATATTTTACATGTCTTGCATAATGTTGTCCTTGATGGTTATCCACTTCACCTTGGCACACTGTGATAGAATAGAAATGAGGCGGAAAGATAGAGTGAAATTACCATCCGCGAGCTGACCCACCCACTCCAGTTAAACCAGCATGTTTACTTACTTGCTTATCGGGTTTTCGACCCCTGTAGAGTCTCTGCCTGAGACACTGCAGCCTTATAACCTCTATACGACCACGAGCACGCTGCTTCCACTTGACCAGACCAAGCGCCCTGGCATTGGCGATGGCATGGTCTTTAAAGCGGGTGAAACGGATGATCGGTTTTCCTTGTCTTCTCTAACCTGGTTGGGACTCGAGGATGGAGCATTATTGTCCATTCGCTCGATATGGCCGAGCCAATGTACTCGACGTTGTTTTGGCTTTTTGGACTTCAATCACATGTTGGTACAGCTCATAGAGTTCGCGTTTATATCTTCTCCTCCACTCGCCCTCCTCGCACACACCAAAAATCCGCCGAAGTATTTTTCTTCGAATGAGCCAGGTATCAGCTCTTCCTCCTTGCTTATAGTCCAGCATTCGGCATCATAAAGCATAGAACTGGCAGTATAAGGGTTTTTTAGAGCATACATTTCGTCCTTCGAGTTAAGAGTTTTGAATCCAATTGTTTTGCCAATTTTTTGATGATATCAATATCGTCAGCATACCCCAGCAGCTAAACGGACCGGTTGAAGATAGTGCCTTCCTAACTGCCCTGTACACTATCTGTTACAGCACGAGATTGAATAGGTCGCATGATAGCGCGTCTCCCTGCCGAAATCCGGTGAATGTTTGAAATAGTTCGGAGGAGCTACTTCCAAACTGGATGTTGCAGCGCGTACTTCCCAGTGTCTCGCGACACAACTGAATCAGTTTTGCCGGGATTCCAAATTCGGCCATTGCTATATATATAGACATAGAACTCCTGACGATTTAGATATGCTTTCTTACGTGGCTTTGAAATCGATGAATAGATGGTGAGTTTCGACTTGAAATTCGTTGGTCTTCTGCAGAATTTGGATCAGTGTGAAAAGTTGGTCTATATAGCCGACCTACAGGGCTGGAAGCCACACTGGTACTTGCCGGTTAGTGTGTTGCAGAACGGCCTAAGACGTTCACACAGTACGTTGGATAGGATCTTGTATGCGACATTAAGCATCGAATATGCCTCGATAGGTCTTGCAAGATATAGGATCGCCTTTTTTGTAGATGGGGCATATGAAGCTGATAGTCCAGTCATCGGGCATTTCTTCTCCCACCCATACTTGGTTGATGATCCGGTGCATGCTCCCTACCAAAACATCACCACCGTATTTAAATTTATTTATTGTTGTTCTTAAGCTTTTTTTTAAGAATATTACTCCTGACTACTATTCCTTCGCTTCGTTGACAAGATATCCTTCGCTGTCTCGAAGGGCCTTCGTTCCGGTTTTGAAGCTAACAACCAGTTGTTATTTTTTTTAGAACCTCCGGATGTTACGATCGCAAGACTCTTCGATCTTCTGGAGCGGGGAAGCTGTGTAAGCCGCACCTTGTTTCTACGCAGGGTCTTCTTTTCCTCCCTTCTCCTGGCTCGATACTCTTCCCTTGCTGACCTTGTTTTGCGCTGCAGCGTTTTCTTATGTGCATCTTCTGTCATCTTTTTCCTGTACACGCATTCATGACTCATCATCATACCACGGGTTGGTATCCTACAGTGGTTTCGTCTACCTCCTTGATGATGTCGTGATACTGGCACCACTGATTGTTGGCGTCTGTGGTATAGGTGAATGGTATGAATGAATGAATTCATACTCAGGCGCTCCTTGTATGCTCTGACTACTCGAGGTGTGCTAAGGCGTCTAACTTCGAATTTCTTCTTCTGGGCGATTCGCAGCTTCTTCTCTTTGCACAGTCGAGTTCTGAATTTAGCAGCAACAAGAAAATGGTCAGAGATTTTGGTATACAGAAATTAAGTCCAATCTAGTCCGATGCTGTCGCGAAAAGCTTTTCTACAGACTTCCAAAGGTCTAAAAAACATTGAAACTATTAAAAGCATTTCATTGCTCTGCCCAACGGTGTGTGGCCGTTGAAAAAAAAGAATGACAAGGTTCTATAATGTGCCGAAGAAAGTCACACAATTCGTTTCAACTGTAGCGGCATAGACACAAACACAAGGCCCTAAGTATGATGAGGTGTACTCATCATCATCCCCTCATCAACCCATAGATAGCCAAGTGAACCTACAATCATTGTATTTCTTGATTCAGGCTCAGTATGGTGTTTAATAGATTATTCGGCTAATCAATAACCATTACATTCACCTATACGTAATTGTAATTTTCCCTGCGAATAAGCCAGTTATTTTAGCTGAACTTTAGCATTTACATTCATAGTCATAATCTCTTATGCAATAAACGCATAATTAGCCACATTTTCAACATTACAAGACCCTTAGTAAGAAAGGAAAAGCCTTGCTGTTTGGCAATGACTTTCACTCAGCCATTAGTATTTCAATTGCGTCAGGTATACCCCCATCTTCGTACAGAGACAACACAACACTTAACATCAAATATAATGTCCCAAATTCATCATCTAAACGATTTCATGGAATTCCCCAACATGGTTCTCAAATTAACTCTAATTAAGCCGTTCCCACGTGCGAACCAACCTGGATTCTCCACCCACTGGCATGGGTTTACTTTGGACAATGTAATGTATCAGAGCCTGGGACTCCTCGTAGCCCCCATTAAACCCAAACCAATATCGACAATACAATTGACATCATTCCGCAGATATCTAGAACGGGTTCTATACTGGGCCTTAAAATAATTGCCGTTTGGAAATTGGCAATACTCCTCTGGTGACGCGCGATGAGACTGTGACCTTAATCGACGAACTGGATGACTACTTCCCGATGGTATACAAATCTCGACTCTATTATCAGCGGAACAATTACCGGACTCAATATTATGCCAACCTATCCAGTAAACTAATGAGGATGGCTGAGTTGTCTTCTTCATTTTTTCATCGCCCATGTATACCTAAAACCTCATTCCAATTGCTTTTCGGGTGGCTGATTGTCGGACAGGACTTCGAGCATCACCAGCATTCGAATACGTAGCACTCATGAGATGGGAATTTGGGACTCTCCGCGTATCCGTTGATTTACGGTTGTCTGTCAGTTGTACGCGTCCGTGATGGGGGTGATTTCCATCGGTGAATTTTTTTTAAAGCGGCTATTGGACCGCGAATGCGATCCTTTTTATCAGCGATTTTTGATTGATTACCATGTGACATTTATTATGTTGGCAATCGAGGATGACGTTGAATACCGTTTGAGATCAATCACTTCTTTAAGTGTGCCGTTGCTTGTCAATTCTGTCACGTCATCGGCTGCAATCTGGCCAATGGGTTGTTCATTGGTGGCAATTGAATTGCTGGTTCTTCCAAGGGGGTAACTTTAACTCAAACAGTTGAAGTTATATCAGTCTGTGACAGTGGGTAGTCATGGTCACTATGGATATTGAAATTCCTTTATATAGTCGCTTCGCTTTGGATGGATAAACTGTGTATCTGCGTACAAACGAACAATTCCATTTATTTTGATGAGGACGCAGCAACCATTGGTGCTTCAGGCTTACAAATTCTTAACGACATCCATGGAAACATACATGGATGCTTGTAAGCTGTGAGCAAATAGTTGGTAACTGGTGGATGGCTGGAGGGTTATGTATAGTAATTAGTGTCTATATCGAATATAGACGGAATTACAAGACAAAAATAAAAGAAGTTAAGATAGAAAAGAGCTACTATCAGCATGGAACAGATCATCGTATACGTATACCCTGTCCACATTTATTACTTACATCCAAAATTGGATCGAAAGAGAGGTCAGATCACATAAAATTAAAGCTGTCATATCTGTGGCAACAAAAAGAGAGAGACCATGTCTTTCGATCGTTTTAACTTTATGTGTTTTGGGGCCCTGATGGACACAAACATTCGTAGCAAGATATACGCCCGGAAGAGCTCTATCTCCGGCTCAAGATGCTTACCTAAATGGGAAGGTATGCAGACAGCGCTACGTTGTGATTGTTGTCGGCTCAATAAAAAAATCACTCCAGGATATACTATAGCTATACTATTAGATACTATTCCCAAATGAAAGGGCTTTCAAGAATGTCAATAGTCAAGACACATAATTAATCGAACTTCTTCATAGGAATTGGGCTATTAAGCCGATTAACTCTTCTCCTAAAGACTCGTGGGAAACAAACTGAGCCAAAGGTCATACAGATTCATTTCCGCTTAAAGTAACTGAATGTATTTTCATCAGCCTTTAACAGAGTCTATCGTCTAGATACGTATAACTAACAGGAACGGAAATAAAAATGGTCTTATAGACCGTTAGCTTAAAATATCGAGCTCAGTAGAAACATCGATTGGCAAGACTAATTCTTCGCTTGATTTCGGCGCTGATGTAATTGCTGGAATTAACCGCAGAGCCTAGATAGACAAAGTCCTACTTCTTTCTGAAACAATGCTGGGATTCTATTCATCAGTTTTTTTTCCGGTTTCGCCTGGAGGTTAGTAAGCACTTGCAGAAAACACTTGCAGCAAGCACTTGCAGAAAACACTTCTAGAAAGAACTTGAATCAAGCACTTGCAGACAGCACTTGCAGAAAGCACTTGCATCAAGCACTTACAGCAAGCACTTGAATCAAGCACTTGCAGACAGCACTTGCACTAAGCACTTGCAACCAGCCCTTGCAGTAAGCACTTGCAGAAAGCACTTGCAGCAAGCACTTGCATCAAGCACCTAAGATAAAAAGCCGACATCATAACACCACTGCTGCCCATAAATAAATCGAAGAAATAAAACAAAAAATATTGTAAAGAATCCGATCTGAGATTTCCTATTTTTCCTTTCCACATTCACATCTATCGGCAATTCCGAGGGAAAAATGTTTCCCCCGAATATTTTTTGTTCTCGGGAATTAAATCTACCCATCGTGAATTTCCATCCGAAAAATTTTTCCCCGGGATCGGGAATCAGAAAAGTAGTTTCGAAAATATGTTCGAATGTTTTGACAAGAGAGAGTAGAGTTTTAAAAAATAAAAATTAGTTTATTTTGCAAAAGGCGGCTACCAGGTTGGAGAGGGAAACGACCACGAAGTTTGATTAGGTCAATCATCTATTTCCAAAATACTTTGCTGTTTTTGTATATATAAATATATAAATTTCGAGAGATATCAGAGAGAATCAGACCACCATTGTCGGGTCTCTTTTCGTCTCCTTGTTTTGCAAGGGAGTCCGCCTTTTCGTTGCCGTCGATCCCTATGTGTCCTCGTACCCAAGTCAGTGTTACCTGATTTTTAGATGAACACTTATTGAGCTTGAATACACATTCCAGTGCCAGTAATGTTGTGATGGTTGTCTGCTCCATGCATCTAATCACGGCCTGGTTGTCCAGTGCTATTAGGGTATTTCTTCCTTCCACCTGACTCTCAAGCAAGTAATCCAACGCATGCAGCAAAGCAATCATCTCAGCCTGGTATACTGAGGTGTGGTTCCCGAGGCTAATGTGATAGGCAAGTTCCAGATCTTCTGAAAAGATTCCGGCCCCCGCTCCGCCATTCATCATGGATCCATATGTGAAAATTTCTTTGTATAAATTCATTTGCTATATCCAGATATTTTTCCATATGATTTAGAATAATCTGAAGCTATTTTGTATTTGTTGTGTTTGACCTTCATTAAAACTGACAATATGCATTATTTTTTCTAAATATTTTGCAGAAAAACACTTACATTGTTGCTCTTTAGCTAAAGTTCCCAGACGAAATGCCAGCGGAATATTTCGGGGAAAATTACGATAATATTTCTGTTGCAACTTTATTCGTTATTGTTAATCGTTATTATTAATCGTTTATATTAAATTGCAACTGTTATACAAAGTCAATGTAATTTGCCCATTATTTATTGTTGTTACTTCCAATGTCAAAGTCAAGTTGTCAATTGTACATATGTAATTGTCACTTTTAATTGTCAACCATAAAATGTAAAAATCATTCATTCCATCTCCAACCAGCAATCAAATAAAACACATAATTATAACGTTAAAGGAAAGTCAAGTCTTTTTATTCTACATTCCAACAATTTCCATCGGATATTTATTCCCGATAGCTATTTTTCCGACGGAATTTTTAGTTCCCTTTCGAAAATTATTCACGATACCTATTTTGTGAAAAAGGGAAACATTCCGGGGGAAATATTATTCCCGATAGGGGTGAATCCAAAATATATCCAAAAATATCCAAAATATCAATTCCAATCGACATCCACTCACCACCACTATAGCGAATATTATCTATCCTACCTTTTATTTCATAATCCTTCTTTCCACATTGTTATTCTCATAAAATACCCCATCAGTGTCCTCATGCTAGAAGTACCCTTCGCCAAACCTACACACCACCACTAACTACCTATGTGTAGGTATATATGCGAAAAGTAACCGACAGTGTTGGGACTTGAGCGTAGGCAAAAGGTGGTATATTGGGAACCCAAAAAGTGGTAGATTTTAAAAACATACCATAAATGCTGCTATCATGCTATCATTACCCAAAGTATGATGAATAATTTTTTGCAAACAATCAGAACAAATTTTCTTGAGCTCTATAAACGTCACCTCGCAAAGCATCACCGATTTTTTTCTCCAAAGTTCAGTACCAGTACCAATTTTCCAGTGCACAAAAATTTAAAATTATTCAACCACTCGATTTTTATTGAGTGGATGATGGAAAATTAGTCTTATAGTGCGTGGGTATTTGTTATTATATGCCTTATTGTTTAATTTTTTCTCCATCTGAAAAAGTGGTAGATTTGGATTTGTGGGTGGTAGAATTTTGGGTTGAGCAAAAAGTGGTAGAAATAACACTTAAGTTGTAGATTAGGTTAGGTTAGGTTGACGGGTTGGTAGAGTAGGGTGAACCCTACTGTACCATACTTAGGTCCTCATGGACCCATTGTGATGCCCCTTCGTGGGGGATTAACCATTGGTGTTAGGTTGGTTAGCTACGTGTCCTTCCTTCATGTATTTACTCGACGCCGTCCAGCCATCCTGATGTCCTCAAGACCCTGTAAAGATCGGAAAGTGAGATATCAGAAAGTTCTTGTAAGTCATGGAAGTAGTAACTTCCAAGTGTTCTGTTCCTCAAGTGACAGAGAGTCGGGCAGTGACAGAGGAAGTGAGGTGTGTCCTCATGTCCTCATGGACCTCTTCGTCTCCGCAGCCTCTACATATAGTACGAGATCCCGCTGCAGAATTATTACGCTCATCTGTTTTTTTCTAAAAACCTAATTTTTACAAACATTTATGATTAGGAGAATATAATATATCTACTAGGGTGCATATCGCTGGTTTAAGGGTAGTGATGCGATTACATGAGAACACAAGCGTTCCCACTCTAGCCTCTCACTATCAACTCCTACTCTCACCTCCACGTTGGTGACTGGTGGGTGCCTAGTACCTCGACCTGAGATGGGGTAACCAACCCCTGTGGAAGGTCGTTGGTGGCAGCGAACGAGAGAGGGGGGAAGAGTGTCTACGCACTAAGACATTTCCTCTTGTTTCAGGCGGCAGCGGATGAATTCCCTAGATGGAATCAACGGTGGCGTCTACAGTTCCAGTCAGGTCGAACTAAAGTGTAATCCCTATATGAGCTGCTTCGACTTATTTGGATAACAGGTCTATAGGGATCTCCAATACAGAGCCAGGGTGTTTGAAAAGAGTTGGTGGTGGATGAACCCTAAATGGGTCAACGGCAGCGCTCATATCCCAAAATTGGGTTACTGACATCGGAATGTCCGGCCCGCTGTCCTAGGGTCAAAACAGGGCCTGGCCCTCCAGGTTGGGGGTTGTGCCGTCGGGGTAACTTCCCGACCATGGAAAAAAAGACTAGTTATGAGAGAGACGCAACCAGCCTCGGATAACGAAACTCCTCAAATGGCAACCAGACCCGGAACGTCAATGGACTACGATATGAGAGTATGCACCTGGAATGTAAGAACACTCTACACCCCAGGTGCCACTCAAAAACTTGAGTCTGTCCTCACGCGGTACAAGGCAGACATTACCGCGATCCAGGATGGATGGATAGGATCAGGCATGATGAAAAGAAAAGATTGCGACATTTATTACAGCTGCAACAAAAGACTGCATGTATTAGGATGCGGATTCGTCGTGGGAAATCGGCTTAGGACAAAAGTTATTGACTTCAAGCCGATAAGTGATCGCCTTTCTGTGATCCGCATCAAAGCTACTTTCCAAAACATAAGCCTAATATGTGCACACGCCCCTACCGACGAGGCTGAAGATACCATCAAGGAGGAGTTTTATGACCTCCTGGATGGAGCCTGTCCGGAGTACGATGTAAAAGTTGTACTCGGGGACTTCAATGCTAAAATCGGAAAGGAAAACATCTTTGGAGGGTTAGTTGGTAAGCACAGAATCCACGAAACGACAACAGACAACGGCTACCGACTAATAGATTTTGCAGCAGCTCGTAATACGGTGATAAGTAGCACTAGGTTTCCAAGGCTAAGGATCCACACAGCAACCTGGCGCTCTCCAGACGTCGAACCGCCAACCAAATCGACCATGTGCTAATCGATGCGAGGCACGCATCCAATATCCTCGACGTGCACACATTCCGAGGGGCAAACGTCGACTTTGACTATTTTCTTGTCGCAGCAAAATTCAGAGCTCGGCTGTCCAACGAGAAGAAGCTGCGAACCGCCCAGAAGAAGAAATTCGACGTTGGACGCCTTAGCACACCTGGAGTAGCCAGAGCCTACAGCGAGCGCCTGAGCATGAAACTCTCCTCTGTGCACTCACCTACCACAGACGCCAACAATCAGTGGTGCCAGTACCGCGACATCATCAAGGAGGTAGCCGAAACCACTGTAGGGTACCAGACCAGCCACTCCAGAGAAAGAGCCCGTGGTATGATGATGAATGCGTGTACAGGAAAAAGGTGACAGAAGATGCACACAAGAAAGCGCTGCAGCGCAAAACAAGGGCAGCGAGAGAAGAGTATCGAGCCAGGAGAAGAGAGGAAAAGAAGATCCTGCGTAGGAAGAAGAGGGCTTACGCAGCTTCCCAGCTCAAGGAGATCGAAGAGTCGCGCGATCGTAATAACATCCCGAGGTTTTATAAAAAAGCCAAACAACTGGCTGCTGGCTACAAAACCGGAACGCATGCTCTTCGAGACAGCGAAGGAAACCTAGTCACCGAAGCGCAGGGAATAGTAGATGTGTTTAAGCAGCATTTCCAGCAACTGCTAAATGGGCATCATGTAGAGAGAGTGATAGGGCAAGTTCTGCAACACACTAATCGGCTCGTACCAGTATGGCTTCCGGCCCGGCAGATCAACTATAGACCAAATTTTCACACTGAGGCAAATCCTGGAAAAGACCAACGTATTTCAAGTCGAAACTCACCACCTATTCATCGACTTCAAAGCCGCGTATGATAGCATACATCGTCAGGAGCTCTATATGGCGATGGCCGAATTCCGAATCCCGGCAAAACTGATTCAGCTGTGTCGCGTGACGCTGGAAAACACGCGCTGCAACGTGCAGTTTGGAAGCAGCTCCTCCGATCTATTTCAAACTTGCACCGGATTTCGGCAAGGAGACGCGCTGTCATGCGACTTCTTCAATCTCGTACTGGAGCAGATAGTGCGCAGGGCAGGTGTCAACACGGAAGGCACTATCTTCAACAGATCCGTACAACTACTGGGCTATGCGGACGATATTGACATCATCGGTCGCTCCCAGCGTGCCGTGGTAGAAGCGTTCACGGCGATTGAAGAACAGGCGAAGTCCGTTGGCCTTCAAGTAAATGAGGACAAGACTAAGTACATGCTATCAACAAACAAACAAGCCTAGAACAAAACGTCACTATAGCAACAACTTCGAGGTAGTTAAGGAGTTCACCTACCTCGGAGTAAACATGAACTCCACGAATGACACCCTAGTGGAGATCCAAATTAGAAAATTTTGTAGTATTGTCGGAAAATAGCCGATAATTGTCAAGTTTAGGTTTCATAAAAAAATTGGCATGACAATGAATTGTAAGGAATTTTTCGAGAATTGTCATGAATTCTTTGACAAATTTGTACTGACACTTTTTTTAGGGGACAGATAAAATTTTACAATTGACAATTTTGTCAGTACATATGTAATGGACAATTCCGATAGTGAAGTGACAAGTATTTTTTGGTTGCTTGTCCTGGAACAGAAGGAGTTTTGGAAAATTGATGTCCTGGCGGTTGTCGTACACTTGACATGTATGGTCGTTAGCATTAGTAGCCTGTCTTGTGGGGCGCCCAAAAGTTGCATTTCGAGGGATAATGTCTTTGAGTTCCTCGGAACATCTACCATGGAAGTAGAACAAGCATAGGCCAGCGACTTATCTTCTGTGCACCAACGGTTGTAGATTCGATGTGATTGTACGCTGTAGGGTATCCAATAGGGTCTCAAGTAGGTTAAGTGAATGGTTTGGGGCCGAGCTCCATTATATGGGAACAATAGTCCAGGCCTTGTCTAACCTGTGCTTTGTAGAGAAGGAGAAGTTTGTTGGGGCTAAAGTACCTCTTTGCTCTAAATAGATAGCTCAACTTACCGGACGCCGATCTTGCGATATAGGATATGTGGTCCTGCCATGTAATTCCCGAATTGACTGTGACTCCTAGGAGGTGCATTGAGTCCTTGGGATGGATTGGATTTGGATGGTCATCCATTTGGATCTGAGGAACTGTTGATGCATTTTTCCTAGAAAATGTTGTGAGCTGAGTCTTTTTTGCATTAAATGCACCAAGAATAAATAATAATATTTTAATGCATTAAGTGATTTCAAATTCACCACCAATTCAGCACCGAAGTATATTTTGTTAAAAAATTGGTGGACATCTAGAGCGTACGCATACCTACGACAATTTTGTCAAAATATCTATAACTATGAAAAAATTGGCAATGACAAAATAGTCATGACCAATTTGTCGTTGTATTTAACTGACAATTATGTTACCTGTCAATATTTTTCGAAATGAAAATTTGTCAGACAAGTGCGACACATTTGTAGAATTGTCACCTGTCAATGTTTATGAAATAGGGCCCAGGTCTATCATATTCATGTTTTGTAGTTTGTCTTGCTTCATCAGGTAGTATACTTTTTTCCGACCAAATCATTGAGATCAGTTAGTTTATGCCCTTCAACAAGTCGTGTCCCCAGTAGGTACCCTTTTTTGGACTTGATACTCTAGGTATTACATACAAGGTTTCTACGCTCATCTGTATAAGTCTCTTTTCGTTCCTTGTTGCCTTAAAACTTTCTTTCCACCATTTGGTAAAACCACCGAACATTGTTCCTACCTCCTTGGATATTGTGACGTTCTGATTAATCAGTGCACACATTTTCGGTAAAATTGCATTGATTTTCTTTTAATTCCACTGCTTTCTGAGTTGACCGCAAGACAAATATGTATCTTCCTTCGCAACCTTATCTCATCAAAGGATTTTACAAAGAAAACTTACGCAATCTCAACTCTCAACATCGTAAGTATCATAATATTGTCTGAATCTCAACAAAACAATCACTTGCACGTTCACAAATATACCTTAAATAAAATATTTGCCAGAAATTTGTCCTTCAATCGAAGTGTTGTTACCTATCACAAACATTATTGGCGTCTTAAAGTATTTAAGTCTTTAAGCCGAAGCAGCACCTGATGTCTTAGCACTTTTCCAGTCCTTTCGCACCGCATATTCTTTCGCCTCTTCCTTTTACAATTGAATCCTGTCTATGTACACACAATTTTCGTACAATATATCCTTGAATCAAATAGCAAAGCAAATCTCCGCCCGGAGGCGCCCCAACAACCGCTTCCTTTCCAGCAATAAATCTTTTCAATATTTTTGTTTCCACTTTTTGTTGGTCCTTATGTATGTATATGCAGCTTTTTTTCTCGTCGATTCCTGGGAGGTTTATGCAAATATTTGTGGTGAACAAGCGTCACTTGTGCATTGATGTGCCCCCACATTTTGGTTTTCAACACCATTCCTCGGCATGGATCTATTTCACTATAAATCATCGTGCACTCACTAACGAGGCATACATACACACTTCCCGACAATGTGCTGTGATTTGCATGCATCCATTGATTGATTTTGATGCCCCATACGATGTGATCAATCTGCACCTAGTCGAATTACATTTTTAAACAGCCCCCCCCCCCCCCCCCCCCAACCTCAGCGGTAATTTCATTGCACTCACACTCACACACACCCACACACACACACACATGAAAATTGTTTCCAATAGCCTGCCATAGCCTTGTGGTTCGATTCTCATTTCCACAAACAAATTTTGTGTGAAAAGCAAAAAATTTCCCACAAGGATATACTGCCCCATTGTTAACGAAATTTAATCGTTTATAGTTTGTTTGATTTGTCGCTGTTCGAAGTCCAATGTGTTTGTGTGTGCTTTATACGGCGCGTAATCATTCATGCATTTTTGTAAGTATTTTAACACACAGAAAGGAGAAAAATACTCTCCCTTTCCCGTTGAGATAAATACAAACATCCAGCTCTTTGCCAATCCCATTTATTTATTCTATGGGCAAAGCACGCTGAGAGTCCTCAGCAATGTACAGCAACATCCACTTCCGAAAGAATTAAATAAATATTGCACAACAAAAGAAGGAAGCTGTTGCAGTGATAAAAACAGATAATCACAGGCGCTCTTGCAGAGAAAAGCCGCCCACGCACAGACCACTCGCCCGGACCCTGAACAGCACACATACCTAACGCCTCTAGATGGGAAAAAAAATTAATAATATCGTGCGAACTTATATTCGTTGACGCTGTCATGGAATACACGGGGACCGGCCGGCGTTGATAACAGCCATCCTCCCTGTCGCAGTTTTACAATAAGGACGACAATACCATACTCAAAGCATATCTCCACCGCCGCCGCTGACAAAAAACAAGGAATTTTCCGCAGATTTCCGAACAAATAATGTTTTTGTGAAAACAGAAAAATAAAAACAGGCCAATTCGCCGCTGCCGAACTGGAGCAGGATGTGATGAGACTAAAGTGTATCTTCAGCGCTACAGTTGTATCTAGAAGTTTTGTGACAGTTTTTTTTTTTTTCACTTTAATTTGAAAGACACCAAAGTGTGTCAAATAAATCGGTTAATGAGCGAAATTCTGAGAGTTTATTAGAATTATTGTGTCTGACACTAATGAATGAAATACGTGTAGCTATTCTTGGGTGGGTGCCTGTCGAAAAGTGCGACATCAAAGAACCTATGATATACAAAGGATGACTAGGACTGTAGAGCAGACAGGATGAAATCATTCAACGCAATATTGGAGTAATTAAAATGGCGAAAATCTACTCGAGCGGCAAATTACACTTTTTGAAACGAATATCCATGCGGGTGGTGCGCGTCTGGAATTTGTTGTCGCTTCTTAAATGCAAAATCGGTGAAGATGTCAGCTGCTGGCCTTTCAGGTATCAAATTAGATACCTTTGTAGGGATGGGAAATTGGAAAATTCTCTTTGATCAGTCTGGCAATAGCGGTAAGTTTTGGTATTGGGAAATTTATTTAAGACCCTCAGTGGCGTAACTATACCATCTGAGGCCCGTGGCAAATTCTTTGGATTTTGCCCTCCCAGTAAAAACCATCACGTTGCAATTCAATTTTAATAAACCACTTAAGTAGTTACCCAACACTATTAATAACATTGTGTGCATTTTAGTTAAATATCGAATAAATTTTATTTTCAAGAGCATCTTATATAATATAATTCTTCTGTACCTACGTGTGTTGTAATCGAACTCCTCCTAAACGGCTGGACCGATTTTGATGAAATTTTGTCTGTGTGTTTGAGTGGGTCCACCGATGGTTTAGATTCACATTTGGTGAAAATTGGACAAAAGGGCATGTCACCTCCCATACGAAAAAAAAAAACAAAAAAAAAAAAATTATGTCTAGAAAAGTACCGAACTGATTGAATTTATTTAAGAAAATATTTGTTATTGGCCCAAAGGTTTTTCTGTGAAAGTTTGATTAAAATTGGACAAAGGGGCGTTTTTTACTCCCGTATAAAAAAAATATACATTTTAATTGCTATTTCTCGACAGCCTTGGGGCCATGGGATCTAAAGTTGTAAAAAGGTAGACATTGATGTGAATTGTCCACACAAAACAACAGCGCGAAGTATGGGTGAGATTGGAAAACGGGCCATGGCACAACCCTTATCTACAACAAAGTTATTTAAATCACTATATCTGAACTGCGCAGTAGCGCAGTGGTTAGTGTGCTGGACTACTGTGCGAGGGATCCCAGGTTCGATCCCCGGAAAAACACAAATTACATCTTAAGGTTTTTTCTACTGCGCCACCTCTCGCGAACGTCTGACAAACATCCGAGAGTATGACTGTCCTGAAAAAGCTTCTCAATTCAGCAGTTCGGACTCGGCATAAAATTGTAGGTCCCTTCCATTCGTTCCAAAAATAGAAACTCACACAAAACGAATGGTTGCGAGAAGCTAGGGCTTGGGTGTCTACCGCCTGTCGCGCCGCCTATTTATTTTTAAAGCAATAGGCGTGTATTACTGGAAATCTTTGTTAGCAAAGTAAAGTAAAATAGAATCTTCAACACGCAATTACAACAACTACGGAAGTGTCAAGTAGAGTGTAGTTGTTGTAATTGCGTATTGAAGATTCTACTTTACTTAACTTTGCTGAGATATAGATGTCCAATAAAACACATGCTGGCTTTCCTTCGAAATTCTTGGCGCTTTTCAAATTTACCCAAAATTGCACAATATCTTCATTATACATAATATTCCTGTGGAAATAGAATGTTCTGCGTTTGCATGAAAATCAAAAGTGCTTCGCAAGTGCTTAAGAGTCAAACACAATATTCGATATAAGTTTTAATTTTCTTTTAGATTTTTATTTTCTGAAATTTTGAAATTGTAGTGTTTTGTGAATATTTTACGAATTTTCGTAGGCGAAAAATGTAGTGAAAACGCTACAATTGTAGTAGGGGGGCAACGCTGGTTATCAGTTCTTTAATACTAATCTTCGTGCCGCAGACGCGGTTGTGTCTTTCAGTAAATGGTTTGTTATTGAGCAGTGCACATGCGTGATTTTGCCGCTAATTAAATTTCGGAAGAAACATGACAAAGAATTTGATATATATAATGATTTATCAATGACATAAAAAGGTATCTGCGGAGTTTGTCGGCGGTTTTCGGGACCAAGTGTCGGATTCGGGCATCTTGGCTATGCCTGGTTTTTCGGCGGGGATCGAGACCAGATGGCTGATTCGGACATCTTGGCTGTAATGCTTTGGCCAGTGGTTTTCGCACAATTTTCTCAAATATAATGTTGAAAAAATAACATGAAAACGCATCGCCTTGTCTAAGTCGTTTTTTGACATCAAAGGTCTTGGTGAGATTGTTTCCGACCTTTATGGAGCAGCGAGTGTTCTCCATCGTCATTCTGCACAATCTGACAAGTTTGGCAGGGATGCCAAAACTAGACATGGCTCTATATAGCTCGTCTCTATAAATGCTGCCATATGCGGCCTTAAAATCGATAAATAGACGATAAGTATCGATTGGGACTTCTTGGCTTTTCTCGTCGGTTGTAGACTTACCGGGCCTAAACCACGCTGAAAGGGATCAATCTGTAGATCTTTTAGGCAATGTTGAGGAGACAGATGCTCCATTGTTGGCGTAGTTGAGAGGGTCTCCTTTCATTGTGGATCGGGCAAACGATGCTGAAGTTCCATTCATCAGGCATACTTTTTTTTTGGCCAAATCTTGGTGACGAGTTTGTGTATGGTTATACGGGTTGGTGAAGCTGAGTAGCCTCTTCTTCACCCCACTCAGGTCCTCGAGGACCCATTGTGATATCGAGTTTGTGTATGCTCTCCACCAAATCATCTCCCGCTGGCTTGGCTTAAAAACCGTCCGGTCCAGCAGCTTTGTGGGACTTGAGTCACACTTGTTATCCTCACTTAATTTTGGTCAGGTGGACGGAAGTATTGGCTCTCTATCGCCAGTGTGCCGGTGCACCATCTTCATCATCACTGCGATCGATTTTCTTAAACTATAGGTTCACTCCATGCACGCATGTTCCAAAGTTTTGAAAAGATATTTTCTGTAATTTCATTGAGTAAACCCTCCCCTTTTACTTTTGTATATATTTCCTGGCCTATTTTACTGTGCCCTGTCTCTACTACCGATGGTAGGGTTCAGTGCACTGTTGGATGATGTTCATTTCCTTTTCGATTGAAATGCGGCTGTTGGGTACGATTATACTCCCGGATGTAGATTCTGGCTTCTGGGTGAGGGAAGTTTTTTTTTTGTTTGCACACTCATATCGATATGATGCTGACGCTGATGATGATGTATAGGTAGATATTTTATAGCCACAAAAAAAAAAAAAACTAAAAGAACATCAAAAGTCACAGTAAAAACGGGACACGGAGGGAAAAAAACTGGATCTCATTCGGGAGCGGATATGATATGATGATGATGGCGGAAACAACAGTTAAGGCCGCAAAATAAATATCAACAGAACAGGAAAGCGGTCTCTGAAAATGTTGGCTAAGTAAACAACAGGTGACTTTTGGGTTGCGATTCCGTTTTTCGTTCGTTCTTCGTCCTGGTTTCGTATTTTCATCTTTTTTACTTTTCCATTACCCGTAGGATGTATGCTCTGAGTGAGGAGTATACTATGTTACAGGATGCATTCGTTCTCGATTTTTGGGATGCAATTTCCTGCTTGTTTGCGTTACGAAAATTGTTGCTTTACCTTCGAAGCAATATTGGGTTTTCATTTGTCAGGATATGAAAACGAATACATTTTTATTTGTAAATTTGCTTGTACTAAAAGTTATTGATTAAATATCCTGTTTTTTCTGTGAGTAGCTATCTACGGTAATAATCTTAACAATCTGGCGAGACTTGGCAATTATGCCCAGCTTCAAAAAATATTTGCTTTAATTGAGTTGTAAACATGTTTTTATGTGTCTGTCGTTTTTATTACAAATACTTGAGTTTAACGAGCGGCTCCGAGTTCATGAGGTGAATGATACCCTTTCGCTTAGTTTAAGTTAATATTTCGATGTATTGTCTAAATGGATGGTGAGATGTTGTTATGAAAACTTCACCCAATAGCAAATGTTACAGTTTCATTAGGAGAAACGACGACGATAGCTCGCTGCAATTAGATCTTCGGCGGTTGGTTGATGTTCTTCCTGTTTATCGATCTTCTTTTCTACTTCTTTAAATTGACTTAACTTTAACTGCACCTCTATTGGACTGCTAGTGGTTTTGGTCGGTTTAAAAAAGTATCACATTACTTCATCACTGAGCCAAAGCAATAGTTTTGTTTGATTGAAATAGCCCTATGAACGGGGTAGAAGGATCTTTCCTTTGAACATTACTACCAACTGAGCCTGTTGTGGAACGACAAATGCGAACGTCCCACTAGGAAATTTAATGTAAACCCAGCTTATCCCGCTTATTCCTCTCTGACATTTGTCTCGAGTTTGTTGTAAATAAATTCTATGCTCATGCGGTAAGAATTCCCGCGCAAATCAATAATTACTTGCTCAAACGTACTCTACGGCAAAGCGTGAGCGTCGGCGGGCGGGTTTGACAGAACGAGCTCTACGGCAAGCGTGAGCGTCGGAGTACGGGTTGAGAATTGAGATTGTGCGCTCTACGGCAAAGTGTGAGCGTCGGCGGGCGGGTTTGACAGAACGAGCTCTACGGCAAACGTGAGCGTCGGAGGACGGGTTGAGACTGCGCGCTCTACGGCAAAGCGTGAGCGTCGGCGGGCGGGTTTGACAGAACGAGCTCTACGGCAAGCGTGAGCGTCGGAGTACGGGTTGAGACTGCGCGCTCTACGGCAAAGCGTGAGCGTCGGCGGGCGGGTTTGACAGAACGAGCTCTACGGCAAGCGTGAGCGTCGGTGTACGGGTTGAGACTGCGCGCTCTACGGCACAGCGTGAGCGTCGGCGGGCGGGTTTGAAAGAACGAGCTCTACGGCAAGCGTGAGCGTCGGAGTACGGGTTGTGGTTGCGCACTCTACGGCAAAGCGTGAGCGTCGGGCAAGGGGGGTGGGTACTAACTCTGGCGGAGCGTTCACCTTCCAAAATACATTCGGTAGTTGATGAGAACCAACACCAATGTAGCGGGAGTCTTTGTCGGTACACTTGATTGGTACTTTTACCACTGACAAATGCCTCTTCGACTGCCATTTGTACCTGGCTACTAATGTATTTCCCAACAGAAACCCAGTGTGACTTCTAAAAACGAAGTGAAAAAGTGGATGATCGTTGTTGTTGTATGCCAACCCAGTACAACCGTGTATGGGATAGTTGATTTGGTGCGCTGGTTGTGTTCCCAAGTTGGAATAACACAGTGGCGGCGTGAATTCTAGTTTTGTGAGGGGGCGTTGGCGGGGTACAGTGGCGCCGGCGATATTTATTTATGTGACGGCGGTGGGTGGAATATGTGATGGAACATGTCATGAAGAGCATGTTTCATTACAATATACATTTTGTCATTATTTAAGAATTATATCTTACAGAAATAAACATTGAACTAAAAGTTAAATCGCATCCCTTACTCATTTGCAATAGAGCCGGTTGTGCGTTATTTTCTTTCACATGGGTTTCATGGGTTCTGCAAGAGTAGCATCTTAATATCTGGCCTCTGGAGCCTTCATCTTAGCTTAGGGTGCATTTTTATAAATGTCTGTCAATACCGCATACATATTTAAGAGAGTTGTCCTCTGATCATTCCCCAGTTATTTTGATATTGAGCGAAAAATTAGTATACAACCCAGAGCCAGCGAGAACAACTAACTGGGGCGGTTTTAGGAACGAAATCGAAGCGAATTCTGACCTGAGCCTTACGATACTTTACGAGCTTGAGGTTGAATATGACCGCTTCGTTCAGATTGCACAGCACGCCTCCTGGAATAATACAACCAATCCAATGAACATCATCCGCCAGTGTTGGAAATAGTACGACGTCATCCGGATAAGCCGTTACTCTGATGCCATTGTCTTTTTAGCTTTTTGAGAGCTTCATTATTATTATTTCATTATGAGAAACAGTCCCAATTTTGGGGTGATTTTTGATTCTTAGTTTGTGGCATTTTTCATTGGGGCCAAATTTCATGTAGCCGGTTCTACCATGTCAGATGTTTGCAGGAATGTTTTCAAAACTCATTTGGCTACAAGAAGAGTAAACTTTAGGAACTCACTTCTTTTCAGAGGACTATAGTCACAACAGCTTACAACAATTTAAGTGCAAAACTAGCACCTGTCTCTGAACACTGTTGAAAGGTTATATGTTCTCTTTTATCGAGAGATGTAATAAAAACCAGTAAGACAATTATCTTCGACTATGCCGAACAGTGCTGCCAGGTCGCTTTAACCACTCGGAGATAAAAAAAATTCACAAAAAGCGCTAGATTGCGCTAGATTTTATTTTCATCAACAGAGTAGGAACATAATATACTTTTTAATTAAAAAAACAGCAAACTTTGGAGCTCAAAAATCAATTTGATACATTTGTACATATCTCTATTTTCACACACATAGGTATAGAGGCCGAAAGGCACATTGAACTTTTAAGCAATTTTTTAATTGTGGGTATAGTTTATTCCACGGAGGCATGTGATTCGGTACGGTAGATTGTACTTTTCTCTTAAAATTGTATGAGCTCAATAACAGAAGCAATGGCTGTGCCAATTCGATTTTTTTTTTTTTTAAATTTGTAACTTTTACCCCCAGTTTCACAGTGGGAGTTTAAACTACACTTTTAGTTTAAACTTTAGTTCAATAATTCATTCTGTTTCACAGGTTCGTTTAAACCTTGAACAGAGTTCATTTTGTAGTTTAAGTTAAACTACAGTATACTCTGCCGTTTAAACCTCAGATCAACCGATTGTCAAAAACACATATATTTGACGTTGTTTTGCGTATTTGAAAGAAAAGACAAGGAACGATTTTGGAAAAGTTGTATAAGTACTGTACAATACTATCAAATTCATTCATCAAATTTAGTTGAACTGAGTTCAATTGAACTGAAGTTAAGATTATATTGAGAAACCGGACGAGTTGAACTTCAAATTTAAACTCACGTTCAGGTTCAGTTGAACTTTAGTTTAAACTTCCAGTGTGAAACTGGGGGTTAGTGTTTCTTAAACTTTTTTTTTCGATGTCACTTCCATATTATCTAAAAAAATCGTTGAAACAATTTAATTCGAAATTGATGCGTAGATATAGTTACTGTCACTAAGGAGATGCAGTAGTAATAAATAAGAAAGAGATATTCGGCCCTAGCGAGGTATCCGTCGGAACGGAAAATTCTCCGCAACGCATACTCCGTCGGAGACTCAAATTACATTCGAGGTATCCGCTTTCGGAAATAATAATTAAAATGCGACAACGCATTGATTTGATATGATGTTGTTTCGTGGTACATCGGGATTTTTCTATTTAGTGCTTGTTTTTTCGTTTTTTGTTTGCCCTGGAAACACACATTTAAGCAACAAATACAACCAATTACTTTGCTAAAATGTTGTTTTTCTTTATTGCTTTCATTTATCAACACTTCACTGCAAATCGTAAACAAATTCCGCAACCAATTTCTGTCGGAGCATATCGGAAGAAAATTCGTATGAATCTGTCAAAAATATCAGTAAAAACGCACTTCATCGCATGGAAACGCAAAACGCCAGTGTGCGTTACATATTTGTCGGAACGAAGTTCCGAAAAGCTGTTCCGACGTATACCTCGCTGCAAAAATCCTCAGATTCGTATAAAATCGGAGAATTTTCCGTTCCGACGGATACCTCGCTAGGGCCGATTCAATAATTTGAACCCTAAACGGGGATTCACATGAATTGTAGGGCGATGCCATGTTAAAGTTTAGTAGGTACGTACTAATATTTCCGAGTGGAGTTTCCATATAAAAGTTATTTAAATAAAAAGCGCTAGAAATTCCGCCAAGAGCTAAAACATTTTAAAGTGCGCTGAATACATTAAAAAAGCGCCAAATCTAGCGCCGAGAGCGCTAAACTGACAGCACTGTGCCGAAGCTTATATACCCGGTACTATATTATTGTAAAAAATATTTTAGTATTAAAAATTATATATTTGTATGTGAGGTATAGGTAGTTTTTATTCGACTAAGCTCATTTTTTGTCAAAAAATTTTACATATTATTAAAACAATATGTGCAAAGTTTAAACTTGCTATCTTTTCTGTAGCTATTTAAATTTAATTTTTAACATCAAAAAACTATATAAATCCGATATTTTTGTATGGGAGGTAGTAGCAGTTTTCAACCGATCTTGCTCATCTTCGAACTTAGCCTCAGTTTGGTAGATAAAAGCTTACGTACCAAATTTCAAGTCGATAGCTCTTAAATTACGGCCGTAATCGTGCGGACAGACGGACAGACAAGTTAAAGTGAATATACCCTCACCACATGTGGTACCGGGTATAAAAGCTATTCACTTTGGCTTTGACAAGGGGTTTCTTGTGTTTCTTGTGGTACAAATTTACCCCACTTAATTTTAACCAATTCTATCGTTTTTTTTACCAAATTGAAGCTTATCATTCCTAGATGTGTCGAGAAGAATAATAATTACAAAAAAAATATTTTCAAAATAGGTAAAATAATATTTTTCGAATCCCCTTATTACAACAACAAAACTGTTCAATACAAACTCACATCCACTGCTGAACCAATGAAATAGATACAAAGCATTGATTGCGTTGTGAAGGAATCCTTCAGCCCTCTGCCCTAGAAATTAGAAATATCTTAAATAATTCACCATCATCACCCTCAGTGAGGCTCACTTCAATCTATTAAATGGATTAGAATTTCTTTTGACCTTTTGAAGAAAATCTAGCGCCCTTTTTCCCCACACATGTGAACATTGAAATGAAGATGAATATTACTTGCATTCAATGGCAGTAGGTATTCAATAAAGCAACCTCAATGAAGTGGAGTAGTAAACTATTTGAATAGACTGCAAAAGGAGCATCAGGAGAGCTCCCCATATATCGAACCAATGAGGAAAAATATTGCTTTTGCTGTTTATCCATATTCCCTCCTTGACTGCTTCCAGCTTCCTTCTATTTCTATACATGACAAGCAAACAGAAATAAATCGCAAAAAAAAAAAGACCTGAATATTCCCATAGATAGAGGAACCTCTATTTGTTTCTATAGAAAAACTCTACCTGCACTCATATGATTACCAAATAAACGCAAAGGATTCGATAAGGTTAGCGCAGCACAACAGGGCTGAAAACAAGGAAAAGATCTTTGCCAAGAAGGCAGACTCCGTTGTTGGTTGTGTCGATTTGCATTTCCTCGGGCTGCACGGTCTGGAATTTTTCTTCCTTAATCCTCCACGGCTTATTGCTGCACTGATGCGATGTGCTGATGCACCTTTATTTTTTTTTAAATTCTACAAATAGATTGTGATTGAATTGAATTTGGTTTATGCACTTGAGATGGGACACGGAGCGAAAATCCCCGATTGACTTTGGGAATTTTCAAAGCGGGGAGAATTGATTGCGAGAGGAAGGAGCATGCTCGCGCAATTTCTTGGGTAACTTGGATGATCCTTTATGGTGGCTGTTTTCTATTTGAATCAATGGAAATTCCATGAGAAGTAATTTCAATAAGTGCCGGAGTGATATGAATTCAATCATAACAGCGTAGATGGCAAAGTGAAGCGATTGCAAAAGGATTTCGCGAACATATACGCGAATACCGTGAGTACATATAAATACCTTACCTATCCCTATGAGGATGGGTTAAGGGTAAGTGAAATATTTTCGATGAAAGGTTATAGCTTTGTTATGTTGTTGTTGATTTTTTTTTTGTAAATCACATTCTGTAGAAGAATTCGGGGAATTTTTTACTTTTGACGGGTCGGTGCGGTGGTCGGGCGGCATTATTCAATACTGCGGCAGGATTTATCGAAGGCAATCGATAAAATAACAAAGGAAATGATTTTCAGGAATTTCAATATTCATCATTTTGGTTTCACGTTGATTTATAATATTGGCTCTAGTGTAGGGCCAACCGCTATATGATTGTATGTATGAAGGGTTACATTCTAGGAAGAGAACTGCTGTATTATATAGTCACAGGGATTCCTGCCCCTGCTGCGTTCGTAAAAAGCTTATGGTTGGTATGAAAAAACAATTATGCAAATTACAGGATCGAAAGTCACGTCACTTTTGCTGGGTATTTAATGATACTTGCCGTAAATGCTTTGGAAAATCAGTCGGGTCATCTGTTATGAGAGTCTTATCCCATACTTTATACTCTTTGGGATTTATTAAGGCGAAAGTAAAAAAAATAATAATTCACAGAACACATTTTTGGCGCTGCAGAGAAGGATGAGATTGGCTCGTAAGAATGATCGATTTACCGAAGAAATAGAGAGTCGCTACTCCAGGAACAATGTTCGCAAGTTTTAACAGAAGGTAAAAGGAACGTATTAGAATTAGAGCAACAAGTTGCCAGAACAGATATCTGCGTAAAGGAGAGTAAGCAAACTTTACAGGTAAATCAAATTCGGTATCAAGGCTAGGAAAAATTACTTCTTCCAACTTTTAAACGGCGAAGACGAGCCAATAATGTCGCTGTCAGGAGGAATTAACCATTCATTCTGGACAATGAAAAACTAAAATTTCTGCCCACCCGACCAAAATGAAGTAAGGATAGTACTCCAGGAAATTTGGGCCCAATGAAAAAAGGGGGAAAATGTTGTGCCTTCTTTCATTAATAATTTGGGGTAAAATGTAGGTATTTTTTTTTGTGAAATTATGCCCAATATAAAATCAATTCAAAATACTAAGAGCTTTTTAATAAATACTAGCCCAAAATAATGAAACATATGGTTTAAAACTCAATGAAAACACCAAATTACAAAATATATTTAATAGAAAGTAAAAAATTGTGGGGAGAGTACGATAACTACGGCGCCAAAAATTGATAACGGTATTTTGTAGAGGGGTTAAATACAAGCACTTTTTACTATGGGAGGGGGGGGTCTATCTTACTCCGTTTAGGCAGGAGGGGTAATTTAAAGAAAATGATACTTTAAATGGAAAAAAAATACATTAAAAAACAATGGCAACACTTTTAATAAAAGACTATAACATTTTAGAAAGCCCAGAATCTGCTCTTTCATATTATTTTTAAATTAAGTTATTCCCTTAAATAGTTTTTGAAAAAAACAATTTCAAACTTGAAATTTTAGGACAAAAATTGGGGTGAGTAAAATAATTTTGGCGATGAAAACTAATGACGGATTTATGTAGAGGAGTTAAATACAAACATTTTTTACTATGGGAGGGAGGGTCTATCTCGCTCCGGTTAGGCGGGAGGGGTAATTAAAAAAAAAAGTATAAATAAAATTAAAATAAAATATTAAAAAAAAAACAATGGCAACACTTACCACAAAGAACTATAGTATTTTTCAAAGCCAGGAATCCGTTCTAAATTGTCTAAAACGCAAATCAGCAAAATTTTGTCTATCAATGTGAAATTTCTGGCCAGAGACTGTATCTGAAGAATGTTGTTGATATTGGGTAAACTAATATAATTAAAAGAAATTTTTCATATACTCAGCCTTGCACCCATCCCAAAATCCAACAGTGACCCCAAGCAGGGGGGTTGCAGGGGGGCAGCATGAAATGCGTATGGGGGGGATACGTATTTCAAGGCGCAAGGATAGCAATTTGTACTCTAAGCGGAGCGACATATAAAAGTAATTTTAAATTTTCTCAAAAATTAGAAGACATAAATCAATCTGGTTTTGAGTGTTCGACTAAGAATTGATTTAGGCAGTAAAAACTACAAACAAATTAAGTATCTATTTGCTCAATATTGAAAAAATCAGCATAAAACTTTTTTTTTTTTAATTTTTTTCCTTAAATTTCAAGTTTGAAAGTATTTTTTTCAAAAACTATTAACAGCTATAACTTGATTTAAAAATAATATCAAAGAACATATTCCTGGCTTCCAAAAATCCTAAAGTCCTTTGTTGGATCACACAAACACACCATACTCACCAAGAACAACAAACATCGCATTCATCGCCAAATGAACCTAAGCCTTAAACAACTTACCTATGTACATTAATACTTACACTCTTATTTAATTTGCTAACTTACAATGTATCATACTCATACACATTCATTGAATTCAAACGAAACATTTAAAAATTAGCGCCCAAAAACCAATGTTCGCCATATTTTTCTATTTGCTCTTTGTACTAAAAACTTAAAAACTGAATTTTCTATTGTACTAAATAACTCTCTTTACTAATCCAATGTGAAATAAAAATCATTATGATTGGTGATCTTGTCGTTGGCACCAGCAGTTGAAAAAAGCTTTTATTTCGTCTCACTATACTTAGTCGCTTTCGCTGTTCTTCGCTCGAATTACTATTTGGTAAAAGATTAAATTTCGATTTCGACTTTTCGATCGTATGAAAGTCTCGTTTCGATTAATTTCTGGTAAAAGATAATAGCTATATCGCATCTTCGAACTTCGCAAAAGATAAATCAATCCGAGGGAATTTTATTGCAACAATTTTCGAAGCAAATTTTTCCCAAGGAGCAATCGGAAAATTATTCGATTGTACATTTTGGCGACCGTGACAGGACACTTCGGTAAAAGTGTTTCGGTAACACGTTAAAACAGTGTCCTTTGAACATGTCTCATTTGAAAAAGTGCGAAAAATAACAAAATTATCGTTGAAAATCGGCCAAGTGGCATACCGGTTACGGGAAAATAGACAATTTCGCAAACGGTAACGGTAACGGTACGCGTAAGTGCAAGTGTGAAGGCAGATTCCAGTTATCCAGGCCATCAAAGGAAAGGACCCGCACCAGACACAAAGAGGGAACAACCATCACCATTCGCTACTGGAAGAAATACGCCTAATTGGACTTGGAGGGCTTTAAAAAGCAATTAATTTGGATTTTAAAAAGGGGAATAAGTATCAAAACTTCCCTCTCAGGTATGTGCTTAATTTCATTATTCGAACGTGCGCTAAAAATTAAATCAGTCAACTGTTGCAACCTATAAAGAATTAAAATCAAGTTCAAATGCTATACCTGATCATATAAACGCACTTTCGACATAAAAGAAATAATTTTGCATGCAAAGTAGTTAAGTACTGTAGGTATCTCACTCATTTTTGTGAAACAATATGCATAATTCGAAATACATATCTTCGACAATTAAATTATAAACGATCACTTTCATCAATAAGCGCATAAAGCCATCGCTGATCATACAATCCACACAGTCAATTTAAAATACATACACTCAACGAAATCAGAAATATAATTTCGAACTCTCTCTGATTGCACTCGCTCTATAAAAGCTTTCGCACACACATACCCACACCCACGCTTTCTCTATCGTCGTTGTCGCCCGGCCTACACCTTCCACTTGCACTCTTCGTTCGTTCGATTTCGATCATAATTTCCTAATACATAGTTATTCGCTTCAATCAACTTAATTACTCTCATCATCGCTCGATAGTCGACGCTCATCGTTTGTATAATAGCATAGGTCATCGTAGGTTCCACAAACTGCATAAAAGCTTTCGTCGTTGCATCTCCTTAGATTTGCATTTGCATGTACCTACATTGATCTTCATTCGCCGTTAACGTCATCTCTCATTATCCACTTGATTGAGGAGTTTTGCTGTTGATTTAATAAGCTGGGAAATTCGCTCTTCATTTTGTTGCTGTTGCTGCTGCTGTTGTTGGTGTTGCTGTTGTTGCTGTTGTTGCTGATCATCGCTGCTCTGAGGAGATTAACATCGCGCTTACCATTTTCATCGTGTTCTATAAAAAGCTTTCAAATTACTTACATCGAATAGCTTCCGCCGTTTAGACAATTTTCGCTGTTTAAAACAAATTTTATTTCTTGTAAATTAGATAGCTTGGGCGTAAAAAGCTCAACTCATCTTTCGATTGTTTACATTTTTAATAAACAAATACTCATTGTCATGTCTCTGGAGGGTTTGAAAACGTCTCGCGCCTCCACCAAAGGAAGCATATCGAGAATAAAGACACTGATTGAAACGAAAACCTTGACGCCGACAGAACTAGAATGCCGTTTAGGTATTGTTGAATCATATTTTAAACAGGCAATGTCTTATCAAACTCAAATTGAGGGCTATGAACCATTTGATACAGGCCGTAGTGAATTGGAAGAGGTTTATGTTTCAACCAAATCTAAAATACTGTCGCAAATGGGCCATGAAAGAAGAAGTAGTCATGGCGGTTTAGAAACAACTATATCCATACCTCAGTCAATAAATCATTTACCATACGCCAAGCTGCCACGATTCAGTGGACAGTACTCCGAATATAAGAACTTTATGAATACGTTAAAAAAGCGTGTTCATAGCGATACAACTCTTTCAAAGATTGAAAAATTCAACCACCTGCTTAATTGTTTAACTGACCAAGCGTTAGGAACAGTTAAAACATTCCAAATTACGGAAGAAAATTATGACAAAGCACTGGAGAGACTAAAGGAACGTTACGATAACGATTGCCTGATTTTTCTGGAATATATTTCACAATTGTTCGAGTTGCCTAAAGTTCAAAAAACCTCTGCTTTTCATTTGCGAAATCTCGTTGACAATGTTTCTGCAATCTTTAATTCGCTACAATCGATTGGAACAGAATCCGAAATATGCAATGCGATTATAATTCACATTGCAATGTCAAAGGCGGATCCAGAATCCCAAGCAAAATGGGATGAACAACTTCAATACGACAAACTTCCCAAATGGGATCAGTGTTCAGAAGTTTTAAGTCGGCGATGCCAATATTTAGAGGCTCGTGAAAGCAAAACAATTCGCTACGATACGAGCAAGAAATCGGTCAACAAACCAAAAATGGTTCAATACGACTTCGGCGAAAGAACTTCACTTGCAGTTACACAACAATCTTGTACATTTTGCAAGGATGGCTCGCACACCATTACCAGTTGTTCAACTTTTTCCCGGTTATCTATTCATGACCGTTTCACAAACATAAAGAAGCTCGGTCTATGCATAAATTGCCTTCGAAAAGGACACAATGTGTCCAAATGCACATCGACATACAAGTGTAAAGTGTGCAAGCAATCACACCACACTATGCTTCATCGACCAAGCCAATCAGCAAGCATTTCAACTTCACCGGAACCATCCACTTCCTCCTCTCATTCGTCAGCGGTTGTGAACTCTGCAGTGGGAAGAGAACTGGCTCAAGTCATATTAGCTACAGCCATAGTACTTGTAAAAGACGGTTCAGGAAGTTTCCAGCTAGGGCGAGTTCTTTTAGATTCTGGTTCCCAGGTTAATATGATCAAGGAACATTTCGCTAGGACCCTAGGCCTGCGTACCAAAACAAAAAATATTGAAATTCAAGGAATCGGTATGACTGAAACAAAGGTTGGTTGTACTACTCAAACTACGGTACGGTCCAGGTACTCACCATTTGAGCTGTCGTTAGAATTCTTAGTTTCGCCTTCAATCACTGGCTACCAACCCGATCCGTCACTGAACATCGACAATTGGAATCTTCCTAGAAATTTAGAATTTGCGGATGAGCAATTCAATCGATCGGCGGCAATAGACATGCTTTTAGGAGCAGAAACCTTTTTCGACTTATTACTGGTAGGTCAAATAAAACTGGGATCTGGGCTACCGTCGCTTCAAAATACTCGTTTAGGATGGATTGTATCGGGGAAGTATAGATCCTTAAACACCAATCAAAGAAGAACTTGCTGTATTAGCTCAACTGACAGTCGGCTTGATGAATTTGTGGAAAGATTTTGGGAACTCGAAGCAGTTACGGGAAGGAAATCAAAATGGACTGACGAACAAATGGAATGCGAAAAGCACTTCAAGGAATCGGTGGAGGAAGTAAGCAGCGGAGGGATCATGCTGAAATTACCCTTCAAACAAGACCCATCTCTTCTTGGCGAATCATACAATACTGCTTTTCGTCGCTTCCTATCGTTAGAGCGTAGGTTGTCGAAGGACGAAGCATTGAAACACTCATACCAAGAATTCCTACAGGAATATGAAACACTAGGGCACATGTCATTAGTAAAAAACCCAGATCTTAGTCGACCTCACTATTTCTTACCTCATCAATGTGTTCTACGACCGAATAGCTCGTCAACCAAATTGCGAGTCGTATTTGACGCCTCGTGCCGTACCTCCTCCAACATTTCGCTCAACGGAATCCTAATGGTAGGTCCAACCATTCAGGAAGACCTATTCCTTATCCTACTTCGGTTTCGACTGCACAGATTCGCTCTTACAGCCGACATTGTAAAAATGTACCGGCAAATATTGGTGAATCCCGACCACCGTAGGTTTCAATATATCCTATGGAGGGATACCGAGAAAACTCCAATTAAAACCTATGCCCTGAATACGGTCACTTATGGGACCTCATCGGCACCATTCATGGCTATTCGATGTCTCAAATATCTAGGTGACAAATATGAGTCACAGTACAAGCTTGGAGCAGAAGTACTTCGAACAGACTTCTATGTAGACGACTTAATTACTGGAGCGGACGATATCGAAACTCTAAAACGCAAACAAATTGAAGTCATATCTATTTTGAGATCGGCAGGGCTGGAACTTTCGAAGTGGCACAGCAACTTTTCATCGATTTCAACTGATCACATTGGAAAGGATCTAAATATCAACGAGTCTAACGTCACAAGCACGTTAGGTATTGTTTGGAATTCGCTCGATGACAATTTTTATTTTTCGTATAACCCAACGAAAGTCTACACTTCATTTACAAAAAGAAAGATTTTATCTGTAGCGTCGTCACTCTTTGATCCATTAGGTCTTTTATGTCCAATAATCGTTAAGGCCAAAATCATATTGCAAAGGTTGTGGATGGAAAAGATTGACTGGGACGCAGCCATTCCACAGTCAACCGATACAGAATGGAGACAATTCATGAGTGATTTGCACTCTATCCAAAATATACCAGTTCCGAGATATGCCCTGGCTCCTTCCAAGAAGAGTGTCCAAATCCACGGATTTTGTGACGCATCTATTAACGCGTACGGATGCTGCATCTACATTCGAACAGTCGACTGTGAGGGTTCTGTTTCAGTTAGATTATTGGTAGCGAAGTCGAGAGTAGCGCCATCTAAGAAAAAACAAGTTCCACGTCTCGAACTATGCGCTGCACATCTTTTGGCAAAACTTTGGTCAAAAATTCAGCCTACTTTCCAAGAGTCAAACTTGGAAGTATATTTTTGGACAGATTCGTCGGTAGTTCTGCACTGGATTTTCACTCATTCTTCCAAATTAAGTACTTTTGTTGGGAATCGGGTTGCGGAGATACAGGAGGTAACTAGCGGTATCAACTGGAGACACGTACCTACAGAACTTAACCCAGCAGATATCTGCTCCCGTGGATGCACTGTCGAAGAGCTTCAAAATTCGATATGGTCAGGTGGACCTTTATTTTTATTACAATCGCCGGAAAACTGGCCCTCAAATCCAAATATTCCACTTTCGTCGGAGGAATTAACAATGGAAACGAGAAAAACAGCATTGGTAGGCAGTAAAATCGTCGATAATGATTTACTCAGAATAGTAAATAATTGCAGTTCATATACAAATCTTTTACACATTTTCGCATATACCCTACGATTCATTTCACGTATGAAAAAATCCAAGGTTGAGAACACGATAGTTTGCAGTGCCGAAGAGCTTGAAATGGCATTTTACAAAATCACTTGGCTTGAACAAAGCAACCACTTTGCCGAAGAAATCAAGCTACTCGAGACCGGCAAAGATATCAAAAGTTCACTAAAGCATCTCAGCCCATTTCTGGACACTTCTAAAGGATTTCCAATACTTCGAGTTGGAGGACGGTTAGAAAATTCAACGCTTCCTGAGCAACACAAGCACCCTGTTTTGTTGGCGAAAAATTCTACTTTGGCTACTTGTCTTGTTCGTCATCTGCATAGGAAGAACTTTCACGCCGGACCAAAAGCCCTCGTTGCACTTCTTAGACAAAAAGTCTGGATTATAAACGCAAGATACTTAGCCCGCAAAATCGTTCACAGTTGCGTCCATTGTGTCAGATACAGACCCAAGCTTCTACAGCAAGTAATGGGCAACCTTCCGAAAGAAAGGATCACCGCTGCTAGACCGTTTCAACGATGTGGGGTGGATTTCTGCGGACCTATATATACCTACCATAGGGTTCGTGGAAAGGTTCCTTACAAAACGTACGTTGCCGTTTTTGTGTGTTTTGTTTCTAAAGCCGTTCATCTAGAACCGGTATCCGATCTTACAACAGAGGCTTTCATCGCGGCATTAAAACGCATGATAAGTCGTCGAGGGCTACCGACAGACATATTTTGCGACAATGCAACAAATTTTGTTGGAGCTAACTCAAAGCTGACAGAGTTGCATACCATGTTGTTTCACAAAACCTCTCGAGATACACTTGTTGATTTTTGTAGTAATGAACAAATTAATTTTCATTTTATCCCTCCTAGGGCACCTCATTTCGGAGGCATCTGGGAAGCCGCTGTGAAGGTGGCTAAAGGACATCTGCTTCGAACTCTACACAACACGAAGCTGTCATTCGAAGAACTCGCTACTGCACTCTGCGAGATAGAAGCCGTGATGAATTCTAGGCCCATAACAGCGCTGTCGAACAACCCGAACGACTACGAGGCATTGACACCAGGTCATCTGCTTATTGGCTCAGCACTCAAAGCAATTCCTGAACCGCCAGACGATGCTCCGAACACATGTGCCTTGCAGTACTGGCGTCGCATCCAAAACGTAAAAACGCACTTCTGGAAGCGTTGGACCGATGAGTATTTACAAGAGCTGCAGCAACGAACGAAATGGTCTTCGAAAAATCCCAACCTTGAAGCTGACTCGATGGTCATCATCCACGATGACAACACACCCCCGCAAAAATGGTTGCTGGGAAGAATCCAAAGGACAATTCCTGGCAATGACGGAAACGTGAGGGTAGCGGAAATTCGAACACCAAGAGGAATAATCAAGAGACCGATCCACAAGCTGGCCGTACTTCCGTGTTGAAACCGTGTGCTTTCAAAGAGGGCGGAATGTTGGATCACACAAACACACCATACTCACCAAGAACAACAAACATCGCATTCATCGCCAAATGAACCTAAGCCTTAAACAACTTACCTATGTACATTAATACTTACACTCTTATTTAATTTGCTAACTTACAATGTATCATACTCATACACATTCATTGAATTCAAACGAAACATTTAAAAATTAGCGCCCAAAAACCAATGTTCGCCATATTTTTCTATTTGCTCTTTGTACTAAAAACTTAAAAACTGAATTTTCTATTGTACTAAATAACTCTCTTTACTAATCCAATGTGAAATAAAAATCATTATGATTGGTGATCTTGTCGTTGGCACCAGCAGTTGAAAAAAGCTTTTATTTCGTCTCACTATACTTAGTCGCTTTCGCTGTTCTTCGCTCGAATTACTATTTGGTAAAAGATTAGATTTCGATTTCGACTTTTCGATCGTATGAAAGTCTCGTTTCGATTAATTTCTGGTAAAAGATAATAGCTATATCGCATCTTCGAACTTCGCAAAAGATAAATCAATCCGAGGGAATTTTATTGCAACAATTTTCGAAGCAAATTTTTCCCAAGGAGCAATCGGAAAATTATTCGATTGTACATCCTTTATTGTAAGTGTTGCCATTGTTTCTCAATTAATTTTTTTTTATTTTAATTATTATTTTCTTTAAATTGCCCCTCCCGCCTAAACGAAGCCATAGTAAAAAATACTTGTATTTAACCCCTCTACAAAATACCGTTAACAATTTTTGGCGCCGTAGTTATCGTACTCGTGCCAAAATTGTTTGTAACTTATTGTAAATTTTTATATTTTGAAATAAAATCTTGAATTATAATATCAATACTTTGCCTGCAGTAGGGGCAATAATAGTTTTGCCATTATCCACCTCTACTGCCTTGGCCATATGACACACATTTTTGTGTCATAAGGCCCTCGGGCGTTATGTCACTTTTAAAAGTGTCATATCGCCCACTCTTAATGTGTCATAGCGCCCTCGGAAATAACACCCCAAACCTTCATCCGAGAGTAAGCCCAAGCTGGGGGGTTGCAGGGGGGGCAGCATGCCACCCATACGTCTCGGGTAGGGTTCCCAACCGTCCTCCATTTGGGAGGACAGTCCTCCTTTCAAACTATTTGTCCTCCTGTCCTCCCTTACTTGAAAATGTCTTCCTATTCAAAAATCTACAGTTAATTTTGTACGCTATACGTATTCTCAATGGCATGCACATGGAACACACCCTTTTTTGCTGCACGCATTCACTCCCATTAATTTTACTGGACGCTTTCCGTCGGCTGTCATTTACAATCCAAATTATGATAGATGTCACTTTTGAATTAATTCATTAATATGCGTTTCAATTGTTGTTATAAAATTAAATAAAATTATGTAAAACAGACGATGTCCACTTCACAATCCAAGGAAGAGAGTGTAGCAGAAACCTCTAAATGTGCAGCAAAAGCAAAAAGGCAGTGCTCATATCATAAGACATGGGAAAAGCAGCATACTTGGCTTATTAAGTCCGACAAATCTCCAAAAGAAGCATATTGCAAAATTTGTTGCTCAAGTTTTACTGTTGCTTTCAAGGGATACCTTTCAGTGACAGAACATCAACAACGAAAACAGCATATTGAAAGGTCAAGAGCTGCAGCTTCGAGCAATTTGTTATCAAAATTTTTTGTAACTCAAGGAAGTAGTGAAGAACTAGCAGTTGTTGCCTTGGAAGTTGCTCATGTTTTCCATAATATTAAACACAATTTATCTTACAATTCACTGGACTGTGGACTTAAATTGTTTAAAAAGACAGTCCCCGATTCATCTATATGTAGCAAAATTTCATGTGGAGCGACAAAATCAGAAGCTATAGCTATGGTGATAGCAGAACACACTCTGGAAGATGTTTTGCATTTTTTGAAGGAAAGTAAGGTCCCTTTTACACTTCAATTAGATGCGTCAAACCATAAAAATAGAAAAATGTTTCCCATATGCATCCAATACTTTTCAATGGAAAATGGTATTGAAAACAAATTATTGGATTTTATTGAAAATGCCGATGAAACCGCAGCTGGTATGTTGAGAATGGTCAAAGATTGTTTTGATAGGTATGGGTTGTCATTTGAACAAGTTACTTCTTTCAGTGCAGATAACACTAATTCAAACTTTGGCAGGAACAACTCTTTATTCACTGGGCTTCAAAAAGAAAATAATAATATTATTAAAGCCAATAATTGTCACGCCCATATAATTCATAACTGCGTTAGACATTCACTTGACCAGTTGTCAACAGATGTTGAAAATATAATTTTAAAGGTTTATTCTCATTTTTCAATATCAGCAAAAAGAAGGAATGAATTAAGGAATATTTATAATTTTGTGGAGTGTGAATTTTCGGACCTGGTAAGACATATTACTACTCGATGGTTATCCTTACTTCCAGCTGTTCAGCATTTGCTAACTGGTTGGAAAGCAATTACGTCATACTTTTCCAATATTGACGATTGTCCAGAATCGATTAAGCAACTATTGTTTAAAACAGTTGACCAACCAAATCTGGTTGAAACGTACTTGTATTTTTTAGATCATATGCTACCTATTTTTCAAGCAGCAACATTACTTCTTGAATCTAATAGTACGACTTCGGTCAATTTATTTGAAGTGATGCAAAAGTTTAAACAAAGGCTCGAAACAAGACTGAATGACAGGTTTTTTGGTAACCACGTTCGTCAGTATTTTAAAAAGATTTCCCAAACCGACAAACTTAAAATTGAAAATGAATTTATAAACTTTTGCAGAAAATCTCTAAAATATATTGAAAGCAAATTTAGATTTGATACAGAAAAGGATAACTGGCTTTTTCTAATATCACCGCTTTCACTCACACAAAACATTTTTCCTAATTTGTCTGTATTCGTTGATATATGCGAAACTTTGAATATTAAAGTTGATGTTGACTTATTGTATGAAGAAGTAATTCCATTAAGAAACAATTTTGAACACATTTTAAAACAAGATTCATGGAAAGTTTTGACAAAAAGTGTAGATAAATGGGTGTTTTTACTTTCTAAAATTGAAGAAAAAATTAATATTTGTAAAGTCATGGGTTTTATTTTAAGCATTCCTACTTCATCGGCATTTTGCGAAAGAGTTTTTTCGGTAATGAATATAAAATGGCGCGATGAAAGAAATAGAGCAAACATTGAACTTATAAGAGCTGAGCTCTTAGTTACCATAAATAATACAAAATCCTGTATCGATTTCTTTGATTCAATTAAAAATGACAAGAAATTACTTTCCATTGTTAAAAGTCAAAAAAAGTACAAATTTATTAAGTAGTGGATAAATAAACTTAGTTTTGTTTTCCAAAAATATTTTTTATTGCTATGTTATCTAAATTGTGATATCTTACTAAGACAGTAACCTAAATCTAAATATCTGTTACTTAACTTATCCATGTGAAAAGCTTTTTTTTATATTTTTTTTATGACAACAAATGCCGTATGTTTTTTCTTTTATATTAAATTGTTACTTTTTTAGTTTAATATTGAATTAATTTTTTTTTTTCTATAATAAATGTATCTATACAAAAAAATATTTAATATATTTTTAATACTAAGCTTTTTGTATTTTTTTTTAATAAAACAAAAAACATAATCATTTCATTTTTGTTTTATTTGGAGAAATTGCGTCCTCCTTTCGTTTCGAGTGAAGTTGGGAACCCTAGTCTCGGGTATTATTTCATTTGGGGCGTTAATGCACTTCTTATAGTGTCATAAAGCCCACAAAAAAGTGACTTAAAGCCCCGCCTTATGACACAAAAAATGTGTGTCATAGCGCCCCATGAGAGCAGAAGGAATGAGGGATATATTATGTTTATATTGTAAAAAGAAAAATGGGATTAAGTTCATAAATGTAACTTTTATGACACTTTTCGCAAAAGAGTCATAAAATTGACCTGCTTTTTTCGTGCCACTTGATTAGGAACAGTAGTTAAATCTACCTGTTACCATGTTTTAAATCAAATAAAACGATACTTTGAGTATTAGAGAGCTTAGTTTAAGTAATAATTTCATACAATCCACAACTATGGGTAAAGGAAAGACATTAACCAAGGAGGAAATAGGCCAAATTCGAGCTTACCGGGCACAAGGACAATCCATCCGTTTCATAGCCAGCAAGATTGGCAGAGGCGCCACTGTTGTTAACAGCTTTATTAAGGACCCTGAGAGCTATGGAAAAAACCGCAAAGGAAGAGTCAGCAAAGCAATAACATGTCAGGAAAGGCGGGCGATACTGAGATCTGCTTCAAGTTCAAGGCTCTCAAAGCTATAATTAAGGCAGAAACTGGAGTTACAGCCAGCAGATCGACTGTTCATCGCGTGATACAGAAGGCCAACCATATTGGCCATGAACAAATTAAGAGGAAACCACAATTGAATGCGGTACGTAAGATCCACCGCCTTGAGTTTGCAACAAGTGTGACAGGTGGAATCGAGAGTCGCATACCTTCGTCTTTTCTGATGAAAAAAAATTTAATTTGGACGGACCTGATGGATACAGCTGTTTAACGGCAGTTTAACAGGTCCCTAACAGATGTTAAACAGCTGTATCCATCAGGTTGGGCCAAATTAACAGCTGTTTAACAGCTCCCAAACAGCTGTCGCATGACTCTCGATTCCACCTGCAATACTTGTCACACTTTGCGGTTTTTTCCATAGTTCTTAGGGTCCTTAATAAAGCTGTTAACAACAGTGGCGCCTCTTCCAATCTTGCTGGCTATGAAACGGATGGATTGTCCTTGTGCCCGGTAAGCTCGAATTTGGCCTATTTCCTCCTTGGTTAATGTCTTTCCTTTACCCATAGTTGTGGATTGTATGAAATTATTACTTAAACTAAGCTCTCTAATACTCAAAGTATCCTTTTATTTGATTTAAAACATGGTAACAGGTAGATTTAACTACTGTTCCTAATCAAGTGGCACGAAAAAAACAGGTCAATTTTATGACTCTTTTGGGAAAAGTGTCATAAAAGTTACATTTATGAACTTAATCCCATTTTTCTTTTTACAATATAAACATAATATATCCTTCATTCCTTCTGCAATTGGTTTTTCCCAGATTAGCAAAGGGTTTGAAAAATATCGTAAAATTAAAACAAAAAACTGCCTTTTCCTAATCAAGTGGCACGGAGTGTATATAAGAGAACTTCTCTCTTTTTTTTTTACATTTATGTTTTTGGTGTGATCTATATATATAAAAATGAATGTTAGTCTGTATGTCCTTTATAGAATCGTAAACTATGCATTTGATTATGTGATGATCTTTAGCAAAGTTGTTGTGCATGAGCCCATGAAGGTTTCTGACCAATTTTCGACAGATGGCGCCACTGTCATTACAATGAATTTCATTCATTGCCGTGACAGTTCATGCTGATTTGAATTGAAACGAAAACAGCGAACAAATGATGACGTTTCGAGTTGTGGGTGACATAAGAATTTATGTAAATTGAGAAATTCATATCCGGCTCACATTGAACAGACAATATTGTCGTTTTTCGAATAGTTTTGTGAATTTCATTGTGAGTTAAATTAATTTCGATAAATAATTCAATCGAATTGAATTTTCGTAGTTCCCGTGAGCTGATTTTGTTCATTCTCTACAGTGAACTCACGAAGATCATCGAATGTGTATGTGAAGGATCTGACTGCTGATTGACGTTCCGAACGCATTTGCTGTGTAGTTTTTTTTCGGATATCATCGGGAGTGGAATTAAAATCGATTTCAACAATTTTCGAATGCTGATTTTTTTCACTTCAAATTTTCCTCAGCGAATTGGTGATCACCGTCAATATATTTCGAAAACCACCGAATCGATTGAGTTTAAAATTACATACAATCTTAGGTATCGCCTATCGGCCCAGGAGTATTTCTGTGAAGATTGGTCAAAATCGGAACAAAGGGACGTGGTAACGCCCCTACAAAAAAAAAAAAAAAAAAAAATCTGATATCTCGAAAACCACGAAATCGATTGAGCTCAAACTGACAGATAATCTCAGGTATTGGCCCAGGAGTGCTCCTGTGAAGATTGGTTAAAATTGGACAAAGGGGCGTGGCACTGCACATACAAAAAAAAAACATTAAAAGTCCTATATTTCGAAAACCACCGAATCGATTGAGTTACAACTTTTGAACAATATTATTAAAGGTGTTGACCTGGGAGTGTTCACTTTTCTTCGACAGTCATATGAGCCAAAGTTTTTAAAATTTGTAACATTGATATGCATTGTTCTGATAGACAAAAATACTATCTAGGCAATACGATTCCTGGAAAAACAAAAAATGTAGTGCACTACAATGATTTAAATGAATTTGAAATTATTTTTTATATTTTTCTATTTTGCACTATCTATCACTATCGAAGTGTTCAATAGTATTCAATAAAAATAAAACGTCCTGTATGTCTTTTTTCAGCTCCCTGACTATATCTTTGCCAATTACATTACGATTGTTTCAGAGGTTAATCCGTGAAAAGGTAACAAACCGACAGACAAATCTACTTTCGCATTTATAATACATATTCGTGTGACTGCGTGCTGGTCCCAAAACTGGTTCCTGCGGTTGTACAGAAAATTAAATTTGTGGTTTCTAACTCTAATCACATCGATGTCTACAATCAAACTTCTTAAAAGTCCAGAATTAATACAATTTGCTAGACACATAGCTCAATCTAGCGCACCCTAATACCGGGCGAACAGAATGGTGTCAAAAGTCTTTTTAGAAAACGTGCCAAGGACGATTTGACTACTGATTTGAGGTTCAACTATAGATCAAAACTCATTTTGTGAAAATGGTATCGTTTTTAACAACTCAATTTTTATCCGTCCATAAATAACCAAGTGACCTAAAATTGCTATGTTTATGTATATCTGGGTTAGCCGTCCGAAATCGTTTCTAAAATTTTATGCCATGAAATGATCTTTGGAACATTAACTTAACTGAGTTGCTTCAGAACCCATACCCTTAAAGATACATCTTTGAACCTTCATTCTCATCTATCCTATATCCTATTTAGTTGCAAATCCTTTTCAATATACGTATATCACATACAAATTTATTACTATGCGATCTACTATAATATGCCACCACAATAATATTGCCTTCAATATTGCTTTAATAGCTGCGCAAGTAGTTACTATTTACGAATAGAAAAACCGTAAAATGGTCAGTCGTAAAATAGTTCAATATAACCCACCATTTATTATCTGGAGGTCATTTCAGCGGCCTTTTTTTATTAAAATACTATTCGCTATAGCGAAGGCTATAAATAAGATCCTTGATGGGGAAAAAAATCCAAAGGAGAGACAAATATTTATGAATTCAAATAAATACTCCATAGCCAGCAACAAGTATGACTTTTCTACCTTCCGTTCAAAGCCAACCTATGCGAACACAAACACACACACACACAGTTTCTAATAACTAATTCAGGAGGTCATATAAATAACATCAAATGTGGAACACCCTCCAGGACTATGCCTCCCATTTAGCCTTGTATACGATAACAAACTACATTAGATGCCAAACACAAGTAGCAAGATGAAAGGAGAGGCAGATTATATAAATATTGTGACAGGCCATCATTTCATCTTCTGACCAACAACAGGGGTGGAGATATATCCGACTAACCTAATTAATTTTAACTCCATCCCAGCGCTCATAGGTTCAACCCCAACTACTGTACCAACGCAACAAAAGTATAGGGAAGCTGGCGGAAGATTTGCTCGTGGTAAATAAAGTGTGTCCTTCCTTACACGTACTTAACTCCAACTGTCCTCATTCTCTGAACTTGTGGCAGATTGATATGCATTTTTATAGGTTCATCTTCAAGTGTGGATTATGGTAAGAAAACACTGAGGTATAGTGTCTTCGATGGTTTATGAGTTGGTGGTGTGGAATTCAATAAAATAAGTTTCACACAAAATATTGAATGGATTTAGGATATCGAAAGGTACTAGAATGACATAGTTGTTCGTAGGTCAAGGTCACTTGAAAGTTCAATCATATAATTACCATCATTGCAACCTGCTTTGTTGTTGTCACTACCAGTACCTAAGTTTGTAATACGCTGCTGTATAGTCAGGAAGTCTGATTGAACTGGATAGTTGGAGACTTTCGAAGTAAAAACCCAAGCCAGCGCCGACCTCCATCTTTGGTATATCTGTGGAGATGCGTATGGTTAATTCTTGCCTCTCCTCTAATGGGGAAACAGGTGACAAATGGATCTAGACGGGAAGTTGGGTATAGTCGGTGTATACAGTATACATTACTGACTGTGTATTTATTTAGGAATTGGTCATGATTCATGACTCTTCCTTCTGTTTTTCCAGCTTTTTGTTTATGTTATAAGATTTCGATAGATAATCGAATCAGACCACCATTGTCGGGTCTCTTTTCGTCTCTCTACCACTATTAATCTTATCCAAAGAGACTCTCTGGACTTCTGCAGATTTCCTCCCTGGGTCCTGGGTTCGATTCCTAGTGTTAACGCTACCATCTGTTTATGTGAGATCTGTTTCATCCAATGTGTCTCGACCCAATTTTGTCCCAAGATCCACATTATTCTGCCAGTCAAAGCCGGACATTGACAAAGTATATGTGCCGCTCTCTGATTACTCAATCAGGCATAGTTTGCAAGTATGGCCCATCTTCCTTAAATGATAGCCGAAACTCACCTGTAACTCCTATGCATGCTAAACTGGACTCTATTCAGATGCTTCCTAACAGTTTTCTGGGAGGCTTTCGCCCACCATACAACCGAGGCGTAGTTGATAATGGGTGATGTGTCTAGTAATCATCATGCTGACCTAGGAGAGAGTCCCCACCTCTGTCCACATACACGTTTGCACTGATGTGTAGTACCCTTTTTGCCTTCCGGACCTTGTCCTCAACATGGCAGTTCCAAGTAATTCCAGTATCTAGATTAGATAGACTCCCAGATACTTACCCATCTTGGTCATTGTTAGTTCCGATCCGAAAAGTTTTAATGGCTGAAATGCCAGATTTTTCCTCCTTCCTAGTGAAGATTATTAGATCTGTTTTCTCCGCATTAATGGATAACCCTTGTTCGTGACACCACCGCTCAACCACTTTGGTTGCACTCCTCATGATATCCGCAGTCGCAGTGACGTCTATATGAATTTGCATCTTAATGTCATCGGCATATCCCACTGTGTGAAGGCCTCAAGTCTGTCGAGAAGATAGTCCGCAGTAATATTCCACAAGGCAACCTCTGCTGACCCTTCCTCTGAGTTTTGAGGTTTCCGTCCGAATTTTTATCGCCCTTGTATTCAACATATTGTCCACCCATCTTACCACCAGTGGGGTAACCCTACGTTTCTTCAAGGCTTGTTTCAGACTTTCAAAGCATATATTATCGAAGGCATCTAAAATTTCCATTATATTGGTCATCGCAATGCTCTCGGTACTTAGCTCGTTCTCCGCAACGCGTATATCGTTCCCTTTCTGCGTTAAGCACGTATCTACAAAACATCCATTCTTCAGGAATTAAAAAAAAGAATAGCTTTCCTTAATCGAACACAATACACATTTCAAAAATCATGACAATTTTAGACAGGCTGTCATCATATTGACCTCCAGGTTAGTCAAACTGTGAAATTATAAATAATAGAAAGATTTTACTGATACATGCGTTTAATTATTCCTGAAGAATAGATGTTTTGTAGATACGTGCTTAACGCAGAAAGGGGACGATATGTACTTGATGTAGCGCTGTTTCTGTAGACATACCTGCCCTGTAGGCATTTCTACTATCCAAAGGATACATCTTAAGCATTCCATTCCAATTTTTCAAACAGAAAGGATGTTAGGCTGACTGGTTTGAAGGACTTTGCCTCGGTGTAATCCTTTTTTCCCCCGTTTTGGAAGGAAGACTATATTTGCCTCCCATTCATGTAATCGGGATATAGCCTATTTCTATAGGCCTGTAACGTATATAATATTATTGAGCCTTGGTGCAATTAGATCTACTCCCCATTGCATTAGACCTGGAAATTTTACCATCCGGGCCCGCGGTTTTCAAGGGTGAACAATTTACTATCGAACCCTTAACCTCCTCTGGTGGTACGATCCGTTCTGCTTCCGTCCTATCCATCCTGTTTGCTCATTATTTCCTTGGAGCCCAGGGCTGATCTAACTTATAGCTTCCTGGAAAGTGTACCTCCATCACGACCTCGTTTGTGTGATCCAGAGTTTCCACTATCTCCCCCGCTCTATTACGAATGAATCTGATCTTGGAAACTGGATCTCTGGGAGACAATCTTTTGTAGTCTACTAACTTCAGATGTATAGGTACTCCTCATACTCGGATATTGGTTTAAGTTAGAGGTCTAGGCGCTTTTATAGATTAAGTATAGCCTCTAGCACAGCTGTGCGGGTGGTTCTTAATGCCTGTTTTTAAGCACGTACATTATCCAGCTGATAAAAGTGATATTCAGCTTTATGATCTAATATAATTCTATGAACTACATCTGTTTCTTCAATATCCAGAAAAGTTGCATCCCAATCTTGCTTTATGGCGATGAAATTACTTACCACCGATTAGAAATGAAAACAAAAGACCTTCTCGCTCAACAAATCTGAATTCGTCAGTTCAAAACACGAACAATGAACATCCTTCCCAAGGGAGTAGCATATCAAAAAATGCCTTCTTAATGTCATTCAGAGTGTACTGGAATGGAACTGACTGTAATTTAATATTAGCATTATGTATGTATATGTTGCGCAAACTTTTGTAAACAAAGTACCTACTCCATTTATGCAATTTTGAAAGCATTTTTGGAATATCATCCTCCATTAATATCCTCTTCTCTCTGACAGATTACATTGCTATAACAATCACAAAATAATTTTCATAATACATTTCAAGAAAACACCTTTCTCCTGGTACATATCTACCTGATCTGTGAAGTTGCTTGAAGGGCTTCAAGTTAAAATGTGCATTCGATTGGAGTCTCGTCTGAATTGAAGGAGACCCTGTACTCGCTATAGGAAAATCAGAAATGAATACCTATGGATAGATGGAGAGATACAATATCCTTCTGAACGCTACATGAAGACAATGGATGCAAGAGTGAAGACGGAAATGAATATTTTAGTATCAAAAGGTAAAATATTTGCACAATAGCTTCTAGATCAATGGAGACATCCTAGTAAAGTAAATTCGACACATCTTTTGCTCTTATACTATTGCTCTATTGTTGGCAATTACGTAGGTACCTTGGTATTGGTAGAGTTGTGTGCCGTGGGGATATTTAGACTTGAAAATGTAAGTAACATTTAAAACTCAGTAGCTCTTTTTGGATGTAAGTATATGTACATTGTACATGGTCTATACGTAGAATGGCTGAAAGGATTTAACTAACTTTGTTGATGCCATCTATGGACGTGTAGCACTCTAAATAGCTATAGTAGGTACATTACCTACGTTTTTTTCTTACTCATTTATAGATGACAAATCCCAACCCATTTTAATTTTACAAGCTAGGCAGCTTCCGGCATCTTCGCCTTTTTCCTGACTCCTTTTTGTGTCGAGCACAATTTTTGAATTAAATTCTGAAACTTTTTTTTCTGAAAACCCAACTGAATTGGTAATTTTTTTATGCTTATGGAACTCGGTGTTCAGCGATAATTCACGCTTAAAAATGGTGGTCCCATCTCTGTAAAAACGTCACCTTAATCCCATCAACCGCATATAGTGCACACGCGCATCAGTAATTCAGCAATAGCATCGTCTCCATCCAATCGGAGCGCCAACCAGAAGCCTTACTGAAGTCATTGGAGTGGACTCAAATCGGGGAATCTGATTATAGCGTCCGGATTTTCTCGGAAATGTACTATTTCCGATGCGAGGAACGTCCGGGTCCAGAATATTTCTATATTGTCTGGGTTTTTTAATTTTTTCATTGTCAAGAAAAGGACAAAAATAGGTTCGAAAACGCTGAATTATTAGTATTCTATGTACACCACAGTGCTCAATATCTAATGCGATGTTGCCTATTCAAGTCTATGTAATTTTAACTTTAACAATATAAAATATTTTGCTGAATTGCTCGACAATGAATTTATAGAATACCAGACACTCTTATACCATTCAAAAGAAGATGGCTTTGTGTTCACTCGGCAGTGGAACAACCTTTGCTTATGTTCGAGGACGTCAAAAATCCACCGAAAATATACATTTTTTTGTTTTGTTTATTTTTTTTAAATGCAGCAGTGTTTCTTTCAATAAAAACAACTTCTTCCAACATTTTTAAGATTCGTGATTCGTGAATGCCAAAATTCACGTAATTTATAACACAATCTTTTTATTTGTAAAATACGTCATAGGAATATTTTGTCGCCAATAACTCGTGTCCAAGAAAAATTTCCAAAATCCCAGAAATTGATTTCTTTTATCTCTTCCCATTTTCGCACCAATTGGAAGTTGGAAAAATATAGAGTATCTGACTAAGGAAATATCTCTATTTTTTAATTTAACATTTTAATTTTAATTTAAATTTAATCTCAACACATTCACATGGATGTCAGAAAATCAGTCGAAAATAATATTTTGGTCCTCGTTTTGTACTCTTTTTTTAGATCCTTTTTTGTCCGGGAAAGTCCGGGATTTTCATGCTTGTTAACTACTTTTTTCAAATAATTTTTGGCAACCTCAACTCAAAGCAAGCAACCCGTGCAAAGTTTTGAAGATCTTGCTTAGTAGATGACAGCGGCAGGGAACAGGGCTGAGGGATCTCGATTATTGGCTTTACCATGCACATGCCGGAATTTTAGTTTAGTTATGGTAGCTACTAGCACAGCACATTGGACTTTTTTTCTAATAAATAATTGGCTCAAAAGATATAGGCTTCCAAGGCCTAGTTCTTCACATCCATTGAATTTCTATTTTTTCGGACGAATGGAAGGCACCTAAAATTTTACGCCGAGCCCGAAACGCCTTAATTGCGATGAGATGATTTGCCATGACAATTATATTTTATACTCTCGGGTGTCTGTGTCTGTCAGACGTTCGCTAGAGGTGGCGGCATGGCGTATAGTGAACTTCAAGATATAATTTGTTTTTTCGGGATTCGAACCAGCACACTAACCACTGAGCCACTATACCACGAGCATCTGAAAGCCATCCAACTATAATCTTTCCTTACGACATTTCGAAATCGTTTTTAATAATTTCTTAAAAGTGAAGAAACTCAAGCCTATACCTAATATTCTGATGCCTAGAAGTAAAAACAAATGTATCACGAACCGAGAAATCCAGAAAAAGTCTAACACCAAACTACATTTATACTGAAAAATGATTTATAGCTAAATCTAATATACCAGTAGAGAAATCATACAATGTGTATATTTTCGATGTGACTCTTCAATATTGTAAGAAAATACTATCCTCTTATTATAAATACAGAGTTGTCCTTTGGTTATATCAAATTTACTGTTTATTACGAACCAGAAATTTTGTTAACTTAATAGTACTTTAGAACTTCATTCGATACCTCAACCCAATCGATTGAAACGCAATATTACTCATACTCAATACATTGTGCTTTGGTACCTACACCACTTATGGCATTTGAATGACTGTTCATATCCTCCGCACAATTGTAGCGACATTTTCATAACACACTGTAAGGAAATACGCTTCTCCAGGACGAAGTTAATGTTGCTTCAAACGTTTCAAGATAAAAAATCCAATCGATTGAAATCTCAATGAATTGAAGAATGCTGTGTGTGTATACAATACTTGTTAGGATAATGCAAAATGAAAATGTAAACTTAAGTTAAAGGATACAACATCATCCAGTCTCAAGAGCACAACTTAAAAACAATGGAAGCAAGAGTACCGTCGGAGATAAGTATTTCAATATCGTTCCGAAGACGGAATGTGAGCTCCTCGGAGTAGGTATACGTAAAATGTTTATATATCGAAGTCGAATGCCATTTATTGTGAGCGATGTCAGTATGTACTTCTGTATGTACCTATACTTAACCTATAGCTAAAATGTTTGCGTTTTTGTTGGTATATAATGGGACTTGATGCTCCTTGAGGACAAAACGAAGTAAATGCTGACATCTACAAACGACCCTAAATATCGACTACTTACCACATGGGCAAAACTTCAGTTCACAATTGACTATAACAACTTCGAAATAGTTAAAGACTTTGTCTACCCCGCAAAATGACCTCAGCGCAGACATCAACCGAAGAATCAATTTTTCCAAGCGTTACTACTATTATCCCGCAAAATATCATTGATACTAGCCAATCGCTGTTTCTTCGAGCTAGGCATCTTAAAATAAAGACTGGTAGCCATATTGTACAACGTCCTCATCATCCCGGTTGTGGTCAACGATGAAGAAGCATTCTATACTTGAAAACTTCTTGGGAAGTTTTAAGGGAAAAGATTTTTCAGCCGAACTTTGGAGAAGTTTGCATCGATGAAGTCTAGGGAAGAAAATGTAACGATTTATATGCTAAACGGCGATTTGAAATTGGTCAAAAAGTTTAAAATACAACCGCGAAAATGACAAGGGCACGTGAAGCTTGTGGAAAGCAACTCACCAGTTTGAGCAATTTTTTTTTTAGAAATATCTCATCTAAAGTGGGGCGTACAATAATTGAAGAACTATAAGTCTATCTTAAAAACCACATAGAATAGACCATCGACTTCTCCCACAAAACGGGCTTTGCCTACCAGCTGCCAGCGGACCCAGGATTTTTCGTGTACTGGTGCTGTACAAAAATCCATTGCCTCCATTGATTTTGATATTTCACACGTATTCACAGACAGGGGAATTAATTCCGGGGTTTGTGTTGAATAGGTTTAAGTTGACCCACGCGATGAACCTAGGATGTGCGGTCGATTGTCAACATCAAAATATACGACAAATCTGGCCAGTCACATGTTTATGAGTATACCTGGAATTTGGAATATTTATTGCTAATCTAAAGCGGAAAAAAAATTGGATCGCTAAAAACCTATTGGTACTTTGCCATGTTTCAATGTCCCGAGCAGTTTGCAGTGATTCTTTTAATGTATTTTAGCGGACAGAGCCAGATTTTTATACACTTCCAATACTATACAGTAACTAATTACAGTTCGGGGTGAACTTGAACATTCACTATAGCAAGCTTCTATCGTTAGCCCATTCCTAATATGTAGTTAATTGTCTACAGTTGCACACTTCAAGGTTTTCCTATACTCCTTTGTTCCTCCATGAGATCTACGGGCCGAAGCATTCGTTTCCATTCGCTTTCCGTCATGTTGACTATAGGTTGATCTCGTCTTTAGTTTGTCATTTAATCTCCTACTCCAGTCCAAAGCCCGTCAAAGCAAACATGACCAAAAACGCAAAATTTTCCTTTAGAAGTTACCGAGAATATCTTCATCCGCTTTAGTTAGTGCCCAAGCTGGAGGGTTTAAGCCATTGGTCGTTCGTGATACCGTTCTACTAATTTATTGCCTTTTCAACTCTGAGAAAAATCGTTTGGCAAGAGTAAGGCCTACTGTCCACGTATAGCTGCGCTTCATACGCACGCTTTTTGTACGCTTGCTTCCAGCTTGCTTGGAGGAAGCTGCAAGTAACTTTGACGTAGTAGAGGTCAATCTCGGCTCTGCCTATAACAACAACAACGACTCTGATAATACATAACAACTCAACAGAAATTACACGATGAATAAGGCCTACTGTCCAGATAGCTGCGCTTTATACGCTTTCTTCATTTGCAGCTTGTTGTAAGCTAGCTTGAAGCTAACTTGAAGCTTACAACAAGCTGCAAGGCGTGCGTATGAAGCGCAGCTATGTGGACAGTAGGCCTTATTCTTCGTGTAATTTCTGTTGAGTTGTTATTATCAGAGTTTATAAGGCAGAGCCGAGATTGTCCTTTACTACGTCAAAGTTTTGAGCAGTCGTTTGTGACGTTCTTTCCGATTCGTCGATGTTGTTTAATGTGTATCCCTTGTCGCGGACAGCATAGCTTAGTTTTGCCCACGCGTTGCCTTGTGTATGTAAATCAATTTTTTCCTTCGAAAGTCTAGGTGAGGTCTTTACCGACTTTGATGGAGCAGCATGCATTCTCCAAATAGTCCCCCTGCAAAGTCGAAATAATTCTGGCATGGATGCCAAAGCTAGACATGGCTCTGTATAGCTCACCTCCACAAATGCTCTAGTAGTCTATTAGAAGCGGCTTTGCAATCAATAGAACGTTGGTTTTGACTTCTTGGTTTTTCCCAAAATCAGTCGAAGTGTGAAAATATGATTAACTGTTGACTTTCCTGGTGTCAACCCACACTAGGGGTTGATCAGGGTGTTGACTAATGGTTTTAGGCGTTCACATAGTATGAATCTTGTATTAGATGTTGAGAAGGGTAATACCTGTGTAATTCAGGGTATCTCCTTTTTTGTGGATCGTTCAGACGCGATGCCGAGGTTCCAATCATCAGGCATACTCGTTCTCTATAACAAACCACCTTCAGCTTCTTTGAAGAATTTGGCCGGTGGGTCTCATTGGGATTAAGCTTAGATATTGATTTCCTTACTTACTGTTGAAGGTGGACGGAGGACGGAGGACGGAAATGTTGGCTATCAGCATCTATCTTGAATGGTTCATCTTGCCTGATGTTGCTCTTCGTCGCCGTTATACACTCCGCAGTATCAAAATTTCATTATTTTCATCACTGACTGCGCGACTTTACTTCGAGATTTGCTTCTTTATCTCTACAGGTTTCAATTTTCGGATCTTGTTGGAACTTCCTGGAGATCTCCCATGTGCCATGTCCCATACTTTCGATCGTGAGCTTCTCATGCTATTTTTTCTTCCATACTTCTGTTCCATCTTTTCCTTCTTTGGAGCGCCATTTTGTATGCCTCTTGTTTAGCTGAAGTTGGATGCCCCCATTCCACGCCAAATCATGGGTATTTTGGTGGTGGTGGGAAGACGAAACCCAATTCAACAACGACGGCATGTAGGCACCGAGCCACCACCAATATGTATGTCGTTTCGGGTAAGAGTTGATAGTGAAAGGTCAAAGTCATGCCTACATAGACTATATCAAATTGTACCAAATCAAGGAATCGCTTAAGCCATAGTATAAACAAGTCTTAATAGAAAATCCTCAGGATAACGATATACGAGTACTGGTTACCCTTAAGGAACAGGAATATATAGAATTTAGGTGCGCACTTATTTACGCCTTTTATGGTGTCCCATATCGCAATAGCAACGATCCATAAGCCCCTTGTAACATATGAACACACGCAAACACTTCCTTGAGACAATTTATTACATTTGTTTGTTATTTTTTTTTTTTATTTATTCCTATACCCGGTGGCAACAAAGTGATGTCAAAAACATGGAAATGTCTTGAGATTTTTCAATTCCACTAAGCAACCAGCTGCAGGAAGGAAGAAAGCGAAAGTATGAGACGCACACAATTCGGTCGATGCCCCATTGTGTTGTAACTCTTTGAAGAACAAGGCAACATTATGACACATTTCCCCATAACAATGACAGAAAGAAAGGATTAGAGATAATGTACAAACAAAAAGGAGAACATCGAACAGTGGGCTAAGGAAAAAGGGAAATAAAAGAGCGCAGCCAAAACACCCAAATAGCATTTTCATTTCGCTTTGTATATTTATGGCACTTTTGTTTGCTCTTACCAAGGCTGCCTGGGGTAAGGGCAATGGGGGTAGACTTGATTGCAAAAAAGCTGTGTGTGCCAAAAGTTGTTTTGCACTGTTCAACAAGAAGGATTACAGCCAAACTGAAAATTATTTTAAATTTATTCTATTTTCGGCGAAAGGCATCGTTATTTACTGGTCCACTGTGCGCCGAGCTGCAAGCCAGCCGGAACGTGGCTTGGACTGGACCTTACCATTGCCAGGCAGGCAGACAACATACGTTTTAGGGCCAACACACCATCTGTAAATAGTGTAGAAGCAGCAGAGAAAGCAAAAGAGCCAGAAGCCGGTGAGGATAATTTCTCGTACAGCACTTTGCTGTCAGTTGTTCTAAAACTCCTTCGTGAGCTGTTTAATTTATCGCCTTCAGGCGGAAATGCCGTCGTCTTATTCTTCATCAATTCTTAGAGAAAATGTTCGTTGGTGTGCGGTTTAACCAAGGGCTTATGTATCAAGCCACCATATATATATACACCACCTGGCACCTTGGGGAATGAGAAGTGGATGCTCGTTTCCGTATGTACTTAGTCATTGACGGTGTAATTCATTGGAATCACTTTTGTGCTCAATTACCTAATCTTATTTAACACGACGACGAGTTCTTAAACAAATCCTGTTCATACGCTCACGGCTAGACTCCGATCCAGGACTAATTAGTACGTCTTGTGATTAGTGCATATCTGATTTCGATTTAAAATGTGTACATAGCTTTTGCAAGGGTAGCTATATACATTTGTATAGGTGTGTGCTATTTAAGGGATTTAATTAATTAATTGTTCTGGTTCACTGAGTAAATACTTTAACGGGTGGATGAGTCTATTTAAGGAGACACCTTAAATTATTGTAAAGTGGAAATTCTTGCGCGTCGTTTGTCGACGCGTAAGGCATGTCAATGTTATTAGCACAAGTCTCTGGAGTGTACCTTCTTTGAAAATGTATATATGGGAACTGCTTCAAAGGGTACACCTACACAATGTGTACATTATATTGTTTTCACTCTCTCACCGCATCGCTTTTAAAGACATTATTATTGTTCATGGGTAAAGGTTTGTCTTGTTGCCTCTTCATTCCAATCAGAGCCACACTTTTGTTTTAAGAATTATGTAAGTATATTTTGAGAGAGATTGCCTTAACAAGAATAAGTATTCCAGACTTTACCCCTTCTCGTCCGGGTTGCTTTAGGACTACCGGCTCTCTAGTATTTGCCAAAACTTTTCTTAAATCAATTGGCACTCCAATATCCTCAAATTGGGTAGCTATCGTCTAGGTGGACAATACCTAGCCTTCCCAGCAGCGGTGCTCCAACTCTAGTTGTTGGCGCTATTCTTATTTAAACTGGGCAAGGTTTCCAATCCGGAATCGGGTCAAGGGTACACAAGGTACAAGGCATAATAATACTGATTCATAATGAGGGAGAGCTCACTTCTCCGCTATTTTTTTTTTTAGTAGCGCTGAACCAACAATCCGATCTAGCCAAATTGGCACCTCACAGATGAACTCGTCACGTCTTCATGTGACCTAGTCATTTCAGTCGTTTTATTTGAAGCCTAATAACCAGAACGAGAGCAGCTCTTGAACTCTACACTGAACCAAATTTGGTAGTGATATTGACAAAAAAGTACGTAGACTTGAAGAAATGGTGATCAATATAAGGTCAACACCTCCTGTCCGTTGTTTTGACAAATATTTTGTTTTATATAAAAAATATTGTCACTTTGAAGAAAGTTTCATCAAAACTAGTGTTCTTCAATTTAAAAAAATATTCTTCAAATTGAAAAAACATTCTTCAATTCGACGCATTGTGCATTATGAATCAACGAAATTTTCTTCATTTTTACGTATTCTCTTCTTTAAATTGAAAATCAATTCTTCATTTCAACAATTCACTTTATTCATATTAAATAAATATTCTTCAATTTGAATCATCGATTTTCTTCAAAATAACTTATTTATTGATCATTGTGACACATCTATTTCTCAAAAATGATGATAAACAAAACAACAAAAAAACATTTTTTTAAGGTCAAAAACATTTTTTTTTTCTTTTATTATCATTAGGTATATAATACAATTGAAAGTTTTTTTTAACTTACATTTTTATAAGTGATTTAACTTAAATATGTTTTTTTTTCTTTATTGGACTTGACTTGATGAAAGCAGGTTTGGGTACAGGTCCTAGCTAAATTTGGAAAAATTAAACAAATCGATTAAAGTTTGTTTAGTTCTGTCATTTAGAAATACAACGACTTACCTACCGCCCAGTTATGATGATCATTGGCTGATTATTTGCCTTGATACATCTATTCCGCACATTTCCCTCGGTTTATCGAACTAGGAGAAAAAATTATAATAAAAAGTGAACGTTTTTTTTAAACTCATTAACTGCGATTATATTTTTTTCTAGAAAGGAAGTGATGAAAAATATTTATTTTACTTACGTTTTTCTTATACAATTATACAAGTCTGTTTGTGAAGTTTGCTCAGTTGCCTCACTTTAATTTATAATTTCCTTGACACAACTTTACTTTGTCACACTTATAATAAAAGTTATCACTTCGAGTTCAATATTGCACAATAAAAATGAAACTTCTTTAAATTGACGAATTTCTTCAATTTGAAGAAAAAAACGATGAAAAATCTAAAAATTTGTTATGAAAAATTGTTGATTTGAAGAACTGATTCTTCAAAAATTAATAAAATATTTTCTTCAATATCACCTACGGGATTTAGTTCAGTCAACGACTTCATTTTGTCAATATGACGAAATTTCATTCGTTTGAATAAAATACTAAATCGGACAGCTGTTGAAGAAATTGTATTCATTTTGAATATTAAATTTTCAATAAAACGAAAAGTTTGATGAAAAATTGTCGATTCGAATAATAAATTCTTCAAAGATTGATAAAATATTTTCGTCCATATGACCTACGCGATTTGGTTCAGTGTACAAGCAAAAGAGGATGGAAGAACACCGGCTTCTCCGGAAGAAAAAGAAAGAGCATAAGAAGCGTTCGATCGAGGAAATTGACAGGTGTTACTCCAGGAATAATGTTCGAAAGTTTTATCAAAAGGTAAAAAGAACGTGTTACGGGAACAATACCCGAATAGAGACTTGTAGAGATGAACAAGAAATCTTGTAGTGGAGTCACCAGTCGGTGCTGAGCATATGGAAAACCCATTTCTGCAGACTGTTAAACGGCGAAGACGACACAAATTCTGCTGTCAGGCAGAATGAACCATTCAACCTGGGCGAAGAAAGCCAAGACTTCCATCCACCTGACCAAAATTAAGTGATCCACATATCCAGGCTGAAGTCCAACAAGGCGGCTTAACTCCCGAGGTTTTCAAAGCAGCGTGAGATGGCTTGCTAGAGAGCATACACCAACAAAGGGGATCCTCTAAACTGTGCCAACTATAGAGGCATCAGTCTCCTTAACATCGCTTATAAGATCGTGTCTGCCGTACTGTGTGAACGCCTGAAACCTTTTGTCAACGAACCGTTGGTCCCACAACCGACCAAATATTCACACTACCTACCACCTGTTTATCTACTTTAAGGCCACATATGACAGCATTTATAGATACGAGTTATATAGAGTCATGTTTAGTTTTGGCATACCTGCCAAACTCGTCAGATTGTTCAGAATGACGATGGAGAACGCTCGCTGCTCCTTAAAGGTAGGAAACAATCTCACCGAGGCATTAGATGTCAAAAAAGGATTTAGAAAAGGTGATGCGCTGTCATGTGACTTTTTCAACATCATTCTAGAGAAAATTGTGCGAAACTTGCAAGCCAACACCCGGGGCACAATTTTTCATAAGTCTGTGCAATTATTTGCATACGCTGACGACATCGACATCATTGGCAAAACGCAGTGAGCTGTCGCTGGTGCATTTGCAAGTATCAGTACAGAGACGGCAAAAATGGGTTTATTGGTGAATGAGGGCAAAACAAAATATTATGCTGTCAACAAGCTCTAACTATAGAATAGGGCCAGTCTTCGAATTGTTGGGAGTAGCAAAGTCATTATGCCTCCCGGACCATAGCAGTGTGAGTGTCTTCCAAACGGAGTTTGGGACAGTGACAACAGTACCCTGTGAGTCTGTAGTAGGGGCACTAAAATTTATGATCTTTTTTATAGACTGGCTGGCTTGGCTAGCTATAAAGCAAAAAATGCAACAGAAATAAAATCTGCAATCTTTGTGAAAAGTTTTCGCGAGGATCTCACGATTCTTGGAACACAACTTAATGTATCGCTCTGTTGGGTTTTCGGAGATGATTACATTCTAGAAAAAGGGACGAATTAAGACAATTTTCGCCAGCTTTATCAGAACAAGCAGATCCATCTGAGGATACTTATCTTAATTTAAAAAAAAGCTTCAACTAATTGTAGTAACATGTAGGTATCCAAGCAGCTCAACAATTAGGCTTTATGAACGTCCATCTTGACTCAATTGCATCATCATCTGTAAGAAGCTTAATATACTTCGTAAACTTAAACAAATTCTTGATCTTATTAGGCCTTAGTCGATTAATAGTACCTATGTCTGGCCTATCTACTAAAATCCTGCAAACAAAATTAAAGATAAATTTGTACTCCTTGCCAAATCGAAAAGATGAAAGGATTTAGTTAGCTGCGCTTAAAATGTATACAACTTTGTATTAAAATCAAATCAATTGTTTTTTTTTTTTTTGTTCTTGCTGAAAACAACCGCAAAGTATGTATATCCCCAAAGCATCAGGCAATACAGGCCATTTAAATCTCGTCATATCCTTATAGCCATGCCCAAAAATTAACGAACCATAGAATATGCTTCCTTTGTTCGTTTTAGAATTTAATTTTATAAAAAAAAAGGAGAATTTGTAGTCTGTCTTCCTGCTGACAGAATGAGAATTTCGATTGGTTTGCACGAATTGAAACCACAATGGCATACCATTAACCACAACACAGCACTCTACAGTCTACATCGAACCAACATCAAGTTCTGGAGAATAAAATACATTTTAAGGAAATTCCCATGTCTATCAACTTGCCGGCAGTAACATTGCCAAAACGACGACGAAGACCAAAAGCAAAAGGAAAATCAACAAATCAGCTTGTGGCTAAATAGTCGGTATATCGAAAGTATCGAGAGAAAAAAAAAACAATAAAAGAAGCACACGCTGAGATCGACAAAGAGTCGTGCTCCGCATAGTCCGTGTCCGTGCCCCCTCACATACCTACCTTATAAGATGACATAAATAACGATTACTTTTCCACCGGATCCAGGCATCCTTTTGAACACTGTTTGGTGAACATATCGATTCTGGCGGAAGGACATTAATTTCGATGCAAAAATGCAAAGACGTAGGCAATATATGGCTGGCTCTGGGAGAATTGACGCAAACCCGTATGCGACGGAACATTTTGTTGACCTTAAAAATGGAGCAAGGTGTTAGGGCAGAAAGCAGCAAAGAATGCCAATAAGTCTCAGTGAATAATTGGTTTTATGACAGCAATAAACTGCATTTAGATTAGGTTTGTATGCCGAGCAGACCTAATATTTATGTATGGTGTAGCCAGTTTTGTTTGATTAATTTAATTAGTTTGGGTCTGTGCTATATATCGGCCTTTTATTGCGTTTACGAATGTTATCGTAGTGCTTATTCTAAAATAAATATTTTAAAGTGGAATTGGGCCTTAATTAATATTGTTTTTATCCTCTCCAGCCAGTCCGATCCATAGCACTGTAGGGGAGAGCGGGGCCAAAGTAACACTTTAAAACCGATGCTCCTCGTCTTCCTACAACTTTGTAAATCTGTGGCCACAGGGAAAAACCGCTAAAGTCGATTTTGAAAAATTTTCAGGAGAGCACTTTTAAGATTCGACGAAAAAATTTAAATTACAAAATGGCTCCGGTTAATCCGCGGAAAGTCTGATTTTCCTGAAAGTTATATGTAAATAAAGGTAATTTAAGTCTCTTTCGGTCTAACGTTTCATAATCTATTGATCATTCTTATTTCGAGCGTGGTAAGCAAAATAAACACTTAAGCTGTTATGGCCTAACACCACTTTAAGGCAAACAAATCTTAAGTCGAGTTTAGCTGACTTTAGCTGATATTCCTTGATATTCCGACAACCAAATTCGATTTTAGACATTTTTTTAACTATAAAATCAAAAAAAGGGAAGAAATATCACGCGGAAAAACAACCAAACTCAACTTTAGCTGTTATTACTTGAGATAAAACAAAAATGAGTTCCTCTTAAGTCGACTTAAGACTTGTTTTTGTGTAGTTAAGTTGTTTTGCCCTAACGGCGTTGTAAAAATCTGACTTTAGTTGTTTTGTTTTCGGGACTTGTACCTTCAAATTTGAAGATAAAAATATAAAAAAAAAAACAGCTTATAGATTTGGACATGCTTAATCTAATGGCATTAAAAACTCAATTTCGTCTAAACTCGACTTTAGTTGTTTCTGCTTGTGGCCACAGATAATAAGTCAGCCAAATCTTTCATCAAAGCAAAAGCCATCTTTAAATAAAAAAAATCAATAAAAAAAATGGAAAAACCTGTTCGGAATACAAGTCTAGATATAGCTTTCAAAAAAAATGTTGTTGTTTCAACTTACAACAACAATAAAAACAATAGTTTTTGTTTTTTAGAAAATATCAATTTATTTTTAACAAGTAATAAACAAAATTAAAAACATAACTCTTCATTCAGTAACATAAATTCTTATTCTAAAAGATGGCTCCATGAAATTCGGGTCTTATGAAAAAGGCAAAAAAAAAAAAAAAAAAATATTAAAAAAGGCCCCAAAAAATTATCTAGTATCTAACCAACAACAAGGTTTTGTAGTCGGATTTTTGTGTGATTTTCAGTTGTTTGGGGCCTTTTTTCATTAATAATTTGGGGTAACATTTCATTTTTTCGTGAAATTATGCCCCAATGTAAATTCGATTCTAATATTAGGGTTTTTTGAAGAAATATCAAAAAAATGAGAAAATTGCTCCAAATACAGAATAGCCCCAAACTCAATGAAAAAACGCGAAAAGTAGGTTAAAATCAATTCTAAATACATATTATGATCTCCTTAAGGCAGGAGTTCCCTAACTGTGCGTCGCGACGCCCTGGGGCGTCGTGGCGGTATCCTAAGGGCGTCGCAAGACGGTACGTACAGACCGCTTGCACGCGACGTTCCATAAACTTTGAGCTCGCTTTAAAATTCAATTTCTTTAATTTTTTGAACAAAGGAAGAGTTCAATATATGTACGTAGCATTTCATTTCTCTGTACGAATGACAAGAGTGAGGTCGAAGCGAAATCCAAATCCCCATTATAGCCGCATCCAATTCGAAGATAAAACGCATTTGTGTTTCCCGCTTAATCCAGGCAGACTTGATCTCTTTAAAAAAAAAAAATAACTTAAACGGCTCTAATTTTCTCAATAATTTTTATTGAATAAAAAATAAAGCAGCAAAAAAATAACATGACAAGATAAATTAAAGTAATAAAATTAAAAAAACGAGTAGCCGCATAGTTAAATAAGGATTGGGACGAGTCGATGTTGGCATTTGTCTCATCTGGAGTTTTTATTATTCAGTTAATGATTCCAAATCCAGCATGCGGCGGTTCGTGGAAGAGAACCCGAGGCAGTCAATTCCTCGCCGTGCACAAGAAGTCGACTTTTCGCAGATTTCATCTTGACGAATTTTGCATCAGTACTTGGGCCGACACCCGTACAAGATCCAACTGATGCAGAAGATCAAAGTTAATGACCATAGACAACGCCGTTTGTTCGCTGACAGGCGCTTCGGAGCCCAAATTTGGCCAAGAAATCATCTTTAGCGACGAGGCGCATTTTTGGATGAATGGCTATGTCAACAAGCAAAATTGCGATATATGGGACGACGCCATTTCAACATCGACCCGTCCTTATTGAAAAACCCTTTAATGAATTTTCGTAAGATCAGCTTCTATTCACATATCTTTTAGAAGGGCGTCGCAAAAATCGTACAACCTGTATAGGGAGTCGCAGTATGAAAAAGTTTGGGAACCCCTGCCTTAAGGAATATCACCCCAAACTCAATGAAAACCCCAAATTACAATAAACATTCAAGAAACCAGTAAGACAATTATCTTCGACTATGCCGAAGCTCAAATACCCGGTACTATATTATTGTAAAATAAAAAAAAATATTTTATTATTAAAAAATTATATATTTGTATGGGAGGTGTGGGTACTTTTTATTCGACCAAGCTCATTTTTTGTGAAAATTTTTTAAATATTATTAAAACAATATGTGCAAAGTTTAAACTGGCTATCTTTACTGTAGCTATTTAAATTTAATTTTTAACATAAAAAGCTATATAAATCTGATATTTTTGTATGGGAGGTAGTAGTAGTTTTCATCCGATCTTGCTCATCTTCGAACTTAGCCTCAGTTTGGTGGATAAAAGCTTACATACCAAATTTCAAGTCGATAGCTCTTAAATTACGGCCGTAATCGTGCGGACAGACAGACAGACGGACAGACAGACGGACATCGTTAGATCGACTAAGAAAGTGATGCTGATCAATAATATATATAGTTTGTCATACCTACAACGCCTCCTTATGGGCGTTACAAATGGAATGACAAAGTGAATATACCCTCACCACAGTGTGGTACCGGGTATAAAAATAAAAAAACTGTTTGGAAAATTAATAGCCAGCAAATTTTGAACATTTATTTTCTCAAACTTTTTAAAACTTAAGGGCAGCTCAGTTTTTGAATTAACTTTCAATTTTAGCTTTAGTAAATTCGAGAAAATAAAAGTTAAAAACAAATAAAAGAATTCGGGCGAATGACTATGATCGATGTGTACTCACAAATTCAATTGTCTGTAAGTTATTTACTCCTTGAAACCTGTAGCGCCCTTGTAAAAACGATATATGTAATTCGCGATTCTTCTAGTAGATTTTTGTTTTGATACCAAAATAAGAAAATGAAAAATGACTCCAAATGGTTATGGTACGAAAAATTATCTAAACAAAATGCAAAAAGTTCCCAAAACGGTGAAAATACTTCCCAATTTCAGAATAATTTTTGTTGTTGTTTGCCAATCATTATTTTGGGGCAATTTTTCATTTATTTGGGATAATTTTGCATAAATGGAATGGAATTTTGTGGGTGCTTTTTTCACCTAATTTCATGGAGCCCTGAAAAAAATATTTATTTATTTATTAAAACTAGTAAATTAAAAAATTAATTTATAATTTAATATCGAAGAAGGCATCAGGGTAGCAAGACCATAGATGCCGTTTACTATTTTATAAGTATTTGTACGTTACATTACATTATATTAGAATTGCCAATAAGGATATTGTATTTATTTTAGTATGTATGTAATGTATTGGTATTTTTTATTTTTATACCCTCCACAGGAAGGTATATTTACTTTGTCATTACATTTGTAACGCCAAGAAGGATTCACCGGAGACCCTATAAAGTATATATACCTATTCTGAATCAGGATCACATTCTGAATCGATTTAGCCATGTCCGTCTGTCTGTCTGTCTGTTGAAAACACGATAACGTCCAAACGAATTGACCTAGTTATATGAAATTTTGTGGGAGGACTTATTTTTACCGTGGTTAGGTTCTTATTGAAAATGGGCTATGTCGGTCAAGTAGTTCTGGTACCTCCCATACAAAACCACTCTTAGACCCATCTATTTAAATCACGATAGAGTCCAAACGAATCGACTAAGGCGACTGAAATTTTGTGAGAGATTTTAATTTTACGGTTGTCAGGTTTGTAATAAAAATGGTCCATGTCGGTAAAGTAGTTCCGTTACTTTCCATACAAAGTCAATATTCGACCAATTTTTCTCTCTAGCTGTTGGAAACACCATAGCGTTTAAACGAACCGACTTAAATGAATAAAATGTTGTGGGAGGACTTCTTTTTACCGTTGTCAGGTTGGTATTAAAAATTGTCTATGTCGGTCAAGTAGTTCTGGTACCTCCCATACAAAAACAATATTAGACACAGGCATGTACCTGTACAGTACATACAGTGGAGGGTATGGTCAAAGCATCGGCCAGGCCGATGATAACACTTTTACTTGTTTTTATATGTCTTTAAATTTGTTGTGTAATTTTTTTTTTATTCGCTTTTGTCAGATGGGTTTAGGATGCCTGCCAGCTGCTTTTGTATCTCATCAGGTGAGTTTGAAATTATCACTTGCTGAGAAATCGGGCATTCTGCGAAAATATGCCGTATTGAGAGAACTACCCTACAGTTTTCGCACATCTCTGGAGGTTTTTGAGTAAAGTAGTGACTACTTTATTGTGATTTGCTATAGGCTGATGTCGAACTTGGGGAAATGGTGTTTCCAGTGGGGTGGAGAGGAAAGGCTTCGAGGAATTTTTAAAGGAATGCAACCATGAGCAGAAATAAGCGTTAATATGTTGCTTAAAAAGGAAATAGAGTTTTCCGAGTTGTGTTTTTCCCTTGTAAAGTTTCTTGAGGAATTGCATGAAGAGGATGGGATATATCCGCAAGCGCCTTGCTGATTAAGCTTACTGCTCGTTTTTGTCCCAGTATTTTGAGGGATTTGTGACCAGCTTCAATTTAGTACAATTTCTAGTACAATGGAAGTAAAATCTTGTACGAATTTCGCAAAATTGTCAGATTTATTCGAGCACAACTCAGATTTAGTTTTTTTTGCTGAAATGCAATAGGTACTTTCACAAAATTTCTTGGTAGGTATCAGGATCAGGAATCAGTGGGCGCAGTAGCGCAGTGGTTAGTGTGCTGGACTACTGTGCGAGGGATCCCAGGTTCGATCCCCGGAAAAACACAAATTACATCTTAAGGTTTTTTCTACTGCGCCTGCGCCACCTCTCGCGAACGTCTGACAAACATCCGAGAGTATGACTGTCATGAAAAAGCTTCTCAATTCAGCCGTTCGGACTCGGCATAAACTTGTAGGTCCCTTCCATTCGTTCCAAAAATAGAAACTCACACAAAACGAATGGTTGCGAGAAGCTAGGCCTAGGGTGTCTACCTGCTTGTTGCGCCACCTATTTATCTATTTTTTATAAGGAATCAGGACGCAAATACAATAATGTATTCAAAAATAGAGTAGAGACTTCTGGTTATACATTTATTTATTATTTTCCCATTTGAAAAAATGAAAATAAAATATACAGAACACGTTTTGTGGTTTAGGTAAACATTTTCATTTTACATAAATGTATTATGTACTTAAACCGTGAGTTAGACACTATACTTTCTCAGGATCGAAAGTTAGAGTCGACATTAGGGTTAACTCTAGGATAAATTGGTTATTAGTACGCAATATTTTTTAGTTTCGACTTTTGCATTCAAGTCGAGTCTAAATTTGATTGTTGGTAAGGCACGATGTGTGTAAGAAACTTTTGTATGATACAAAAAAGTCCCATCTAAATGTTCCTTAAATGTGAACGAACACGCTTAGGAAATACATGCATTTCTGAACTCTCAAAGAATAAATGTCACAACTGAAAGTCATAAATGTCAGTTCAGTTGTGTTTATGTTGGTCATTTGTGAAATTGAAAAAAAACGACACGGAATAATATTTCAATTAAAACGAACCTTATAATATTGGAAGAATTAGCATCGGTAAAAAGCAGAAAAGAAATATGTGCCAAATTTAAAATCGCAGCAAGTAGGTATGTACTTTATCAAAACTAATTAAAAACAAAGAAGATCTAAATAAAGAAAAATATAAAAGCAAATGCTTACAACGAAAAGGAAAATATGACATTTTAGACCAAGCCATGAACAAATGGTTTGATAAAATGATTGAAAAAAATGCAGAAATCACCGGTCCGATACTACTCGAAAAGGCTGAACAATTTGCAATTCAACTTGGAGTTCCAGTCTTCAACGCCAATAGTGGCTGGCTCCAACGTTGGAAAAAGCGTTTCAATATTGCATTTAGATAGCTGCACGTAGAAAGTGGTTCCGCCGACACCGAAGCCGCTGGTCATTTTTTGGAATTAGTATTGCCTGAGATTTTCGATAAATATGACGAGGAGAATACATACAACGCAGACGAAACGGGCTTTATTATAAAGCTATTTCTACTGGAACGAACGCAAGGAATGGCCAAGAAGTTAATGCTGACAAATTTCCAAAAGACAGAGTAACTTTACTTTTTGTGCAATGCGTCTGGCAGAGACAAGTTAGTTTTTGCCATTGGAAAATACAAGCAGCCAAGATGCTTTCGAAATAAACAAATTCCAATCGTCTACAAATACAATAAAAAGGGATGGATGACAAGCAGCCGAGAAATAATAAAGGAAGTAAATGATTTAATGAAAACAAAAAAAAAAAAACAAATAATACTTCTCCTGGTTGACAACGCCTCTTGTCACAAATTAGATTTTAAGCCGATATTGAATATTGAAATCAAATTATTGCCGGCCAATACGACGATAGTCTTGTGCAACCCTTAGACCAAGGTATGTATGTTCGATACATGTAAAAAAAAAATATTTTTGTACAAGGCATTCCTTTTAAGGTACCACTCATTCCTTTAAATCACATTACCGCAAGTGCTTGGTAAGAAAACAAATTCTTGCCCTAGAAGTAGGAAATATGAAAAGTTTTTTGAGAGAAATAAACTTATCTACTCACTGCTCTTAAAATTGTCAAACGATCTTGGTGGATTGTCTTACCACGAGCTATAGAAAACTGTTTCAAAAAAGCTGGCAATTATGAAAGAAATAATGAGAACTTCGGTATCCAAGACAACTTTTTTAAACTAACATTTAACAAAGCAAGCTTATGTTACAGACTTCTCAGAACCTGACGATTTTGTTGTTGAGATGCAAAGTGGTATCGACGAAAACTTTGAAAACAAAGAAAATGGTGAAATTTGACAGAAAGAACAAAATTGACAAAACTGGAGGCATTATCGGACCATTCTTCTTCGAAAATGCGGCTGGTCAGGCAGTAACAATTAATGGTGTTCGTTATCGTGACATGATAACCCAGTTTTTAGTACCTAAATTACAAGATATGGATGTGACCAACATCAACATGTGGTTTCGACGAGACGGTTCCACATGCCGTACAGCCAGAGAAGCAATTCAATTACTGCATGAGTCATTTTCTAATCATGTATAATCGGCCGTTTTCCGATCAGAATTTTCTTGTGATTTAACGCCATTTTTCTTTGGGAGCACGGGTCAGCTAGTATCAAATATACACACAATTCTATCCAAAATAGAAATGCATGACAAAAAAAGACACTGTGTGAAGAAAAGGACCAAAAATACAAACATTCAAAAATTGTAGAAACCCGCTTTTTAGGCACCCACCGCATAACTTTCTTCGCTGAGGTCCAATGTTTTCTCTACCACGCGATTTTGAATTCTAAGATGAACCTTTTTGAAGCTGCTATACTTCTAACCCCGCTCTCCCCTACGTCAGTTTATTCGTGTGCAAAACAATCCAATTTAGCCATGTCTACGGGTAGCTCAACCATTGTACCTATTCTCTTAGAAATCCTGCGATCCTAAACATTTTTTATTTCATTTTCGTGAGCCAAGAAACATCGTTTTCCACGTACCCTGTTAAATCTTGAGTACCGATTACCTAACTGCGGTGCGACATAGTCCTGACGTATGCTACCATCCATTCGGTAATCAAAATTTGGCCCACAAAAACCACTCATTTTGATTTGATGAAACTCATACCGTTACCTCTGATTCTGACTTCACATCCGTTGCATTCAAAATTTGAATAAACATTCTCTAAATTCCCAACGAATCCTTGTAAGAACTCATAAAACGCTCTTCTACGATGGGTTAAGAATAGAGCCAAGTACTCGTATAATAAAACGTGGCCTAAATTTATATTATGCGTGTTTACGTGCAGGTTTACTTTTGAATACTTAAAAAAAAAAAACAAAAACATTTTATGATCTTCTCTATATAGTACTCGAGCAGCCTCATGAGATAATTGCAGGATACTGCGGCTCCCGCGGCTCCAGCACTAGACAGCTTGTCTAAGCACCCTTCGCATTTTGATGGTTTCTGATGGAATGTCACTCCGGCACATTAACATAATTCTTTTCTCATTCTGAAGCATCTAAGATGGCATGGTCTAACCCAGTTACGAGGGTTCCCACTCTCAGTATTTAGTTATGATGGGTCTCCTTTGCCCTATGCATATGCAAATAATGTTCCATTTGATGTAGGTGGATGGCTTTGCTTCACCAAACTGACAGCAAATAAAATAAGCATACAATCGAGAACGGATGCGAGTCCCAAGACAACCGTGGTATAGACTGTATAAGTGTATAGTATACATTGGTACACCATTAGCGTACGTTCCCAGGCAGGCTTCCGTGCATTCCTAATGTTTGTTGTTCCCTCGATTTTTTTCTAAAGAATCTGATTGAACGGGTTGCTCTGCTTGTGTATGACGACGATGTTTTTGGAACCTCCCCGACATATATGCACACACAGAGAGACTTCCTCGACGCTAAAGTGTTGCAAATGTGTCCAACATGTTATGAATTTCAATTTCAGCCAAAAGACTCGTGAAGCAGTGTGTCCTTGGTATACATTATGCTTGTGTGAGAATGGAGTTAAATGTTTGTCCTCATCATCATCATCAGCTGCAGGGGAAATGGCATAAGTATCGCAATAGCAATCACTGCCATCATCGCCCTCATCACCGGGCCTCTGAGATCGGCTGTGAGCCAACAATGGCATCATAGTTTCTTCCAAACAAAACCGTTGTGCATTCCATTCCTGCGTTTAGTTCATCGAGTATACGGTTATGAGCAGACAATAAATATCTGGCTCTAGGACTTGGTAGCGGTGCTCGTGCATAGGCACTTCTGTCTTGACGGCTTCTAAACGCTGTGCTATTGTCAGAAAAGGAGGCGACAACAACTATGGTGGTGCGTACGAATACCTCCCAACGGCATATACTAAAATTTTTAACTGTCTCCTCACTCCCGAACTCAAAGCGGAGTGTGTGCAACGCTTCAGATGCTTCTGTGTGAATAATTTTATATATTTGTATAAAAGTGCATACGGCACAAGGACAAATGCTTTTCGCGTACGTCATGTGCACCAGCGTTCATTCCCTGGCATCTATTCGCTGAATGAAATACCACATCGACCTCCCCCCGCATTAAACGCTCGCTGTCACCGTCAAATGCTGGGGATGAAAAGGATTCCGTGAGGAGTTTTGTATGCGGAATCCGACAAGTTGAGGGACGAAAAATCTGTGTCACACAGCGGTTATGTAGATTTTATTGATTTACCTTTGCAAAGGATGCAGCAGCATCGTCATTCAAAGGACGATGAATTTCGAGACATTTATTCACACACATACACAAAGGAAGGATAGTTCCATTTGCGAGGGAAACAGGACATAATTTTTGCAGCGACACTGACACTAAGGTGTGCGCAAACTGAAGATGAAATCTTACTTCGAGGATCATTTTTATAAAACATATTCATACGTTTGTACCTGATGCCTGGTAGAGAGTCCCACGTCTGTCGTTTTGCGAGAAATTGCATTCAATTTCTAGGAGCACAAGACGCCGAAGCTTTTCTTGATACCAGATATATGTATATCCTCCCCCCAAGAAGTATACAAAAATAAAGCAAAGGGAAAAATAAAAAATACACAACCTCGTTATCCTACTAGTGTTGTGGGAGCACTATACAGTATACACATCCACTAGATAAAGGATTCTTTTCGCATATAGCGGATTGTAGATTTCCACAACGCATTATGCATATCCCTACCCTACTCTACTCATATAATTTAGTTGAGGGGATGCGTGTGTATAGAATTGAAGGCAAATCCTGAGAAAATGAAATGTAAGAGAAAAAGCTGCATACTAATAAGTTGAATTCCTCGTCATCGTCACATTCGCGTCGAACGTTTGATATTTCAGTTGTAGTCGCAACAATGCCACCTCCTTTGTCGTCGTCGTTGCCATCGTCACCATCACGGATCGTGAACACCTCGAGCGATAAATACTTGCGAAAGATATCCTTTGTCGTGCATTGTTTGTCAAGATGTGTTTCAGGAAAATGTTTGTGCCTGGTGCAGGTTGCTTTTGCAGAGAGTGGAAGCAAACCTTGAGACGACTCGAGAGGTTGTGTTTGCTTATTATTTGCACTTCTACTTGTCGATTGGTGGAAGTGTGAAACTGTGAGCTTGTGAGTTAAAAGACAAATAATAATTCAATGTACAAAGGAGGAGATGAAAAATCATTCCGTATGCGTAGTTGAAATTATATGGAAGATTACAGCTTTGTGAAAGCGGAAACTGATGCATTTGCATAGAGTTCTGCGTTACGGAGTGCGCAATTTATTTCAAATGCTATCTCTCTATTCTGCGTGACGTCATTTGAATTTCATTTGCCTCAAGAAGATATGAATAATGAAAACTAGACCACCTCGCACATTCATTAGTAAATATAGTAATATGTACTTCAGTATCCGGGGAACAAACAGTCGTATGACTGATCACTGAAAACCACCAAATCCCTTGGAATCAAAGTTAAGAAAAAGGTCCACCTGGGAAACAGGGGAATTGAATGGTTGACGGTTGAAACGATTGGACCGGGTAGGTACTACTTCTCGGTACTGGTCAGGAATCCTTGAATGCCATAAAGACCCGGATCTTGAGCTACCAGTTTGGCAGCGGACGGTGTGGCGACTTAAGAAGTGTGACGAGATCTCTGGGCTAGCCTCGAATGTGTCAAGTAAGAACGCAACTCCAAAAGGAGCAGTCCGGCACAAAGAAGATTGTAATACTAGCCTCTCTGGTGGGTATCTAGATGCCATAGTCATTGACTTCTTCTGGGAAGAAAACTTGTAACTGATGACGAGGCAAGAGCACGCATGAGCAATAGCTCGATGTCAGAAAAGTTAAGATACCACGAAAATACGCCCTTTTGTCAAAATAGAGTTACGCAGGCATTGTGCACAGCCGCCATGCAGCAGGGGCCAGAAATCGATGGCTTTCTTGTGCACAAGGCAAAACATTTCTTTGTTCCGCACCTAATGTGATTTTTTTTTTGACTACACACAAAGCACAATCAACCAGAGTTAAAACAACAACAAAGGTAATAACGAGTGTTAGCTATAAAATTCACACTCGCCCTAAATTGGGAAAACCACTAATATCAGGCGAGTGCGAGTGACAGTCGCGATGGAAACGAATAATACCAATTTGTTGATAATTTTACCATATACAGTTGATCTTGGTCGACTCACAGAAATTAAAATTATTTCTGGCATCTTCCCAATCCCTCTTGGGAGAATAGCCGGTGCATTGTCAGACATCTTTCGAATTAACCATCGGACACCTCTTTTTAAAAATAGTCGAACTGCGGTATGTTCGAAGATGTAATAAGTTCGGGGAAATCTTATTTGACTAAACAGTAAACATAGTAATTGAGAAGTCTTACCAGACTTTTCGTAACTTTGAGGTAATATTGATTGAATTAGTACTAAAAGACCGATTACTTTTCAAAGTGTTTCGAGAAAGTGTTTGCAATTTTTGTTTGGTTTGGTTTTTTTGTTGGGTAGTTCCACGGCCTTTGTCAAATTTTGCCCAATCTTCATAAAAAGAACACTGCTTGCCGAATACCTTAGATGGTCTAAAAATTTGAGGTCTTTTTTTTTTGTATGAAAACTGTCACCAGGGCGTATACGTACTATTTTTGTACATCTGGCACATCAAACGAGTTAAAAAATTCCGTCGGGTAGTTGGTCGCTTTATCCTCGTCGGTCACGCTGTCAACGGATTTGTACGAATGCAGCAGTGCTCCAGCGATTTGACTTTGAATAATGAAATTCAATCTATCGACGTCCTTATTCTTCGCTGCTAGTATTGCCCGTTCACTATTCCAATCGAGATTTTTATAATTTTGTGCAATTCCGGGAAACACTGGTGATGAGTTCCTTCTTTGACGATGTGAATTCGCAAACAATTTCCGGGAACGATATCAATCCAGTCGAAACATCAACGGGAATTTGGCCATTGCCAAGCGCCAGCAGGTTAACTTCTCTGATTTTTTTTTTTTTTAGATTTAAAGATTTTTATTAACTTTTAGTTTACATTATATAATTTACCCGCAAAGCAAAGTGCTTATCTGCAGGTGGTTGTATAGAAATTTAGATTTGAAGTGATTTTTAAATTTTAATTATTTCACTACACAAGTCAATTTAATTAATAATTTTAGTTTCAAATAATTTCAATAAGTTTTTATAATTTTACTTTACAAAATGCAATTCAAGTAAATACTTCTTTATCTCTTTTTTTCTTTTTTTAAAATTTGGAATGACTTTCAAAAATTTAGGAAGTGCATTGAGTAGTTTGGGTATTGTACATCTTAGCTCTCGATTTCCGTAAAGGTTGTATGTTTCAGGAACGTCTAACATCTCTTGGGCTCGTCTTCTTGTGTTGATCGTGTGGCGAATAGGTTGCAGAAAACGCTGGTCGTTCATATAGTACAGCAATGCTGTCATCTGGAAGATTGCTTTTACATCTAAAACTTTAAAATTAGAATTACTAGTTCTGATAGTTTTAAAAAGACGATGTTGTAGGTTGGATATTTTGTCTAAATGAGATTTCGCTGCGTTTCCCCAGGCCAGGATCCCGTATCTTATGCGCGACTCAGCTAACGAGTAGTACACCTGCTTTTGCACTTCAAGATTTGAATATCACTTAAGATACACCATTGCAAAAATAGTGCTCTTTAGCTGAAGACGCAGGACATTAATATGCTCTCGCCACAGGAAATGCTCGTCGATGGTTACTCCGAGATATTTTATGCATCTTACTACCTCTATTGGATCGATGTTCGCTGATGGTGAAGAGCAGCCATTTCGATGAAAAATCTGGACAGTTTCCGCCCGCTTAGTTGGAGCACGTATATGCATCACCTTTGTTTTGGACGCATTTATAACCAGCCCGTTATCATGACACCAGTTCGAGACGGCGTTGAATTCATTCTGTAATATCTCCTCGGCAGAATTTAAATACTTGTGTTTTACCACGATTGCAATGTCATCGGCATAGGCATACGCAGTACATTTTTTAAATACTCTCAAAAGTTCGTTAGTAAATAATATGAACAGTATAGGGCCTAATTTGGAACCTTGTGGGATACCATACTCGCTTGCTTTTTCACTGCTAACTGTATCCGAAACTTTGACTTTCATCGTTCTATCAGTCAGATAGCTTCTAAGCCAATTGGCTAGTACTCCTCTTAAGCCATTTCTACTAACACTTTCCAGTAGCTTTTCGTGGGTCAGAGTATCGAATGCTTTGCTAAAATCGATGAAGAGCACAAGTACGTGATGGCTTTTGTTTAGTCCAGCATTAACCGTATTGTTAAACTCACCCAATAACGACCCGGTACTCTTACTTTTTTGAAATGCGTACTGGTTTGGGTGTATCACTTTGTGTTTGGCCATAAAACTATTTAGTCGACTAACAATCACTTCCTCCATACATTTTTCAACCGCTGACAAAATCGCTATTGGTCTATAGTTTTCAACGTTATTTTTTATTCCTCCTTTATATATTGGGCGAAAGATCGACGTTTTCATCAGCTTTGGAACATAAGACTGACATATACTACGGTTTATAATCTTTGTGATTACTGGAGTGAGGTAAATAGCATTTATTCTCAGATCAACTGGTCTAATATTGTCCGCTCCAGGACCTTTTTTGTCGTTCAATCGACACAACATCATGAAAACTTCTGATTCCGTTGCTTTCTCTAAATAAATGTTTTGTTGAAGTTGCCAGCTCTCATGGTTTGAAGTTCGTTTATTGCACATAGGTATGTATAATCTTCGAAGCTTGGTTCGAAAATTGTTCAGCAAATTTATTCCCAATTTCATTTAAACCGTCGTCTGTATTTGAAAAATTGTTTTTTATAGTTTCGTCTATTGTACGTTTCTTTCTCCCAAGAAGTTCATTAACAATACTCCATGTTTTCCTCGGATCATTATTAGCGTTTGCAAATTGTTGTTTATAGAAATTTGCCTTTAAATGTTGAATATTTTTATTAACTATATTTCTATAACTTTTATATTCGCTTTCATACATTTTACTCCTCGGGCTGTTTTTCCATCTCCTATAAAGCTCATCTCTTTTTTTACACATTGGCAGTATTTCAGACGAAATCCATTCCTTATGTTTCCGTAATCTTCGGTTTGATGTGGTTTTGCTTGCTTCAGTATAAATTTTATTAATTTCTTGTACGAAATTATTATAAAGATTTTCAACATCATTTTCTTTGAGTATATTTTGCCAGTTTGGTGTGCTCTATTGGCTCATTAACTTTTTGTTGGTTAATGCATTTAACCTCAACTTTATCAGATGATTCTGTATTATTTAAGCATTTAGTATCATATAAAATGGCGTAATGGTCAGAAAGATCAGTTTCAATTACTGCTGAGAATCCACCCAAAATGCACGCAAAACGTCTTTTATCACAATTATCCGAAATTTTCCAAGCTTCACAACGAATTTTCCGCCTTTACATTATTTTCCATTCGAAAATCCACTCCGGAACAATGCATAAAAAGTGGTTTGTTCGCATTTTATCAATTCGTTCGTTCATTCTCATGTGAATAGTCCTGCACCATGTTAGTGGTCGTAAAATCTTGCAAAGAAAATGTAATCCCAACTAAGGGCCGGTTGAAGTGACAGCGCAGTACAAATTTAAAAATCCGCAAATAATTTCACCTCAAAATTCAAAAATATTCCTTGTCTAAGGCGGAAGGGAAATTTGATACATCGACGCGACGGTTATAAGATGGGAAATAAATGCTACATTTGCTGGCCCGTGGAAAACTTTTACCTACAATATATATGTACCTACATAGGTATATTGGAATGACCATGAAACCAATTACTCTCCAGTCTATTCGTATGTGGTCTGGTCCGCCTTTGATGATTGTCCTCAAAGTTCAATCCAAATCACTATACATGCACAGGCACACATTATTTATGCGCGAAAATACTGAGAAACTTACACGTACCAATAGTGCCGCTATAAAAAATCGATAATCCTTACTTATTCATATACTACTAGTAGAAAATATCTTTACCCTAATTTCGAAAAACAAATTAAAAGGCTCCCTTCTGTGCAATGAAATCGGATGGGAGAAAAAACCCTTTCTAGCTCAAACCCCATTCAGTGCATTGCAATATCAAAATCAAACTCACTGAAAACTTTTCAGGATATCCTTGTTTACTTGTCACTGGAGTACATTTCAAAATTTTATTCAAATCGGCAAAGTTTTGAAAATGATTTCCTTTTCCTCGTTTTCCACGCCCTTGCTTTTTGGTCTGATGACGATCACAGAGCCGTAAAATTTCATTATCTACCCCCGAATAGGTCGGAGGACAGTTCATCGAACTAACTTCGAAAGCATTCCCGCTCGAGAGCCATTGCCATAGCAAACCATTTCATTTTGGCTGTATTTGCAGGAGCGAGAGTATAATACTTGCCCAATATACCCAGGAGTGTCATTCAAACTTGACACATACTAAACATTCGCATCCAACTATCTTCGAAAGTCATCAAACTTTCACCAAAGACGAAGAAACTTTGCTACAGCTAAGGAAAAAAAATCAGAAAAGTTTTGTAAGGCTCCTTCTCACAGCAAAGCCTAGAGAATCACTTAATCTTCGATCGCGATAACATCCGTCGTCCTTTTCTTATTGAAATCATCTCCTTGAAAATCACATATAATCCCTAATCCCTAATCCTGGCGAATGATGAAGGACGAAAGATACTTTTGTGTATTGTTCGCAGCCGCCCAAACACCATACATCTATATACCGTGACTTTGTCAGTTGTCAATGGAATCGATTGGACCGGACGGCCGATGGCGATAAGAACCGACTCATGAGTATCGACACACAAGTGGAAGTGACTACTAAAAGAACAAACTCAGCCCACCACCCACATGTACGCAGAAGATATTATTGATTCTTTATTATCCTTTATTAGTTGTGTTACATTTTTTTGCGTGCAATTTGTGTTCGGTCATAAAAAAAAGACTAAATCCTTTTGGATCCAACAACGTGTGTGTACGTCATGGCTCAACAAGTATGTATATGCTTACACAACCGGAAAATATTGAGTAATTACATAAAAACCGAACATGGCCTCTGTGTGTTGTGTATACTGTTTAGTTACAAGGGACCTGACATTAATTTGACCTGATTCGGCAATAAAAGCCAAAATCAATGTGACGCAGGATGAAAGGCTCTAATGGGAATCGTTAGTTGAATACCCATAGCTATAGCAACAATCACCAGAAAGATACTCATCGACGGAAGTGAAGAAGAAAGCAACACAGAAAAAAAAAATAAGGTAAGAAAAAAATTACACTCAACCAGGACTCTTGGGTATGTGGGAAGTTTGCCTGAATTGCCTGCAAATAAAAACACAATTAAACAAAGAACAAATTAATTATCCTTAAAGGAATTTTCTTCGTTTGTTTCACTTCTTTCGTTGTTTGTGTGCGTCCTGTTACGGCATCCGTTTGCGCTTAGGAACAAGGACAGCGACAAAAACGAATCCACTTGGTTTTCGTCGCACCTACTGCCCTCCGCGCGACGAGTGTTTAATTCTGGGCGAAGGTGGAGAATTGGAGATTCATAGGAACTGTTTGATATTCTCGTGAATTTTGTTATTGTTGCGCCCTTTACCTAATAGGGTACAGTGAATTTTGTGGGGTAAGTTATAGCAACATAGAGACGATGCCCAATAAATTTTGTCATCACCATCAAAGTGCAGTTGTCCAAAGCCTAATTATGCAGCGTGATTCGAAAGAAAGGGTATATTTTCTACGAGATGACTCTTTGGAGTAGATACTTATTTTTTTTTAATGTGCGCCGTTCAGGCTGTCTCATTCGACAGAAGTGGTTCTAAAGTTTTTTGTTCTTTTAGGTTACTCGCCAATACATTGAGGAGCGTAGTGTTCTGTGATCGCAACCCAACGCATCTTCCGAAATCGGTTCAATGTAGCTTAGTCGGGACGACCTGTAAATGGGTCACTTCTGTTGAGACAAACTGCGAGTGTGACAATACGGAGAACTAAAGTCCCTCGGCCCATCATAACATCTGAGAACATTGCGACAGTGAGAGCTTCAATCTTGCAATATCCAATCCACGTCGTTCTGCGTCCAAGCATCGTCTGCCCTTGCACTTTCCGATCATTTAGTCAGACGAATTGTTTACGATGACCTCCATTACCATTCTCATAAGTGGCGATTTTGCAGAAACTCGCCGAAGATCGTGGCATGGGCACACCACAGATCACCGTGAAGTTTTGTGAATAGGTTAGGTTAGGTTGGTGGGGTTGCGAGTAACATTCCGTGCCATAGTCCGTGATTCCAAAGAAAGTCCATATGGGAAAGAGGTTGTCCCCTACACATTATAAGCCTGCCTTTGATGTGATGATAGAAAGCTCGTTTATGTTGTGCAGGATGTGTCTCCTTAGGAATGAATACATGGTGTGTTGGAGACCTGGGCAGTGACATAAGAAGCTATAGTTGTTTCCTAAAGAACTTCCTCTTCAACCCAGCCTCTAAAAAGTTCTTCTCCTGTCAAGCCTATTTCTTTATGTGGTACAGCAAATGATTGTGCCCCATTATCATTCCTCCGAGGGTAGAAATGGATAGTTTATCCTTCCGTATGATTCTTTCGGAGCTGATGTCATTGAATGACGGCCATAGCATTCTTGTGCTACTAAAAGTTTCTAAGGCGGTTCATGGTCCATCTAGCGTTCGCCTCACTTGGCTTTTCGCCCTGCTTCAAGCTTCACAGAATACAGTTGTCGAACCTTGTCTTGCTAATTCGTCCGCTTACTCATTGCCCGAAATGACTTCAGAGCGACACCTTGTGCTGATGGTGTACCACGAACCTTGAGTTCTTCGCGACAGCATTTCACAAGCTTCGATTTTTTTTCTTGTGCAGTTCAGGCTTTTATTGCTGCCTGATGGCTGTCGATAAAGAAGCTAATACCTTCAGATGCTATTCCTCTTACCACACACTTACGGGCTACCGTTGTCACTGCCAGGACCACTGCTTGGAAGGCGCACTACTATGGTCGGGGAGACGTACCGATTTTGATATACCCAGCCATTCGGAGGACATATCTGATCCTACCCCAGTGTCCATTTGGGATAACGACTATGGATTGGGTGCTTGGTACGAGTCCGTCTCTTCTTTCTTCCCTGGATAGGCGATCGAAAAAAGGTCTTGTAAACTCCAAGTATGGCGTGATGTTGTCCGTGATAGGTACATGGCCAAAGTATTTCTGGAGGATCGTCGAATGACCCGGTTCAGTTTCCATTACTGATAGGCTGATTCTCATGGCACTAATGGCGGCTGATGATTGTATAAAAATATCTAGCGATAGCAGATTGAGTATAGCCTCAAGTCCTGCGGTTGGAGTTGTTCTCATCGGTGGTGCCGATGTACGATAGTCTTTGAACATTTGTAATGGCCTTTAGTTAGGTGGCTTTATTGGTTGCCAGTGAATAGCTGATGGTTTATATTAGTACGGAAGCCTAAGACGTCTTTCCTAAGCTCGATGAAATAGTTTAATTTACTTTAAAGCCGACATCAATACCGAATGAAATTCGAGGTTGACAGGCGTAGGGTGTAACAGACGTACTAACTTTTAACGATTTTTCACACCATGTTATAACACCGTCTAATACAACACACTCAAACGCACATGACATCACTCTTGATGCGATGCTAATAAGGTAGGTATATCACACTATCCCCTTGATAGTTACTTTCTGTATGTGTTTTACTCCTTGAATAGAGAAAAAGGAATAAAACGACAAAATGTATTGTGTATGTGTGCTTGTGTGCTTGTGCAGAGATTGGAGTTAAAGTCTATCAATTTTGTGGTTAAGAATAGCGGAATGGTTAGACTGTAACAAACGGGCTACTTCCTTTTGTATTAAAAGGATTTGCGTTCTCTTTTTAGTTTTTTCTTTGCAGCGATTTCTTTTAACATTTTTTTCAGCTTTCTCTTGTGCTTTGATAGGACACAACGATGTTAGAAAGAAGAACAAGGGAAGTACTTACACATCAAGTGCATGGAAATTTAATGCTGCCATTGAAGGAATTCAAGAATCTTTTTTTTTTTTCTTCTTTCGCATTTCCATTTGAACGTACCTAACACTACTTGAGGAGTTAAAAGTTTTAATTGGGAATTTCTTGAAAGGAAACTGTTACCGAAGAAAGAATAGGATGGTGTGAGACAGATGAAAAGTGTAAATGAAGGTATCCTTTCAAAAGATTTAGTACCAAATTTCCAAGGGAGACTTCTGCTTTCAATTGGGTTCGTTACAGATTCAAATCAAATAGTTTATGTCATGAAATGGATATATATGCAGAGATTGAATGAACTTATAAGAAAATTATACATAGAGAAATAGAGCCAATTAGTATATTGAAAGTGGACCCCATGATGGGATTTAATATCACTAATAGATAGTGTTGATATGTGCTCAAGAACTGTATAGGCATGTCATGTAGTGGATTTTTAATGTACATTATATAGGCTTCTGTTGTAGTGAAATGTTTAACTGTAGACCTTGATTTGTGTCCTGTGGGATTATACTAGCTACTTATTTACTTAGGTGCCGCAACAATACACGTCAAGACTAAACTCTTCAGTGGCAATTAAAAAGGCTCAAATACTTCTTTATCGCCAAGCCCAGTTTGAAGTATATTCCGAAGAGATTGGCCATTTAAAATTAAGTTCGGAAAAATCATCACCTATTTCTAAGAGTAGCCCTCTCGCGAAGCTATCGGATGAAAATGGAGTTTTGAGAATTCAGGGCAGGATTGCCTTCGCCGATTTTGTGGCAATGGATTTCAGGACGTCTATTATCCTTCCGACCTACTTGATAGTCAACGTTTACCATCGCAAATACCATCACTGCAATCACGAGATCGTCCTGAATGAAATCCGACAAAAATTTTACATCGCAAAGCTGAGAGTTCCGTAAGAACAGCCTGTCAAGTATGTAAAATTCGAAGCTCTTGCTGTGTTTCCTTTGTTGTTGGCCTATTTCTGGGTATATAAGTCCAGCTGGATTTTGTAATATGATGATCTTGTTATTATTTTGAAGTATATAGCGACAATTGGACACATTTTCGGGGTACGGAGAAGGAGCTGCGAGAGGAGTTAAAAAAGGTTAACTTGGGACGGGTTGCAAATGAGTTCATGTCAGCAGAAAATAAGTGGAGGTTTAACCCACCGTCAGCCCCACATATGGGCGGCGCGTGGGAAAGGTGCGATCTGCAGAAACCGTCTTCTACCAAATATGTACTTCCTTCGAGAAAAAACAGGGACGAAACGTTGCTGAGTGCACTTATTGAGGTTGTATGAAGCGCTAACGCCAAACGACTTCCTCCTTGGGACTTTCAATGGATGGAAACGACCTTGTGACCCGAACATTTTCGTCTTTAGAAAAAGTTGGAAACAATCAATCAAATACTAGCAGAGATGTTTTGGAAGAAGTGGGTTAAATCGTTTCTACTAACTTTAAACCGGAGATCGAAATGGTTCAGCAAGGTAAAGCCAATTTGTAAGGGTGATTTAGTGGTCATAGTAGACAACGATCTGCCTAGCAACTGTTGGCCTAAAGGGATTATTGTGGACGTGGTCCTGGCAAAGGATGGACAAGTACGCCGAGTAAAGGTGCAAACAAAAAGCGGTCTGTATGAGAGACCTGCCGATAATTTGGCGGTATTAGATGTTACCGGTAGAGACGAGCAAAGGAGTAAGACAGATTCGGGTTACAGTCAGCTTACTGGGGGTGGTATGCTAGCGCCATTTATACCTGCAAACTGACAGTTTTTTACGAGCTCCTTGAGTAGACCTATGACAATTGACCGAAAACGATGTTAAAAGCAAATTTTGGAGAGTTTAACCATATTCTCATCGATTTCAAAGATGAAGATGCTTTTGACAGCATCTAGACAGAGGAACGGCCCATGTATGCTGCCATGTTTAATTTTGCTATCCCTTACGCACTCCTACTAGTTTAGAACTTGGTCGTGGGCTGGTGACTTAGGGTAACCCCAACGAAGACGGAAGTCTTGATATTTACAAGAAGAATGACAATCCCTGCCTTCAGATTTCCGAGGATGGTGGAGAAGAAATGGTGGACCTAAAAATATCGACGACTCCGAGTTATCTAGGAATGCTCTTGGATTCCAAGCTCAATTTGAAGGAAAATATAGAAAAAGCATAAGTGACACTATATGCCGGAAGAAGCGCATTCGGCGGCAACACATGCGGGATGTAGGTATTGCGACCCATTTTAACATAATGACACAGTTGTATAATGGAAAGCTATGGAGAAGAACTGCCATCTTCGAGGTCTTACCAAAATCCAGATACCTGCATGAATCCGAATAATGGGATCCTTGCGACCCCACCCACCGAAGCAATACTCTCCACTACTGTAAGATGGTCAAAACTGCAATCAGGCTCAGGGAGTCTGGACTGTGGTCATTTAACCCGCGTGGTCACAACTCCATTGAGGCACATATTGCGGGAAGCGGCGAAGGATAAAATAACTATCTAGACCTACCGCCCAAATTCGTCTTTGGAAGAAAATTCAATACTAGAATTCCTAACAGAAGTGAATGGGAGATCAAAGTACTTAAGGTGCTAGTACACGGTATGTAGCACGCCACATATATAGGTTTGTTCGACGTGGACCCTAGGGCGCACTAGTGCGCACTGGGTTAGCCCTATGGCGTTCTATATAGCACTGACACTGAAAACCTGTGTTCGAGGTGAGTACTGGGGCGCCCTAGTTGAGCACTGAGCTGACCCTAGGTATTCAGTCAGGGCAAGAGTTCAGTGCTGGATTTTGCTGTCAATCGTAGCTGTCATTTGTGTGAAATCATGTTTTGGTGAATTATTGACTTGTGCAGCACTAGTAAATGTTAAAAAAATGTGTTTTTCAACATTACAATCATTAATTAAACAAAATTAATGTTATTTGTGGTGTTAAATCTGCATATTACTAAATTCTTTTAGTGACAGGTTTCAGGGTTGCATTTTTCGTGTTCGACATGAATCAAAATTTCTGGGGTTTCCTTGGGTTTTTTGGCAGCCACGAAAATTCACTTACACTTCTCAGTGCGCACTAGAGCGCACTAGGTCTGGCCACGTCGAACAAACATTATATGTGGCTCTGACGTAATTTTGACGTCAGTTTATGTATCCAATGGCTACATAAGGTACTCATACGTATGAGGCACGATAGGAGGCTATGAGACTCGTTACACATACGCATTGTGTGGCTTTTCGACATTCCGTGTACTACCCTTTCACATACGATTTGTCTTATATTTCGAAAAAAAAAAATCTTATATTTCGAAAGACACCGAATCGATTGAGTTTATATTTACATACAATCTTAGGTATTGGCGCAGAAGTATTCCTGTGAAGTTTGGTCGAAATTGGACAAAGAGGCGTGGTACCGCCCATACAAAATAAACATTAAAAATCTTATATTTCGAAAACCACCGAATCGATTGCGTTCAGTTTTACATACAATCTTAGGTATTGGCCCAGAAGTATTCCTGTGAAGATTGGTCAAAATTGGACAAAAGGGCGTGGCACCTCCCATACACAAAAAAATTATTCAAAATCTTATATCTCGAAAACCACCGAATCGATTGAGCTTAAATTTTCGGACAATCCGAATATTGGCCTGCGGGAGTATTCTTGTGAAGATTCTTAAAATTGGACCATGCAAAAAAAGCAAACTATATTCTTCGACACATGGGAGCCAAAGTTGGTTCAATTCTGTGTACTACAGAGCATTACAATAAAAACTGTTGATTTAATTTTTTTATTTTGCACTACGAAGTGTGCAAGGGGTTCGCTAGTATTCAGTAAAAACAACATTTTTATCATGGTGAACTACACAAAGGAACAACGTTTACAAATAATTCAAATTTACTACCAAAATTCGGACGTACCTAAGTCTCTTCCAAGTATAGACAAGCAATTCATAGTCCAGTCGAAAAATTTGAGTCAGAATATTCGCTGCTTTATATTGCCATGCCAGTGGTACCTACTACGTTTTACCCGAAGTGTGTGATTTAACGCCTCTAGACATTTTTTATGGGGCTACATTAAATCATTGTTCTATGCCAACAAGCCGGCGACAACGTTAGAGGAGCTCAGTCAGAGCCAATATATTGAACGAGAAATAGCGGCCGAAATGTGCGGCCGAGTCATCGAAAATTCGGTTCAACGTATCGACCGCTGCATACGTTCCCGTGGTGGACATATGAACGAAGTCGAATTCCATTCATAAACGTTTTGATAGTAATTCAAGCCAATAAAATTGACAAATTGAAATATCTCAAGTTGTTTGCATTTTATTTAAAACAGAAGCCAAGTCCTTAATGAAAGACCCTTTATAAGACCTTGATCATTTCAGTCTTGCTTTCTTAAAGCTTGAACTACTCTATCTAAAGCGGATGAAAATACCTATTCTCGGTCGCTTGGAGGAAAATATTCTTCGTAAAATTGACGGTTCCGTTTGAGCTGACGGGCTTTGGATGAAAAGATTTAACGGTGATCTATACTACCTGTATGGCGACATCGACATAGACAAAAAACTATTACTCTCTTGTTCGTACAAATCGTCGTTTATATGAAGACAATATCTTCATCTCTCTAACTGATGAATTTATATACGATAAGCAAATTCAGATAAATCGCCAGCAATACTCATGTGTGTACAATGTACATAGCCTGGAGCTTAGTGTTATTCAAATTTATGACGATGCATGTCCTGTCAATAGAGGGGCAATAAATTTCATAGTTATTAGATAAGAATGTCATATTCACTAGAAACTGCAAATATTTACCTCAAAACAATTTGTTTTGGAAATACCTCAAACAAATGTATCCACCTTCATACCACCACCACCACTATGCAGTATGCAGTCCAAGAAAATATGATAATTGAAGAGAACAGTACGAGTATACCTACTCCTTGAAGTCAATATTTGTGTACACATGACTGCCATTGCTAAGTTGCAAATACATATTATAGCAAAAAATAAAGAAAGAGGAAACGTCCACCCACTATACCTTCGGAGGCGAATAAATTTAAAGGAGTCATCGATGGGAACAATGGTTCTCCACGCACACGAACCCAATGCCATTGTGTGGCTTCCAGTCTTATTTAAATATTCAAAGTTTCTAGCTGCAGGATCAATTCAAATTACAAGAGCAAACTATTTGCTCGACTTAAATTTGAAATGGTACAGGTTGCAGAGGACTAATGGAATCCTATACCACCCACACCCAACTGCGGAAGGTTCCAACACACAATGAATAAAGTGTAGTGAAGTGAATAAGGAAAGCTTTTGTATGCAGTATATTAGCTGGTCAGGTAGCGACATGTAATTTTCCTTTCATTCGATAAGAACACTTGGTCCATTTCGATTTAAAGTCCTTTTCGGTCGAGCTATACTATGCGGTGTTTGCAAGTAATCCATTCGAAAGCAATCCTTTGTATTTCCATCTTCAATTTGAATGGGAAATTCGTGGCATATCAGCCAATCTGGATTGTATTTGGAAATATTTTGGATTTGTGTGCGGATCCGCTTTGCGAGGGACTTTTGTTTGGGTATAGCCAAAATAAGCTCGACATTCATAATGGTCGTTCCGATTTGCATATGTCGTATATGAATATCACCAAACATCAGAGTTGCAGCCTTTGACTGTTTTCTGTGTTATTGACAATGGTGAGTTGTATCTACCTACGAGTATTCGCTTTTGTTTTCAGTTTCGCATTTTCAATCGATTTTGGATTTGGCAGATTCCTCCCCCCCCCTCCAGGACATTATGGAATAGAATTGTAAATTGGATTTTGTGTTACAAATTTTAAGCAACATGTTGTAGTATCGTGGACGCATATAAAGGACCGGCAACAACATCCAATCATCTAATTTCTATTTTCCTTAGAACCATTTACATTCTACTCCAACAAATAGACAAACAGAATCCTTTGGGTAAACACTGACATTGTATGTAACTAAACTATTGTTCTTGGGCAATTGTGAAACGGATCATTAAAATATCTGCTCAAACGTCGTGGCTAAAATAATCTCAATCCTATAGAAGCAAGGAGTGTAGCATGCCGAACTACAATTAAATGGGAAGTATCTTCAACGAGGGGCACAGTTTTCCAAAAGTCAGTGCAACTACTTGCCTATGCTGACGATATCGACATCATTGGCAGAACACAGCGAGCTGTCACTGTGAAGAATTACACTTGCCAAACGCTGTTACTTTGGCCTAAGAAGGCAATTGATTAGTAAGGCCTTGTCGAGAAACACCAAGGAGACGCTATATAAGACCCTCATCATCCCAGTCCTGCTTTATGGCGCAGAATCATGGACGTTATCAAAGGCGGATGAAGATCTCCTTGGTCGCTTCGAACGCAAAATTCTTCGAGTGATTTTCGGTCCTGTTTGGGTTTTACGGGCTTTGGAGGAGGAGCTTTAATAGCGAACTCTACGAGCTGTAGAGCGACATCGACCTGGTCAGTACTTACGTACTTTACTTAAATACTTAGGTACTTACTTATTTAAGGTACCTAACCAACAAGCGTAATCAGCCAGTCCGATCTACCTACTGTCCACAATGTGTTGATTGCCCTGAAAATGCCGAACATGTGTTTTTCCAATGCCCACGGTTTCAAGGCGAGAGGGAAACACTGAGGGAAAAACTAGGCGTGACACCAACCCCCGAAAATATTATTGGTCAAATGCTTAAAAAGCAAGAAGCTTGGGATTCAGTGATGGAAAACACGAAGACCATCATGATTAAATTAAGAATACTGGAGCGTGAGAGAAAAGAGTCCAACAGGACTACCACGAACCCAGATGACAACTAAGTCAGGACACCCCCCTACGATGAAATGCCAAGACGGCGGTACCGTAGGGAAAATGGGTAAGAAGGGAGAAGGGGTTAGTGGGTAAAAATCCCACACTGTTACTGGGTACGGGCCCAGTTTCGTCTTTCGAAGATTACCACCTCCCAGCGAAAAAAAAAAGCCAGTCCGATCTTTAGACAGTTGTCTCCAGTTTCTTCTTCTACTCTATTAAAGTAAAATATACCTACCTACAACAAATTTATCTGTCAGGTTGTTATATACATTTACAAAATTTTTATTTGGTCTGATATACCGTCGAACTTGTATGGATCCTTTGAGGATGTTTATTGCACTATGAGATGGTTTTAGGATTAAAATACCTACTATATTTTGGCATATATGACAGCTTCAGATTTGAAATTTGGTAAATGGATCAATGGATGGACATACTTCTTTCCGAACAAATCTTAGAAATGATGTGGTATAATATGATCTCGACAAGTAGTCCGGCCCGGCCGGCAGGCACTTCGTCTGGTTCAACAGCCTTTTGGGGCTTGAGTTTAGACATTGTTATACTACGTGATTGAGTGGACTAAAACCTTGGGTTTCATTGTCCAGATTGAATGCTGCGCTCTGACTGACAGCTGGATTTCGGTCTTCTTCGCCGTTCAACAGTCTTTAATTGTTTATCCATAATCTTCAACACCGAATTCCAATGTTTCGTTACTCATCCGTACACTCTACACGCCTCTGTTCAGTTTACCTCAGACATTGTATTTGGAGCTTTTTGACCAGGGGCCAGATTTCGTAAAATAAAAATGATCGGACGATGTCGTTTTCACGAAAGCTATCTCTATCGCGGAGCACTTTTCTGGAAAGAAATTCCTCGCGGAGCACTTAATTGTCCGTATCCCATTTTTCGTAGTTATGGAAAACGCAATAACTATGTTCCGTTTTTTTTTTTAATTTTAATTGAAGAAATTAGTATTAGGTATGTGATGTGACGTTAAGGGCCAGTTTCATAGGTTTCGGATAAAGTTTCAGATAGTAAGCCGACACATAAGGCTATCCACCAGATAAAAGTTAAAAGCTGCTGATATATTTTTTTCTGTATCATCGTCAAAGTCTTTGATAAACTAACTTGTGGAAAACTTTATTAGTCACTAAGTTCGTTTCGATACACAATCATGTCATTTGCTTTATATTTGTTTGTTTCGTGTTTTCTTATATTTTTTGTTGTTTTAAGTAAGCCAAAAGAAAAAAGACCTTTGATAAATTAACGGAAAAAAATTGAAGCAGCAAAAATGCAAAAAATAATTCTAACAGAGGAGCTGGAGAAAAAAATTAAGAAAGCAAAGAAAAGAAAAATTTTAGAAACGGAGTTACACAAAGACGCTATTCATAAACTAGAAAAACAACATCTTCTTCTTAAAACTGAATTGTTAAAAAAAGGTTTAGGAGAAAAGTGAATACAATTTTCCTTCCACAGTCGCGTTTTCGGCCATTTTCGGAAACATCTGTTCATACGGAGCCGTGTAATATGATCGTAATATTCTTCAAATTCGTCTTCTAAAAATTCAAACAAATCCATGTTAAGACACCTTTGATTGCTATCTACGCTCGTCAACGAAAGAATGCTCAGAAACTATATTTTTTCCAAGTTACTTCAAATAATTTTGTTTATCTTCCGGATAAAAGATTTAACAGCCACTTGAACCGGTTGATACTATCCGACAGTATATAATGGCAAATATCACTATCCGATCTTAAAAACTAAAAGTGGGCGTTTAGCTGACAGATAAGTTTCTGATACCTACTCTATCTGAGACTTTATCAGTCTTGACTCTTGAAACTGGCCCTTAACATTTTATAAAATACTAGCTTTTGCCCGCGGCTTCGCTCGCGCAGTCCTCAGGATTTGGACACAGAGATTTCTTCACAGTCAGTTAGTTGCCTCTTTTATATTTATATATTTTGCAGGAAACCTACCCAAGAAAGTAATTAGTTAAGAAGTAATTAGTATCTCTGAAAAATATTTCTAGCGACCTATTGGAGAAAACATTTTAAAAATTACACTGGTCAACAAAAAAACACTTTTTGCATGTAACATGAAAACTTTTGTCTGGTTATGTTTAGGACAGTTATAAGGATAATAGAAATAAAATTAGAATGATTCCAATACGAATAGTTTTTTTGTAATTTAGATTTTATTGAATTTTAGAAATGTCTAGTTTTAAGCACCAAAACTAAGTTATTTCACTAAACTGTAACATAATTATAAATGTAGCTTTATGATTTTCTTCTATATTTTGCTTCAGGGACATCTCGTTTTAATATCCAACAGTAATCGGCTAGCATACGTTGACTCCACTTGCCCTGGTACCGCTTTTCTATGGTATAAATATCTTGGTGGAATCCTTCACCGTGTTCATCGGTAACGGCGCCCAAATAGGTATTTCAAAAGGCATAGATCGAGATCTTCTCGCCCATCCAGTACGAAGACACACATATGTAACACAACAGATGTGTGGAACCCCTGCTTTGTCTTGTTGTCCGATGGAAATACTGTTTATATAGCTTAGTTACTACACTCACAGAAAAAATTTTAATATTTACAATTTTCTGCGTAAAATTTACAATTTTAATTGTAACTATAGTCATTACAATTTAATAGTAAATTTCGCTTATTTTTTTACTATTTTCAATTCTAAAATTGAATTTTGAATTTTGTTTTACTATCTGTTGTGGGAGGCCACATTTCCTGAAGTTTTATGACACGGGGGTAAATCGGTATGTATCGCCTGGCTGATGGATAGGTCCCTCAATGCCAACTTGGTCGTATCCATTTAGTGAAGAACTGTATCCCGACTTCTTTTGTTTGGAAAGCTTCGATTCTGATGTCACAATGCAGGAAATACCCTCGCGGTTCCCCAGCACGATAAAAAGACATAAAAACACAAATTAAAAAATAAAATAAAATAGTAAAACTAAAAAAATTGCAATTAAAATAGTAAATTAACCAAATTTGCTATTTAAATTGTAAATAGATGGTTTTACAATAAAAGCATTTAAACATTTTTTTCGGTGAGTGTAATGGTGTCAAATTCCTTCGCTGAGTTTTAAAAGTAATGCCGCCACAAATGCAGCAAAACTTGTCGGGATCATTTTGACACTTTCTTGACATTATTTAAGAATTACTTAACACAGAAAACAGAAAAACACACTACGCTCTTCAAATGAAACAAAACTTTAGAATGCCGACAATGAAGCAAAAACGGCTTTTTTCAGTTTTGTGGGAAGTAGCTGTAACATGAAAACCAGACCTGATGGAAAAAAAATAAATATGGCGGTAAGCTAAGTGTAGGCGGGTAATTCAAAATTACTAAGCACTTTTCTTGTTACAAAAATGTTGTTGACCAGTGTTATATGATCAATATTATTTTGTTGTATCTGGCTTCTGGCATCTCAACACAGAACATACTATAGCAGACTGATCCACTATCTACGGGACAAAACATATTTCTTAGTTGGCGAATACACCGATACGATATGATGAGCAACATCTTTAGACTAAGGTGGAACTCTTACCTTTTAATTATATCCCACATCGACCAGATCATCCTATACTCTGCAGCATAATATGCAACCGGAAAGATCGTGAGGATGTGTACCACTTTCGACGAACGGTTCGTGAGTTAAGAAAAGGGCCCCTTTAAAAGGGTTCATCGCCATTTAACTCGGGCCACAAGCAGAATTTCCAAAATAGGAAAGATCTATTATCTTTATTTCTTATAATAGACTACACAAACCGAGTTTGAAGTTAATCGGATGAAAAATAAAAATTTGCCCATACAAACCTTGACCCCCCATTTACCCCTTTAAGGATTTTATTTAAAAAATCGGAGAAATTGGTTTTCTTTCTTTCTCATAGAGATTACACAAGCCCCTTTTACCCCTTTAGGGGCCTAATTTCAAAATATCCTTCCTTCTTCCATGTATACATCATAAAGGGAACCTCTGTGCAAAATTTCAGCTTTCTAGAGCAAAGGGTTTGGGCTGTGCGTTGCTGATCAGTGAGTGGTAAACTTCATTTTTATATATATATAGATTTAAGTCTAGTAGATATTATTTAACAACAAGTCCGTATATGCAGCACCCTAGGATTCGTTTGTGTGAGTTTTTATTTTTGGGACGAATGGAAGGGCCCTCCAATTTTATGCCGAGTCCGAACAGCTGATTTGAGAAGCTTTTTCAGGACAATTAGAGTATCGGATGTTTGTCACACGTTCGCGAAAGGTGGCGCTGTGGAAAAAACCTTAAGATGTAATTTCTGTTTTCCGGGGAGCTAACCTGGGACCCCTCGCACAGTAGTCCAGCACACTGACCACTGAGTTAGAAATCATATGTTACTGGCATTTATGAAAAAAGGGGTTTCTCTCATACCTATGCTTTTATAAGCGTGTTGATCAAGGGTCGGCCGTTATACAACTAATGGACCAACCCCGTACAAAGAGAATGCACCGCAGACCATTACTTTCTCTCCTTCAGGCTTTATGGTCTGAAGCGTGTACTTTGGCTGCAATTATTAGTTTGGAGGAAACCTTACATACACTTTTCCATCGGGATCGGATCCAAATAAATGACGATGACCTCTTGTCGGTTGCTTTGCATGGCCTTGGCGAGAATGTTGATGGTCGCTATAACGCAGCCTGATGTAGTTGCTCTTATTGCACAGGGACTGATGTTAAAAAGAGCTTCACTTCTATAGACTACATTACAGGAGAATGGACCTTTGTTCCGCCAATAGCAATATTGAGTTTACTATACCTACTCATCAGGATAGCAGAATCTTCATGTCAGGGCAACGAATGTTTGCTGGACTATTGGACGTGTCTGACATAATAGTTTGATTTTCAACCTTTAAATTTCATCTTTCGGCTGGTTTAGAAATACAGAATCGGTCAATACAGTTAGTTCTAGACCGGACGATTCTAGACAATTTTTGATTCTGATGGCGACTACTTTATTCGTGGCGGATACGTGGGTGTGTTTGGCCATAGTATAACCACGACGATTTCGTCGGCAAATCCGATCACTATGCTATTCTCCGCTTGTGACAACGCTAGGTCCAGGAGTTCCTCGAATATTATGTGCCACAGGAGAGGTGCAAAGGTGCAAGCCTTGTGGTATAGTCCCGCGGTAACCAACATCAGTCTGGTACCTTAACATCCTGTCGGTAAAGTAGTTTTTTTAAAAATTATATTCAACATTTAGTAGTGTTTTTATATTCTGGCGAGATATCCGTAATGTATGACAAGATCGCCGAGTTAAAGGCATCTTCACCGTTAAACGTCACTACGCGCCCTCTCTAACTTTTCCTCAGCTGCTGTGTCTACTACCGCCTTCATGTCACCAATGGCAAAACGCGATTTCCTGATTCTATATTGGGTGTCTGGCAGATCTCCTTTTTATCCTCTGCCAGCTATATGTGAAATGAGAGCAACGAAACCTTCTTACAAATAGAATTAAGGCATATATGTAGGACTTTATTTTTACAACTCATTTACAAATATAACCCTTAATATCCTGGCAACTCCTCTGACACAACTTCATTTATTATACCTCGGAAATGTCATGTAAAACACTTCACTGTCTGGTGTATACGTGTACACATCACTGAATGCATTTAATATTTAAATTTCAATCATTCGAAAAGATTCCTGTCACACTGTCACAGCCAAGGTAAACTTCAACAAAACACACACATACTGATTCTCGTTTCTGTGCCATCAATCATTTCGTCTCCGCACGACCCAATTGAAATGCTACTTGCCTCTGATGGCTGCCTGAATCAGTTGCAATGACGCAACAAAACAGATACAAGTACTTCAATCCAAGGCAACCATAAAACAAAGGACGAAAATATAAAAAAAAGCCAAATCCCTCCTAGCACTTATATTTCACTTTTACAGCAGGTTCCTTCTGGCAGCCCGCTGCCATACTCTTCCACACATTCAACTGTCTGTCTCCATCAATAAATCGTTATGCTGATTCCGCACAGAGTTGTCAACCCCCGGTGATGTAACTAAATACTGTGTTTTGTTTACCCATTTTGACGAGAACAGCATAAAAATTCTTAGGCGACTGAATGACATGTGTGTGTACATGTCCTTTGACACGTACTGCCAACACGCCCCCATTGTATATGAGCACAAACATTGGACACAAAATGAAGAACAAAAAACTCCCAAGTCAAGTCTGTTTTAGACCTTTGCCCTCGAACTCAGCTCATTAAAAGTTCGCCTGTGGCTAAGAGAACAAAAAACGGATTAATGCTCACGGTTGGGTTTCAAGGAGGAAGGCTAAAAAAACGGATTATTATTAGCGTCCTTTCAACGCCGTATATCATTTGGCTCACTACCACTTCCAGTGCATGGTGCGGTTGCTGTCGTCGTCAATTTTCGATTTCAATTAAATTCCATTCGACAAAAGAAGAGACACATCCCAAAAGAAAAGCTGAAGGACAACGAAAAGGAAACAAACGAAAACCGACGACAATGACAATGAAAAACGGAACCCCACTGAAAGGTTCTGACATTTTTAACTTTAAGTTTGTTTGTCTCTATGCTATTCTACCAGTGAGAGTGACCATCGCAAGAAAGAAATAGATTATTCATTTCAATGCTTGAACTCATCCAACTTCATCCTTTTGCAGCATAATGGTTATGGTGCTCGCCTGCTGGTTACATACACATATATTCTTGTGAGATGAAGGCGTAGACGACACAGTGGATATTGAAAATCCATTTATTATGCACGACATGCAGGAAATTGAAGTCGATCTATTGACCTTGTGCTGTCCGAATTTTGTTAAATTTATGCGTTCGCTCTAGTTCAGCATCCTGTCGTGCGACGACGCCCCTCAAAAATGGTTACCGAAACGGATACCTACTATACGATGAAAACTGAGACGCATCCAAGTGAGCACTCGAGCATTTTTCGTGCGGACAAACTATCTTACAAATAAAAGGGTTGTTCCAATATCGAACCGATTGCGAACATAAAAGGGAGATGGAGGTCCTTTTGAGAGTGCCAGCTGGTTGCAGTATTATTAGCAGCTCAGAATTTTAGTCAAAAATTGTGCTATTGTTGAAACGAATTTTAGAGACATAGTTTGCAAATTACAATTCATTATTCTGACGAAATAATTGACACTACTCCTGTTTAAAAATAAGAAATAAGTACAGCTCCTGACATTTTGTAGGGAACTTCATTTCATCATTGAATGCCACCATCAACACAACAGCAGATATGTATTAATTCGGAAGAGTTTTTCTTTAAATACGAATGCGAGTGTCAGTCCACTAAGGTACCTCCTAACCACCAATTAAGGCTATATATAAGTTTATCCAACTAATTGACTCATCAACGCACATAGCCCGCCAATCGTTGAGTAGTCTGCAATGCTAATGGTGAGATGTCTACTTCAGCATTTTTCAGAATTCTACCCCAGAGGGTGTTGCGGTGGTAAGCATGGATGAATAGGGCAGGACTCTGATTGGCAGTGTTCAGTTGTCGCAATTATCTCGTTCGCATCAATAGTATGTTTGTTGTCGGTAACCACCGGGTACCTACTACTGATCTATAGATCATCTATAGATATAGATCAGAAAAAGAACGTATGGCGAATGAATTCAATGGATTGAATAAAAGGTTGGTTTCGTCAAGCTATTACTTACTTACTTGAGGTGGCGCTATAGTCAGCGGTGGACCTGGGCCTCAACCAACAAGCGTCTCCAGCCAGCACGATCTTTGGCCAGCTGTCTCCAGTTTCGCACGCTAAGTTGGTTTAGTTTCCCTTCCTTCCACTTGCGTGCGCCACCTGAGTCGTGGTCTTCCTCTACTGCGCTGTCCCTCGGGTGTGGATTCGAAGATCTTCCGGGCCGGAGCATTCACGTCCATTCACTCTACATGACCCAGCCACCGTAGTCGTTCACTCTTCCGGCTAGGTCGGTGTCGCTGTACATGCAACTTCTTGAACTTCATATATCTACTTGAGAACATTGTGAACAACTCTTGCCAACCGCTGTTTTTTTGGGCCCTGTTTCGGCTACTAAGAAGACCTTTTCAACAAAATTCTATTTATATTAGATTCTATGTATACTCGTAAAATTCTGCATTATCAAAGTTTAAGAATATTGCTTACAGAGTTTACAAAAAAAATTAAAAAGCATGGCTTTTATGCCGTCTGTCTAGTTGACAAAACATAATTATATTACAATAAAATAAGATCTTTTATCTTCAGCTTTTTTAAAAACTTTCAATAATAATCAGCTCTCTATAGCTTAGCCCTACCGCCAAAATTTACAGTATTGGAATAGTTTTTTTTAACTTCCATATCGTTGAGCAGTGGTTTTCTGTCAAAAAATCGCTTCCCAATGTGTTCCGCTAAACTCTTTTTCAAATAGGACATTTTCCCATAAAGTGAAAAGCATCTTCTCTTTGGACAGTGTTACACAATGTGCACAGGATGGGTAGATCCTCTCTATTAGGAATAAAGTTTGACTGAATGAGTTCTCCACGTAACTTGACCATCATCGATATTTCGTCGACGCTATTTTCATCTCAAAAATAGTTTTTCTCTTCAAGATTATGATTCAATAGAGAGTACAGGCTTCTATGGAGTGATCCTGTGGCGTTGCTCAAAATGCTCTCTCTGCATTTTAAGCCAACTGCAGAAACAAGGTAAAGCAGTCTTTTCATCGTAGTTGCTTAAATTATCTAGATTGAGTTCCATCTCGCAATCGGTAGCAAGTTTTATCCATTCAGCAAACCAACTTGTTTTTAAACGTATGACTTGAAGAGCCGCTATCTTCTGGAGACGGTGATTTTCTATCGTAAAAATTTTCAGAACGTTTCCAACATAATCATAACGTTCATAATCATTGTAGTTAGGCACGTTGGGTGGCAGTCGAAAAATTCGCTTAATAAAGTTTCATATTGTTTCGCTACCCATACGTGTGCTGCATAAAGTAATATGGGTCCCGATGTGGCTTCAAATATTCTGAGCTTCCTGATATGCGCAATATTGACACAGTCGCTAGGTAAAAAGTCTACCAGGTCTTCAATAAATAAAGCAAATAGACTTGGGCTCATTGTACAATCTTGTGTGACTCCTGATTCCGTTCTAAACCAACTAGACATCTCTTAACCATTCCAAACTGACGCCACTGTGTTCACATAAAGGTTTTGTATGACCCTTCCAAAATTCCGAGACATTCCGATACCATAGAGCTTATAGATAAGAACTTGCCTATCCGCACTGTATCAAATGCTGCCTTAAAGTCCACAAAGAACGTGTACAACTGTACCTTTATTGAATTGAGAAATGATCGTTGAATAGCCTGGTCTAAAACCTGCCTGGTACTCCTTTAATAGCTTTTTTTTTTGTCGGAGGTTGTTACTATCCGATGGAGCACTCAGACACAACTACTGGTGCATTGTACTGCCAAACAGACACCTTACATTGCTGTACTTAGTTTTCCCGTATTTCGAAGAAAGATGAGAAGGAGCTTCAGTGATGAAGTGCTTAGATGTTCGGCACTCACCACGTCAGCCCCAAAGAGCCGCCATCTGATGCGAACAAAGGCAGGACAACTACAGAGGAAGTGTTCCACTGTATCGTCATCCTCTCCACAAGCAGGACAGATGGTGGTGTCGCTCAAGCCCAATACATTTAAGTGTTTCGCAAAAGCTTGGTGGCCCGAAAGGACGCCCACAAGCAGTCTGCAGTCGATTCTCCTTAGAGACAGAAGAAAGGACGCGGACTTTTTGAAGATTTCCGGACGCAGTCGCTTGGTCTGTTTACACCCAGCACAGTCAATACAATACGTGAATACACGATTCTCTCCCTGGCGCAGAGTCTGGCCGAAGCCATTCCGTTGCTTGAGGAAAGTTGACGTGGTAGTTTTGTCGCAATAGGATTTCTGGTGTCATTGCATCAGACGGCATATCCATAAGACAGGGGTCAAAGGATAATTCTCGCACAAGTTCTTCAAATTCCAATGCGCGTGGTACCAAAAGCCACCTCTCTTTAATCGGGAGATAGTTTTCAGCGTACACCCCATGATAAAAATATCAAGAGGGGGGGCCTTTAATAGCTTATTATCATCAATCCATTTATTTAAGCGTCTATGCAAGATTAAGGTGACGATTTTGTACGAAGCATTTAAAAACGAAATACCTCTGTAATTGGACAGTTCTGACAGGTTTCCTTTTTTATGGATTGGAAAAATTACAGATTCTCTGAATTCCTGAGGTATAAAACCAGTTTCCAATATATTTCCGTATATTAATTTTAACCTGTTAATTACCTCCGTTGTGCCATACTTATAAAACTCAGCTGATATCCCATTCGAACCTGCTGCTTTGGCATCCTTTAACCTTGCCACCGCTGATATTACCTCTTGTTGTGTGATTTCAGCATCCAGAACTTCATTGGTAAATCCAGGAGGAGCATAGTGGAAATAAATCAAAGTTTAACTATGTGCCAAAGAGGCATTGATATTAGCGAAGACTTTTGAAGGTTCGTTTTGTCGTTTTGAACGCAAAATTCTTCCACTGATTTTCGGTTCCGTTTAACAGCGACCTCGATAAGCTGTACAGAAAAATGCGAATCAGTCGTTAAATATGGCTAGTACACTAGCTTACTGAATCGAAGAGCCTTTAACTTCAAGCCAGAGAGAGAACTAATAGCTAGTGACTGCAAAAAAAAATTTTCAAAAATCTCTTCGCTAATATTTTTTATGATTTTTTGAATGAGATGATCTTAGACAAATTTTGTATGAAACGGAGGAAAAAGTGCCTAAAATAGTCATTTTTAGCAATTTTCAAAAAATCATAAAAAATAGTAGCGAAGAGATTTTTGAAAAATTTTTTTTGCAGTCATTATTAGAATTGTTTGAAAAAACTTTTTGCATCAAAACATTTTTTTTTGGACCGAGGATAAAACTAAAAAAAGTAGACTTTTACAAAAGTTCTAAATTTTCAATGGGTACTTAATGGGTTAAGGAAAGTTGTGTATCATTCCAACGGAATTTTAATGACCTTTCCATTGATGCCAAAATTTATGTGAAGTAAGTTCAAATTATGAACAGAATTAACTTTAGTTTTATCAAAATACTTTTGCCGGCCACTGTAGGTAGCCTAGTTATAGGTACTGAACAGCTGATTTTTAAAGACACTTATTTCAGTGAAATATCGCACTCGAGAAAATATTTTGAGACGAACGCACCCTTTCTTTTACATGAGTAGGTACCTATCCTATAAGATGAAAATTTGTAACATAGGGTTTAAGGCTTTAATTTTAAAGCCATCAATATAGCAGCTGCCTTTATAGAACGTTCTATATTTTTGAATATGTATTAAATTACAAATTCTTAAATTTACATAAAATATCCCCTTTAAAATGAAGCACCAGTACCTAAAAAGATATTTCCAAAGTATAGCTTTCACCTTATAAGGACTACAAATGAAATTCTCTATAAAATAGAAAATACTATCCCTCTTGTATGAAGGGATGTAGCGTCAAACATAGATAGACAAAAATGCAGATATACCTAGGACGTTTTCGACGAAATCTTCACAACCGGACGCAACGACCGTAATATTCAAATGTAAAGCAATGGAGCTGTATATACATAATATATATACCCACATCGTCACAAGGCTGCAGGCTTTTATATAACTAATATATCTTTAGCCTACACCTCCACAGGAAGTGATTCCATTTAAATTGTGATATTTCAACGCCTTCAGATAAAAGATATAGAGACATATAGAAATATAGGAGTTCGAAGAATGGCAGAAACGACAACGACGACAGTGGCAAGCATATACCTCCGAAAGGTGATGCCGTAAAAGTAATATTCCAACGTTGATGGGATTTATAATTGCTTTATGACGGATTACTGCGAAATTAATGGAAGACGTTCATAATTTTGCAAAATTAGAATAGCAATCACTTGGATTATAGTCGTGAATGAATTTTGTTCTCTTTTATTATTTTTCAAGACTGGTAATAGAAGTATATCCCGTTCCGCTTGTGACACGCTTCGCATTTATGATGGCGTCCATAAGTTTAGGGACACTCCCAGGCGATTACATGTCGCTTGCTATAATGGAGAAATCATGCTTGAATGATTCTTTTTTCTTAATATTTCTCTCTGGGTTTTCTTTTTGAATTTGAAGTGCATTCTGGGAACAAGCAGTATTTGGAGTAACCCTGGGGATTTTTTTTTTGCTTATATCTGACTCCAATAGGTATGTAAGGATCACGTGGATTTTTTGGGTTTATATTAAGGTTTTAGATGAAGGATAGAAGATAGGTAGGTACTCCCCGTAGCTGTGGGAATTTGGGTCAGGTTAGATAAGGATATAACTACCGTTGCATATGGGACGGCAATATTGTATTGATGGAGCAAATGTCTAGGGACTGTCTATACCCACCATTATATTGAAAAGCCAAATTTAATTCGGCAGCGGCTTAGAAGTTTGTGGTGGAAATGTGGTAGTGATATTATATTTTGCCAAAAATGGCATTTTCTTACTCTGGTTTAGTGTTTTTTCCTCTTTTTGGTTGACAGCACAGATATCTAAAGAGGTTATGAATACCCTTATAATACGGTGAACAATGTGGGAAGCATTTTTTTTGCGCCTAAAATTGTACGTATTTTGAATATTGGTGCTGGGGGTAGCATCTTATTTATTTTTCCTCCTAGCGTTCCTCCATCTTCTTAGAGCTTACGAGCAGCTCTTGTCCCCTTCTCTGGAGTTGCTTTGCGGCATGTGCTCGCCGGCACTCTTCATCAAACCAACAGTTTCGTGGGAGTGGCCAGGTGTAACCCAGCAATTCAGTATCGCCATTTGGGGGATGGCTTCTTAGCATCGATATCACTGGTTTTGGTAAATGAAGCTGGATACATGGCGCTTCTGGATAGGTTGAGAGATACGCGATCAGCAATGGTTCTGGCAGTTTATTGCTATTTTATTGTAGCCTTTTCATGTAAAAACTGCTGACAGTATTTCTCCGCAAGTACTGGTGCGGGTGTATTTTGGCCGCTCGGAACGTTCGAACATCTAGATTCTAGAATACTGGAGAATTCCCAGAAGACGTTTCCTTCTTGCTGGAAGACCGCTCGCATTGAACCTATTCGAAAGAGAGGGAGGAAATGTCTTCCACAAAACTATCGTCTAATAGCGTTACTTTTAATGCTCTCAAAAGTAATGGTTAATGGAAAATGTAATAAATGTCGAAATAATAAAATATCTAGAAGGCCACCGGCACCGATTAATAAGCGACAGGCAATACGGATTTCGGAGCTGTCGTTCCACTGGAGACCTGTTAAGCTACATAACGCACTTATGGACGCAATGTATTTAATGAAAACAAGACAGAACTCACAACATTTTCTAGGAAAAATACATCAACAGTTCCTCAGAGCCAAATGGATGACCATCCAATCCATCCCAAGGACTAAATGCAATTATTATTATAAATAAATAATTAAATAGTGTTGGCGCAACAGGCGTGTAGACACCCTAGGCCTAGCTTCTCACAACCATTCGTTTGTGTGAGTTTTATTTTTGGGACGAATGGAAGGGACCTACAATTTTGTGCCGAGTCCGAACAGCTGAATTGAAAAGCTTTCTTAGGACAGTTATACTCTCGGATGTTTGTCCGACGTTCGCGAGAGGTTGCGCAGTAGAAGAAACCTTAAGATGTAATTTGTGTTTTTCCGGGGATCGAAACTGGAATCGATCCCTCGCACAGTAGTCCAGCACACTAACCACTGCGCTACTGCGCCTACAGTCAATTATTATTATCAAATTATTATCGCAAGATCGGCGTCCGCTAAGTTGAACTACCTATTTAGAGCACAGAGGTACTTTAGTCCAAAGCAACTTCTCCCTCTCTACAAAGCACAGGTTAGACCAGGCCTGGAATATTGTTCCCATATATGGAGCTCGGCCCCAAAACATTCACTTAACCTACTTGACAGCATACAGAGAGGAGGAGTTCGACTTATTGGATACCCTACACTCACATCGAATCTACAACCCCGTTGGTGCACAGAAGACAAGTCGCTGACCTATGCTTGTTCTATAGGTACTTCCATGGTAGATGTTCCGAGGAAATAAAAGACATTATCCCTCGAAATGCAACTTTTGGGCGCCCCACAAGACAGGCTGCTAATGCTCATGAGTCATTACCATACAGTACACTTGACAACCGCGAAAACATCAACTTTCCAAAACTCCTTCTGTTACAGGGCAAGCAAACTTTGGAACTCGCTTCCTGGGAATATATTTCCAGAAGTATCTCGGGGCACTGTTGAAGCGTTATAGGTTCGCCTTTCCCGGGAGAAGTATTAAAAAAAAAAAAAACAAAAAAAAAACAAAAAAAAAATACCTTATATACGTCGAACAGAATTATGTTCAGTTTGGCTTATAATACGATCTGCTGCAAGATAAGTTTTCTTAAGCTAAATACACACAATTGTCAGATTTCTCAATGCTCTGACAATGAAGAGACAATAGCCAACCTACCTCACAATACAAAATTGTCAGTTGTAACTGATGTACACGGTTGTAAAATTTTGTCTGAAAGTCTTACAATTTCATTGTCAGATAGAAGAGTGTGACGCGTTTTGTGCGTTTCCACGTTTGTCAGATATTTGAATATGAAAAATTGGTCTATCCGTTGTCAGACAAATTAAACATTTTGTTCCTTCGTTTTTGTAGTACGGATAATGGATCAAAATATTGCATTTGCGACTATTTTAACTGCCTACGTGTTGGAAGACTGCGAAGATGATGAATTGACACAAAAACGACATATTATTTGGACGAAGCATTGGGTGGCCCATTGTCAGCAGGAAGGATTCTACACCAAATTGAAAGCTGAGGAGCCGGAACTTTTTGCGAATGGACTCAACACAATTCGATAAACTTCTAGCTTTGGTGACTCCACACATCAACACACTAATATGCGTGCGATCATTTAGGAAATCGAGACAATTTCATTGGCAGCTTGACCCGACTTTTTTTCTGTACGAATTTTTATTATTATTATTATTATTTTTTTTGTTTTTGTTGTTTTGTTTTTTCGACTTTTCCAATCCCAAGTGGAATCTAAATTGGAATTCCCTCTGTTGTTTGTATCAATATCTTCTGAATTATTTTCCATCGTGTAAAATCAAACTTCGATTTGCAAGTTCAGGTTGATGTGTGCAAACTGTGTGAGCTCATCTCAATTAACCCAAATCCGCTTTCCGATATCGTGCTACCGAATATCGCAGGGCCGAATTTAGAGGTCTGGAGGCCCTGAGGCAATAAATGAGTGGAGGCCCCCTGGCTTATTATTTTCCAAATAAAATGGTACATGGTACAAACGCCGATAAATGATTTTTCTCCAAAATAAGAGCCTGCATTCCTTTGTAATTACCACTTATGTTTGCAGCATTGCCAGCATTGTTTGCTATGGCCGCAGTTTGGTAAAAAGGTGAAAAATATTTCTTTTGGCATCGATCCTTCAATATATCTAACAATTTTAGTCAGTTGATCGATATGAGATTCATCGGGAGTAGAATCCACTGACACCGGATTTTGGATTGGATTTTTTTATTCCGGATACTATTTTATTTCAGTTAGCACTTTGTTACCCATAGTGATCAGTTCTTCGCAAATCGTGGACGAAAGGTAATTGACATGATCAGATCACCTCCTATTTGCATGCTCTTTCAAATGGGTTGACAGGATTCATTGTGAAATTATTCCCAAAATCGAGGATGAAATAAGTCCCCAAAAAGGTATGAAATAATTCCCCAAACGAAAAACGAAATAACCCCCCAATCTCATTTCAATGTTTATTGTTTTAAAACAATTGAGAATGTAAATTATTATATCTACGCGCTAGGTAAGTACCTACTCCTTTATTTTATATCTGACGCGGGGCGCGCTCGCCGCAAACGGGAGCGGGGAGCGTGACGTGCCGGTCCGCGCCGTGCCGCGCGCGTTCGCGACGAGCGCGACGTAACACCCCCCTCCGTCTCGGATCTGATTTAAAATAATTGTAATTGTAGCCTTGCAATTGCTTGTTAATTTTCTTTGAATTCTTAAAAATATATATACCTATATATTATTACACTTTGTTTTTATTTTCTTGTTAAAATATTCCACGAAAACTATGTATTAAAAGCTGCAGGAAGCATCCCTGTAGCACAACCTTAAATATTATATCCATCAAATAACTCCTGTTACCAATCGGTACACATATTTTCTTCGACGAATTTCATCATGCGATCTTAGCCAAAAAGGCAAAACACAGCTGATATATCATCTGATTCAATGCAAGCTGTTGGATGCTCCTCATCTTTGGTCCTTCCAAAATTATTCCGAATGGATTCTCGTTGAGAAGCCTCAACTACTTGTGGTAGACCCACTCTTCATTTTCGAAAAATCAAATTTCCTAGTTGCCGTTTGATGCCTGATTCTGAGTGGAGTCAAGTTTATTTTAAGTTATAAAATTCTAATGAATCCAATAATATAACAAACTCACAAAAATTAAACAATGAACATAAAAATAACATAAAATAAATAAATGAGCTTACAAAATTATTTAGATGTCTGAAGAACAAATTGTAGCTAAGAAATACATACTTTTACCAGTCGTTTCTAAAAATTGAGCGCCCTGATGTGCAGAAGATGCTATTTTTCATATCAATAACAACAGTTAAATTCACTGTTAAGCATTAATGAAAGTTGAATTTCGCACAAATATAGAATAGTGAAAGTGAGGAATAGGATTTACTTCAAAGTTGAATTTGGGAACTTATTTCATCATGAAATAACCCCCCAATTTTAAGTATGAAATAGGTCCCCAAAAACCCATGAAATAAAACCCCAATTTTGGGGGTTTATTTCATATGAAGAAAAACCCCCACTCCACAAAATTTTGAGGGGATATTTCATTTTAATTTTGGGGGGTTATTTCCGGCAGCCATACTCGGCTAGCAATTCCAAAATTCCCAGAAAATGTCCATTTCTCGGTGAACCAATAGTTTCATTGTCACCTCGAAGGGCTAATCCACGCTCAGCAATGAATTTGATAGCATGATTCAATTACTATAGATAACGCATTGCGCATGTTCTTCATTTTGAACGTGACGTCATTTGAGCGTAGAATTTGTGTAGTTCGATCGGATTGGGTTGATTTTAGTAGTCGATTGCCTTAATTGCTCCAAATAATATTAAAAAAAAATTAAATATCAACATTTTTATTGAAATGGGTGGTTGTGCTGGGTTTGAGTGTAACACCAATACAGAAAAAAAAACATTGGACACCAGCTTTCATAGCTTCTCAAAGGAAAAAAAATGTGCTTAAGCAATGGGTACTCTTCTGTAGAAGAAAATATGTACTAAACCCAAAAACTGCAACAGTTTGTAATCTGCATTTCCTAAAAGAGGAAATGCGGTCAATGTCCATGACTTTGCATACAAAATGAAAAAATCATCTTGTTTCGTTTCCATAATAAGGCTGATACGCATTTTGAATCATAACAAAACTTTAACAAAATATTTATCGCATCATTACGAATAAAACAAATTAATCATTTTTAGCAAATCCATTTATAACACTGGTCAACAAAATTTTTGTAACAAGAAAAGTGCTTAGTAATTTTGAATTACCCGCCTACACTTAGCTTACCGCCATATTTATTTTTTTTTCCATCAGGTCTGGTTTTCATGTTACAGCTACTTCCCACAAAACTGAAAAAAGCCGTTTTTGCTTCATTGTCGGCATTCTAAAGTTTTGTTTCATTTGAAGAGCGTAGTGTGTTTTTCTGTTTTCTGTGTTAAGTAATTCTTAAATAATGTCAAGAAAGTATCAAAATGATCCCGACAAGTTTCGCTGCATTTGTGGCGGCATTACTTTTAAAACTTAGCGAAGGAATTTGACACCATTACACTCACCGAAAAAAATGTTTAAATGCTTTTATTGTAAAACCATCTATTTACAATTTAAATAGCAAATTTGGTTAATTTACTATTTTAATTGCAATTTTTTTAGTTTTACTATTTTTTTTTTTTTTTTTAATTTGTGTTTTTATGTTTTTTTATCGTGCTGGGGAACCGCGAGGGTATTTCCTGCATTGTGACATCAGAATCGAAGCTTTCCAAACAAAAGAAGTCGGGATACAGTTCTTCACAAAATGGATACAACCAAGTTGGCATTGAGGGACCTATCCATCGGCCAGGCGACACATACCGATTTACCCCCGTGTCATAAAACTTCAGGAAATGTGGCCTCCCACAACAGATAGTAAAACAAAATTCAAAATTCAATTTTACAATTGAAAATAGTAAAAAAATAAGCGAAATTTACTATTAAATTGTAATGACTATAGTTACAATTAAAATTGTAAATTTTACGAAAAAAATTTTAAATATTAAAATTTTTTCTGTGAGTGTAGTAACTAAGCTATATAAACAGTATTTCCATCGGACAACAAGACAAAGCATGGGTTCCACACATCTGTTGTGTTACATATGTGTGTCTTCTTACTGGATGGCCGAGAAGATCTCGATCTATGCCTTTTGAAATATCTATTTGGGCGCCGTTACCGATGAACACGGTGAAGGATTCCACCAAGATATTTATACCACAGAAAAGCGGTACCAGGGCAAGTGGAGTCAACGTATGCTAGCCGATTACTGTTGGATATTAAAACGAGTATCCCTGAAGCAAAATATAGAAGAAAATCATAAAGCTACATTTATAATTATGTTACAGTTTAGTGAAATAACTTAGTTTTGGTGCTTAAAACTAGACATTTCTAAAATTCAATAAAATCTAAATTACAAAAAAACTATTCGTATTGGAATCATTCTAATTTTATTTCTATTATCCTTATAACTGTCCTAAACATAACCAGACAAAAGTTTTCATGTTACATGCAAAAAGTGTTTTTTTGTTGACCAGTGTAATTAACACAAAACAAATGAAAACAAAACTCCACTGGGCAAATACTCTCACCATTATTTCTCCCTATCAAAATTTCGAAAGCAAAAATCTCGAATGTAAGAATCTCGAAAAAAAAGTCTAGAAAGCATAATAACAAAAATCTCGAATTAATATTAATTTTTGAGACAATGGTAAATATTTGAGCGCGAAAGAATTAATAACACCAAATCTAAAAATGGTGTTAAAAAGTGAGATACGTATGGGGGTCACTGTAGGATTTGGAGTAGGTGTAAGGTTGGGTATACCCAAAGTTTATATTATGGGATCCAAAAAAAAAAATTTCGAATTTACTTTTTATATTCGTGATTTTTTCGAGATATCGGCCCCTATTGTGAGTGTCGATAGTTGATCGTTGATCGACAATTGTCGATCGATAGACAGCTTTGATTGTCGATTGCAATTGATATTTGTCGATTTGACAGTCGCTTGTTCTTCTCTTGGAAGTGAAAAATTGTTGTGCGTACGAATACCTAAAATCAATCGAAGCAATCGACAATTGTCGTGACGATCGCTGATCGAAAATCACAATAAGGGCCATAGTCTTTCAAGATTTTTGTACATTCGAGATTAAAAAATAAACTTTTAGAGATTTTTAGCCTTCGAGATTTTTGTCATTCAAGATTACGACATGATCCCGTTGGAACTATCTCGCGACTGATCTTGAAGAACTGGGGCCAGATTATGTAAGACGAAAACGATCGAACGCTATCGTTTCGACAATATCAGTCTCTGTCTATTGCCACAGATATGATAGAGACAGGTTTAGTGAAAACGAAAGCGGTTTTCGTTTCCTTTTTTACAGAATCGCACCCCTGAACTCTACAGAGATTCAGTCCAATATTCGATTATTTCATTTGTTATGCGGTCGGGCCAAAGACCAATGTCAATGCTGTAGCCCCGGTTGCCCTCCACTAAATCCGGCACTACGAATATGTCCCCCTTGCGGCCTTGCCTATAACGGTATTCCTTGATTGGAAGAAATTGTCGATGTAGTACCTATAGTACCCAAAGCAAATTCGAGTGAAATGGGTCCCGTTCCAAACTACCAATCATAGATATCTACGTCATAACAAAATGTTAAATTATCAACACAAAGGTAGATATGTAGATTCCCAAATCCATAGCCAAAAGCTATATCTATATAAGTCGGAGTAAAAACAAAAATATATCTCTTGGTGATTTTTAATCGATTCTCAAAGGGATAACCATTGCTTTGCTGTTATTAAGACATAAAAGTTATTTATTATCAGAGAAAACAAAAAGGATAATCGAATTTATTTGCCATTCACGCAGAAAGCCTCTTAAAGCGCTCATCTCATTGCCCAAGGATACAGCAACAGCATACAGGCATGTCAATTTCTCTTTTAAAAGTGTAACCCGTCAAATATATGCTTCGTTTGCATGCGAGGAATGCCTTTATCATCCAATCTCCACAGATACCCTTATCCTTGTCTTTATGTCATACTATACCAACCATTCACAACACATTGCATATATGTCTGCTATAAAATAAGAATATAAATAAAATTATTATAAACCATGTTGTACGTATATATAGACATATCCGTTTGCTGGTGAAGCAATGAAGATGTGCCCATTAAAGGCATTCATTTCAGAGCTCCAGACGTATCCAACATCGGTTATTGCGGCTTTAAAATGTTCGAACAACAAAAATGCGGGTCAACATGGATTCTGTTCCGTATTAAGAGGAAATCACCCGTATCTGTGTTTTATATTATGCGCTCCTTGAATTAATGTTAATCCATTCGAAAATGTTTTTAAGGTGAAATACACACATTTATACGATTGCATATAATACGGGAAATTAATTATTATTCCCAATTCACTTTATAACCCAATGGAAATGAAATTGGTATTTGGCGTACTTGTACGTTTCGCCAGATACATTAATGTGTACATTTTGTGTACGAGTGCTCCTCGCATCGCACGTCGTCAGAGAATACACTTCATCCGTTCTATGACTCTCGCATACGAGCAATTTGGAATGGTAATGAAATAAATTTGCGCAATATCGCATGACATGGATTGGGTTTGGATCTGTACTGTTAGTATTCCTCAAACAAAATTTATTTCCCATTGAAATGTAAGGTTAGTCAGAATAACCCCAGAGCGCCAGTTACCATACCAACACCAACAGCTTAGGCTTTAAAATGAAATATTACTAAATAGGGGCGGTAGGTAGGTATAAGTAACCATTAAGAGGTATAGGTTAGGTTGTGAAGGTCTTAAACAGTTCCGTTCCGATCTGCATCCCGTCGCGTACGCATGCTTAAACCACCTGCTTCCCACCCGCAGTACCGAGTTGTTTTCCAAACCGCGCAAACTCTAGTTTAATAAAACCAGAACACTCCATCCTAAATTATAGAGCAATAATTGGAAAAACAGAAAAAAAACTAAACATCGCGCGCCGCGAATAATAATACAAAAAAAATAATTAAAATCAGTTCAGTGCAGTGCGGCGAACAAAAAAAAAAATCAATAGGAAAAGCAATAACCCGAAACAACAAAAACAATTCAGTGATTTAAGCACTAGCGTTGGGCTTCCCTCTTGTCCCACTCCATTTCGTTTGCTGTTGACCTCTCTCGGTCATTTCAAGCGCCGTATGATTTTTTTTTCTACGCATACGCGCGTTTGCAATGACTGAGTGAGTGCATCATCTGGCGGATAGCGGGTTGTGTGTGAAGATTTTGTTGGTGCTCCAAAGCTAATTGTCGTACGGGCATAACACCTACGGCAATTTGATTTGGAAGATTCAACTCAGGATCTTCACTTCACAACTCAGCTTAGCTTAGTAGTAGCGTCGGAGTTGTGTTTTTTTTTTGTGTTTGTTTTTTGTTACAATGAGGAATTTCAGGGTCGATTTTAGCAACATTCGTGGGTTGCGATCGAATCTCTTCTCCGCGTACGTCCACGTTGCCAAATATAAACCAGCTATTTTGGCACTGGGTGAGACCCAGGTGGGTGGAAAATCTGATGCATCAGAATTTGATCTACCTGGATATCGATTAGTGCCATTATTCTTCTTACATCGCGGTCTCGCCATTTATGTGCGTAATGATGTAGCCTACCAAGTTCCTAAAGATTATGGCCAGTGTTCCAATCCGGAATTTAATTTCAAATGGCTCAAATTCCATATCCGTAGGCAAGTAATTCATTACTGTTTTCTTTATAGAAGCCCTAATTTTGACAGCAACTCGACTTGTAACGAGTTCGATGTATTGTCTGATTCCATAACTAGAATTGTTTCCTTGTACCCTCATACTGAAATCGTCATTGCGGGCGATTTCAATATTCACAATTCTGACTGGCTTCAACATTCTGGACAGACAACACCCGAAGGAATTTATGTTCAGATCTTTGCTGAGGTAAACCAATTAACCCAGCTTGTAAATGCGCCAACACGTGTACCAGACATTGACGGTCAAAATGCCAACACACTGGACTTGTTTCTTACCTCCCACCCTAATAAATACTCTATTGAAGTATTATCGCCTCTAGGCTCGTCAGACCACTGTACCATATCAGCTAATTTCTCGTACTCCGACCACAAAGTTAAAGAAAAAACTCCGAAAAGAACCGTATGGCAATACGAGAAAGCCAACTGGAGCGGACTTAACAGCTTCCTTAGGAGTTTTAACTGGTCGTTATGCTTCCTCGATAACGACGTGGATGCCGCCGCTGATATGGTAACAAATATAATCACCTTAGGTATGAAATCCTTTATCCCTCACAGGATAAAGAGTATCAAACCAAAAGAAAACGCGTGGTACGACTCGAGCTGTAAAGAGGCTATTAGACTAAGGGAGTTGAGTTTTCGGTCTTACAAGGCCAACCCATCCGAGGAAAACCGAAAAAAGTTTAAACGAGCCATAAATGACTGCAATGCCCTCATAAAGCGTGTCAAATTCTCATATGACCAAAAGTTGAGGCAAAAAATACTACAATGTCCCAAGGGTAGTAAAAACTTTTGGACATTCGTAAAAAATATTAAGAATTCGGCCTCGTCAGCGATCCCAACGCTCATTTACAATTACACTCCAACTGTCAGCTCTTTAGACAAAGCAAATCTGCTCGCTGCACATTTCGCAGCCAGCTCGTTGCTCCCAGATTGCGCTTTGTCCCCACCTGTACTCGAGAGCGTCGAATTTACCATGGGACAAATTCATTTTCGCACTCGTACAGTTGCAAGAGTACTTATTGATCTCAACATAAATAGATCCGCTGGTCCAGACTGTATCTCCCCCATCGTTCTGAAGAGGTGTTCTTCCACGCTGGCAAAACCACTGCGTAAGCTTTTTCATCTGTCCTATTTGTTACGGGGCCATACATCTGAAAAAAGAAAGAAAAAAAAATGCATTTGAAAAATGTAAACAAAAATGTTCCATTGGAGACTGACCGATGAAATATCCATTGAATGGATGTTCCAAAGGGCAATCTTCAATAGGAAAACACATCACTTACCTGTTTACTTCGTATTGTCCACGTACCTGAAAAAGAAATTAAAATAAAACATTACCAAATTAATAGAAATAAAATAATTTACATAAATTACCTGAGATGTGTGTCGCCGGCTGCAATTCCATGATGTGATTTGACAGATCGCAAATTTTCTGTTTTCTTTTCGCTCTCCTTCGTATGTGTCTCCGAGTTCCATACTTGTTAGGTGTTGGTGTTGTTGTAATAAGAGAGGTGCTTGGTGTGTTTAATTAGGTGTTGTGTGAAAAGCTTTTATTTATTTATTTGTATACTTATTTAAGTTATTATGTATTTACATAATTTTTTTTTGATATTAACTTACTGAACACTGACACTAACTCAAGACCGACAAAAGAGACGACGAAAGGAACGTTGGAGATTGACGGATCGTCAATGGTCATCTCTTACTCTTATACGCTATACTTACCATAAGCTGAATTAGGGGAAAATAGGAAAAAGAAAAAGAAAATTGGAGAAATGGTTATGATATGAGTGGATGCAGTATGCAAACCGGCAACGGAATAGGCAAATAAATGCAAGTCTATAGAAAAAAAATAAAAAAAAAGAGAATCAGCTGGTATTTCGTTGATTAGAAATCCTAAAGCGAGGGGAAAACGAGAATTGGGTCATAGAGACATATGACGTACATAAGTACCGGCAAGAGCAATGACCGTATAACTGACCGGCCCTCAAAATTGAATTTGAAACAAATTCTCGGCATTTACCAGTGGTCGATTGCATAGAGCAGCTGTGTTTGCCATATACAGTGGTGTGCAAAATTATTGCGAACGTAATTTTTTTCATGCAATTTTTTTTGAAATTTTCTTTGTTGAGGTAAGCGAGGATTTTAATTGTGTTTCACAACAGAGAATTTGAGATGAGTTAAATTCTATTATAGGGAATATTCGTGCGTTCGTTCATATCGAAGGGAAATCAAGGCTCACGCTAAAATTATAGTCTGCTGAGGTATGTGCTTTAAGGAGTTTGTTTCTTTGCGTGAATTAATCTTTTCCCCCACTTGTGTAGGCAATTGAAAGCTACCCAGAACAATCTGTAGCTACAGATTTTTGGCTCACGGCTACTGTTGCCTTGTCCACCAGATCAGAAGAGCTCCCTAGAGACAGATTTGAGTGACCGAAGGAACCTATCTCGACGAAGGCTCCGCCGTTGCTCTTATTGCTGGTCGCTTATATACCGCCAGGCAACGGTTACCAGAAAAACGTCACTCCAGGGCCTACCGCTACACAACGGCCATATATCCAGGGTAGCTTCTCAACCATTTTCGGCGGCGACAATTTCCACCCCTTGAGGTGAGATTACGCCGGCATTCGACGGACACGAAAAAGACAAAGACATCCCTCAACAGTATTAAGGGCAGAGGTGGCACAAAGGTGCTACGCCACCCAACAAACAATACAAACATATACACATACATACATACTTAAAAACACATAAAGGAACGAGGTGCATCGAGGGACAACCAACATATTTTGTGATTTTTTTTGAGTGCCAATTAGTTTAATTTCATTTTAGTTTAATTTTTTTTGAGTTTTTTTTTGAATTTCCTTTTGTTTTTTTGAATTTTTTTGAATTTTAAAGTAAAGTAGAGTAAAGTAAGTAAGTTCTGCTTTTAGTATTAAGTAGTTTGTGCGCGAAACCATATTTGGAAGTTTATACAGTCTACGTTCTTCATTGTGCTGGCGCCAGAACATCGAGGGACGAGAAACAAACGTGAGTAATTTTTTTTTTTCTTCGAATGGTTCACATTTTTGAATTTGAATTTTAACGTTAATTAGTAGTAGTATATACCTAGTATTAAGAACAGAACCTGCAATTTTTTTTTTTTTCCTTTTTTTCTTGAATTAGTTGCTTCAATTTAGTTTTTTTTATTTTTAAATACTAGCATATAAATATAATTAGATTTAGGTTTCCTTTTCAATAAAAGTGGCACAATTTTTTTGTTAAAAATTACGAAATTGATATATTCATTATGAGTGCGTGAGATCTTTTCGCTATTGGTGTGTGGGAATATGGGAAGGCCGTCCTTCTATAGATAAAACGATGACGGAACGTGACGTATACTAACTCTGACGACAGGATGTGACATTACTGACTTACCGGAAGCATTACACTTTAGGTTGTGACTGGGAGGAGATCGTGAAGGGGCTATCTTCGTTATAATCGGCCAAGAATATAGCCATGGTTGTGTCTCACGACACAAGGGGTGGGTTGGCCATCCTTTGCCACTAACACCAGGCATGTCTTTGGTTCATGACGAACCGTTACCTTGGAGAGACATCGGGAAGGAAGAGTCGCGTGTGGGGTTTAGCTTAGGATAGTTTTAAGTTAGCATAGGCATATAGTAGGGTTCAGTTTTAACTGGTAGATTTAGATTAGGTTAAATTAGGCTAGTTAGAGTAAGTTCGTGATGTCTTCCTGTTCTCTCTCGAGGGTATCGGCATAGGCCTTTGAACATTTTTCTTTTCAGCTGTCCTTTTTCTTTACTTTTCTTTCGTTTTAGTCCGTCCGAGGTCAAACTAGAGTAGCTTTCTTCCTTTTTTTTTATTTTTGATTTCTGAAATGGCATGGATAAAGTTGTTGAGCAGGTGGTAAATGGTGAGGGGGCAAGAACACCCCCGTCCGACGAGCTCTAGCCGAGCAACCACTAGCATGCCGCGCCCTCCTCACCTTTGCCGAAGCTGCCCCTGTGGCTCGACCCTGGCTCACAACAATGGCGCCCAACGTTTTTACCGGCTAGGCCGATTGCGATTCCAAGGGGATGATTTTCTTCTATGAAGGTCATCGCCTTGGACTTGCAATAGCCTTCGCGATTAATTTTAGTTTTTATTTTCATTTTTATCTATTTTTTTTTCTTTTCTGTCATTCTTCTTCTACTGTTCAAAGACCGCAAACGCTCTTAGTTCTGACGTCGACTAAGGACAGCTATCCGATTCTTAAGCGCGTAGCTAGAGAATTTAGTGAGGTAGTCTGAGGTTGGTAAAGGGACTAGAGCAGCTTTTGGTTCTGACATAGACTGACGACAGCTATCCGATCTTAAGGCTTATAGCTTACAGATTTAGTGAGGCAGTCGGATGACTATGGTTGAATCAGAAGCTGGTCAAAGTCAAGGGGCCTAACTGCTAGCTGCTGTCCGAAAGTTATAAGCTTTTAGCTTGATCTTTCGTGAGGCGTGAGCGTGGGTCGTGAGGCTTTGACCGTGTCGGAGTATAAACCGGATAACTTGCTATCCTGGTATTTGGTCACGCCAGATACTCAGTTGTGGCAGGGAGAAAGGGATATACCTCGGCACTCGTCATGGATCTAAGGCACCAGTCACAACGCGACACGACTTAGAACTTTTACTGTACGAACAATGACGGGACAAACTTATATCTATAGAATGGTTTGCGGAATACCTAACCTAAAACCACACACCAACGCATTTATGAATAATAGTATCAATCTTATACATCAAAAACTCAGAAATACCAGTTAGTCACCTAAAATTTGAATTAGTAGAAAACCAAATTTTTTGAATTAAATATAACCTTTTGAACTTAAACCCGATTTTGATAGCTGAAGACTTGAATTACATACATATTAAATACCATATTCTTAATAATAATACGATTTTTGAATTTAACTAAAAATAAGCCTTAAATTTTACGACGATCTAGTACCATATTTAGTACAGAATTACCAAGCTTCTAAGTTTGAATTATAGAAAGCCTGGTACTAAAAATAATACCATCCAATATGGACGGATGTCAGAAAGACTCAGGCGCCGTCCCGAAAACCACCTCGTTCCAGGAACCTCAAGGGGATTCCACTTTTGGGGATGGGAAAACGGGGTTGGGAAATCCGACCAATAAGCATCTAGCTTTTCGGACCGGAATAGACGACATAACGGACTTAACCAACTACTCTTTTGACTTCAACCAATACAGCCCAAACGACTTAAGACACAACATAACAAACGTACCAAGAAGGAACTTAGCTCCAGCCATGGGTAGCATCAGCGAAGATGTAGGGCAGGAGCGGACCTCAATGGAAGACGACAGGGACACACTAAACGAGTTGACAGAACGAACATCGACCAAAAAGCGTCAGCCAATAAAGCGACAGTTTGCACTACACGAAAAACAAATAGCTTTGGCAACAAACGAACAAGAAGCTAGTGCAACGACAGGACACTCTTACGGACAACACAGGACATATGAAGACTTTAACGTACGTAAAGAGTTGCACAACGAACTGACGACTCAACAAAGACCAGAAGTTCTCTGTAGTACAGCGCAAGAGGACCAAAAAGACGCGCTAACAACTTTGGCAGAAACTATGAAGACGATGATGGTGACGTTCCAAAAAAACATGGAGGTCATCAACAGCAAAGTTGCAAACTTGGAACTCTCCATAACGACACAAAAACAACGAACACTAACTGAACAACAACCACACGACATTAGACATGAACGTACAACATTACCGACAGTACAGAATAATAATTACTACCCAACAAACTCTAGGGAGTTTAACACAAGAGCTGGGGATAGGGGTGATCAATTTTATCCTCAGGAGCAAAGAAGTGTTCAAATGCCTGTTCACAAGTGGGGGGTGAAGTTTGACGGAACCTCCAAAAGCATATCAGTGGAAAGCTTCTTGTTTAGAATCGAAACTCTGCAAAGACAAAGCGGTCTTTCAAATGAGCACCTTTTTGCCCAATTTCACCACTTGGTAGCAGGGCCGGCAGAAAGATGGTATTGGGAGTTTCTGCAGGAGAACGACCAAGACAATGGGTTAAACTTTTATGACCTAAAAACAGAGCTGGTCAAGCAGTTTAAGAAGAACAGAAGGGATCATGAGATCCTTAGAACAATCATGGAGAGGAGACAGCTGCCCCATGAGAACTTTGACGAGTTTTACGGCGACATTAGGTCGTTAACTCTCCAGATGACTAATAGGCCCCATGAATTAGACCTGGTAGATATGGTTAGGCAGAATGTGAAAGAGAAGATAGCGACCCTAATCTTTGGATGCCAACTTAGAAGCATCCAAGAGTTGAGGGATGAATGCAGACGGGCTGAAAAACATATAGCGACAAGGGAACTCAAATTTAGAAGACATGTGACAGAGATTGACGAAAACAGAGTTTATGAGGGAAGATACGAGCAGCAACAAGACGTAGAGGACGAAAGCGACAACGTAGAGATAGCTGCGCTACATCATAACCGGACTAACAGACCAAACAGTTACCAACGAACGGACAGGACAAGTAGGACCGACCAGATTAACACGAACAGAACAAATAAAACAGGTGTACTCATAGACACAGAAATAGCACAACATTCACAAAATTCCTGTGCTTCTAATTTCCATACCCTGACATGCTTTAGCTGCGGTCAGGGTAACATAAGTTTCCACTGCCAAAAGTGTCAGGAAAACCTGAAAATCGGCGGTGCGAACGGGAGCCACCGACCGACAAATCAAACTCTCCCGGAGAACCAAGTTTTACCGGACCAATTTCAATTTTGAAAAGGGATCCGACAAATGAAAATACCTTCCAAACAAAGCACGCTCCTAAAAGAAAGAGCCTACACCAGAGGCTCAAAGAATACGATGAAACCAGAAGAAGAATTTTCGGAGAAGAAATATCTTCGTCCGTAAAGAAAACGAGAAATTACAAGAAAATTAGTAGGTTAAGAGAAAGATGTGCAATAAATAGACGTAGAATAAGAAATATAATAGCAACTGTGATAACAACTAACGACGACAACAGACCCTATGCAAAAGTTACAATAGAGGGTGAAGAGCTTCTAGGGTTATTGGATAGTGGAGCATCCATTAGCTGTATAGGAAAAGGGGCGTTAGAATTTTTAGACAGACACAAAATTACAATGACTAACATGACAACGGACATCAGGACTGCTGACGGGAACCACCAACGGATACTGGGACGATTCACGACGACGGTCTCATGGGGTGGCAAGTCTCATAAGCTAGAACTTTTTGTAGTCCCTAATCTTCAACAGGCATTATATTTGGGGGTCGACTTTTGGAGGACGTTTAGGGTCGCTCCAAACATCATTAACGAACTCGACATCCCATCGCCGACAGAGAACCAGTCCCCGGTCCAGGCACTCTCACCAGCGCAGACTCAACAGCTGGAGAGAGTCAAGCAGCTGTTTCCCTCCTTCGCGGTAATGGGATTGGGTAAAACAAGCCTAGAAGAGCATATTATCGAGGTGGAGGACGAAAAGATTCCCATCAAGCAAAGGCATTACCCAATCTCACCGGCGGTCCAAAAGCTCTTGTATGACGAGTTAGACCGCATGATCTCCTTGGGGGTCATCGAAGAGAGTAACAGCGCATGGAGCTCTCCAGTTGTGCTGGTGAGAAAACCAGGCAAAAATAGACTGTGCCTGGACTCACGAAAGGTTAACGCAGTGACGAAGAAGGATGCGTACCCTCTTCCCCACATAGAAGGTCTCCTCAGTAGGCTCCAAGATACGCGGTACATATCAGGCATCGACCTGAAAGATGCGTTCTGGCAGATTCCTCTGGAGCACAAATCAAGAGAGAAGACGGCCTTCACAGTCCCTGGACGACCATTGTACCAGTTCACGGTGATGCCGTTCGGGCTGTGCAATGCCGCCCAGAGAATGTGTCGGCTCATGGACAAAGCCATACCCGCTCGGTTGAGAGAGTGTGTCTTTGTCTACCTCGATGACCTCTTGGTTTGTTCTCCAGATTTTGAGTCACACGCCAGAACGCTAGAAGAGGTAGCTAGGTGTTTGCGATTAGCGGGGCTCACTATTAATGTGGAGAAGAGCAAATTCTGCTATAGGGAGATAAAGTACTTAGGGTATATCGTCGGCGATGGGTGTCTACGGACTGACCCGGACAAGGTATCGGCGGTCGACGATTTTCCGATTCCCAAGACTCCCAAGCAACTCCGGCGGTTTCTGGGGATGACGGGTTGGTATAGGAGATTTATACCTAACTTCGCAGCCTTAGCTGCTCCGATGACTGACTGCCTTAAAAAGGGACTTACTTTTTCAATGACTGACGAAGCGCTGAACGCGTTCAAGAAACTTAAGGCGACTTTGGTGTCCGCACCCATACTCACAAACCCGGACTTTACGAAACGCTTCTATATACAATGTGACGCATCGACGACAGGTGTAGGGAGTGTGCTCTTTCAGATGGATGCAGAGAATAGCGAACGACCCATAGCATTCATGTCCCAGAAGCTGAATTCCGCACAGCGAAATTACAGTGTAACGGAACTTGAGTGCTATGCGGCCGTTCTGTCTGTCAAGAAGTTCAGGGCCTACGTTGAAGGATTACCTTTCACCATTATAACGGACCATGCTAGTCTCAAATGGCTCATGACGCAAAAGGATCTCTCTGGCCGTTTGGCCAGATGGAGCCTTAAGCTTCAGGGGTTCGATTTTGAGATAGAGCATCGGAAAGGTGTCCAAAACGTAGTCCCTGACACACTCTCTCGCGTCCATATGGATGAGCTCAGTCCCGAACCAGACATACTGCAAGTCGACCTTAACTCACCATTCTTTTCTTCGGAAGAGTATGATGAGTTAAGGAAGACCGTAAACGAACGACAGGACCAACTACCCGACGTTTGCGTTTCGGATGGGTTTGTGTACAAACGAACTGACGTACGTACAGGGGACGTTATCCAAGAAGATAGGGCCTGGAAGCTCTGGATTCCGGGGGAGTTGCGTGGGAGTCTGGTAGAATCAGCTCATAATTCCCCATCCGCAGGACATGGCGGAATACACAAGACGTTGTCGAAGTTGAGGCAATTATACTTCTGGCCTGGTATGGCAACTGATGTCCAGAATTGGGTCAAAGCATGCGACGTCTGCAAATGCAGCAAGCCTCTCAACATCATATCGCGACCGCCGATGGGACAACAGACTATAACAGAGCGACCCTTCCAAAGACTATACATTGACTTTCTAGGACCCTACACACGAACAAAGAACGGACATACACATATATTTATAGTTTTAGACCATTTTAGTAAATATGTATTTTTAAAACCAATTAGGAAAGCAACGGCGGCCGAGGTAGTAAAATACCTAGAAGAATCTGTGTTTCATATGTTTGGCGTTCCGGAGTATATCCACTCAGACAATGGCAAACAATTCGTTTCTGAACTGTTTGCCAGCTTCTTAGCAAAATATGGGGTCAGACATGTTCGCACCGCGTTCTACTCTCCTCAGGCAAATGCGTCCGAGAGGGTTAACCGTTCCGTCCTGGTCAAGATAAGGTCATACCTTAAAGATGATCAGCGAAACTGGGACCAGCACGTCAGTGACGCGGCATTTTCCCTGAGGAGTGTGGTCCACGATGCGACCATGTTTGAACCCTACTACGCGGTCTTTGGGACGCACATGGTTCAGCACGCAAGTGCTTACGAAGTACTCCGACGACTTGACAAGATCAAGGATATGAACACAGAAATTATAACGAAAAATGACAAACTAGAGCTTATACGAAACAAAATACTTGACAATCTAGGGCTAGCCTATCAAAAAGCAGCAAAAGCATACAACACTCGAAGTAGAGAAATAAAATATAGAGAAGGTCAAGTAATCTACAGAAGAAACTTCAAGCAAAGTAACTTGCTTGACAAGTACAATGCGAAATTAGGACCAAAGTTCTTAAAATGTGTGGTACTAAAGGCAAAAGGGAATTCCCTATACGAAATAGGTAATCTCAATGGAGAGAAAGTTGGAGTATGCCACGCAAAGGACCTTCATATCTAGTCAATAGTTAGGGAAACCACTTGACGCACTCGCGCTTGCCGTTGCCTACTAGATTAGCTGTGATATTTACTTTCGTGATGTATGTTTATGTTATTTATTCATTTGTATAGTTCACATAGTTATTTATTTATTTATTTATTTATTATAGAGTATATTTATTTATTTATTACAGAGTTTATTTATTTACCATAGAGATTATATATTTATTTATTAGTTATTAAAGTCTCAAACTGTGATATAAAAGTGTGCAATACTGATATGAAGCACCGATAATCACTATCCTCAATGAAGCAGGTGAGCAAATGCAACTGCACAGTGAGATTCCATCTGTGATAAGACTCAACAACAGTCTCCGAAAAACACACTTTCCAAGACACTAATCAGCACAATAATTCACCTTGAACCAAACATCTGAATTTAAAAGACACACACGTAATCCCAGTAACATTTATTTCGTAAAATCCATGAAATTCGAATGATGATCACTTGCCCGGCTAGACAAAATATCTCAGGGTGTAGGCCCTTGCCACACGTTATCCATTCAACATCAACTGGCAGGGTCGAGCCAAACACATATCCTTCGGGAATGGTGATAAACGTCCTGAATCTGTTGTAGACCCCTTTTTACGAGGCCGTTTGCCTCACGGCCACTCGGCAAACGTCGTCGAGCTTGTTACGGGGCCATACATCTGAAAAAAGAAAGAAAAAAAAATGCATTTGAAAAATGTAAACAAAAATGTTCCATTGGAGACTGACCGATGAAATATCCATTGAATGGATGTTCCAAAGGGCAATCTTCAATAGGAAAACACATCACTTACCTGTTTACTTCGTATTGTCCACGTACCTGAAAAAGAAATTAAAATAAAACATTACCAAATTAATAGAAATAAAATAATTTACATAAATTACCTGAGATGTGTGTCGCCGGCTGCAATTCCATGATGTGATTTGACAGATCGCAAATTTTCTGTTTTCTTTTCGCTCTCCTTCGTATGTGTCTCCGAGTTCCATACTTGTTAGGTGTTGGTGTTGTTGTAATAAGAGAGGTGCTTGGTGTGTTTAATTAGGTGTTGTGTGAAAAGCTTTTATTTATTTATTTGTATACTTATTTAAGTTATTATGTATTTACATAATTTTTTTTTGATATTAACTTACTGAACACTGACACTAACTCAAGACCGACAAAAGAGACGACGAAAGGAACGTTGGAGATTGACGGATCGTCAATGGTCATCTCTTACTCTTATACGCTATACTTACCATAAGCTGAATTAGGGGAAAATAGGAAAAAGAAAAAGAAAATTGGAGAAATGGTTATGATATGAGTGGATGCAGTATGCAAACCGGCAACGGAATAGGCAAATAAATGCAAGTCTATAGAAAAAAAATAAAAAAAAAGAGAATCAGCTGGTATTTCGTTGATTAGAAATCCTAAAGCGAGGGGAAAACGAGAATTGGGTCATAGAGACATATGACGTACATAAGTACCGGCAAGAGCAATGACCGTATAACTGACCGGCCCTCAAAATTGAATTTGAAACAAATTCTCGGCATTTACCAGTGGTCGATTGCATAGAGCAGCTGTGTTTGCCATATACAGTGGTGTGCAAAATTATTGCGAACGTAATTTTTTTCATGCAATTTTTTTTGAAATTTTCTTTGTTGAGGTAAGCGAGGATTTTAATTGTGTTTCACAACAGAGAATTTGAGATGAGTTAAATTCTATTATAGGGAATATTCGTGCGTTCGTTCATATCGAAGGGAAATCAAGGCTCACGCTAAAATTATAGTCTGCTGAGGTATGTGCTTTAAGGAGTTTGTTTCTTTGCGTGAATTAATCTTTTCCCCCACTTGTGTAGGCAATTGAAAGCTACCCAGAACAATCTGTAGCTACAGATTTTTGGCTCACGGCTACTGTTGCCTTGTCCACCAGATCAGAAGAGCTCCCTAGAGACAGATTTGAGTGACCGAAGGAACCTATCTCGACGAAGGCTCCGCCGTTGCTCTTATTGCTGGTCGCTTATATACCGCCAGGCAACGGTTACCAGAAAAACGTCACTCCAGGGCCTACCGCTACACAACGGCCATATATCCAGGGTAGCTTCTCAACCATTTTCGGCGGCGACAATTTCCACCCCTTGAGGTGAGATTACGCCGGCATTCGACGGACACGAAAAAGACAAAGACATCCCTCAACAGTATTAAGGGCAGAGGTGGCACAAAGGTGCTACGCCACCCAACAAACAATACAAACATATACACATACATACATACTTAAAAACACATAAAGGAACGAGGTGCATCGAGGGACAACCAACATATTTTGTGATTTTTTTTGAGTGCCAATTAGTTTAATTTCATTTTAGTTTAATTTTTTTTGAGTTTTTTTTTGAATTTCCTTTTGTTTTTTTGAATTTTTTTGAATTTTAAAGTAAAGTAGAGTAAAGTAAGTAAGTTCTGCTTTTAGTATTAAGTAGTTTGTGCGCGAAACCATATTTGGAAGTTTATACAGTCTACGTTCTTCATTGTGCTGGCGCCAGAACATCGAGGGACGAGAAACAAACGTGAGTAATTTTTTTTTTTCTTCGAATGGTTCACATTTTTGAATTTGAATTTTAACGTTAATTAGTAGTAGTATATACCTAGTATTAAGAACAGAACCTGCAATTTTTTTTTTTTCCTTTTTTTCTTGAATTAGTTGCTTCAATTTAGTTTTTTTTATTTTTAAATACTAGCATATAAATATAATTAGATTTAGGTTTCCTTTTCAATAAAAGTGGCACAATTTTTTTGTTAAAAATTACGAAATTGATATATTCATTATGAGTGCGTGAGATCTTTTCGCTATTGGTGTGTGGGAATATGGGAAGGCCGTCCTTCTATAGATAAAACGATGACGGAACGTGACGTATACTAACTCTGACGACAGGATGTGTCATTACTGACTTACCGGAAGCATTACACTTTAGGTTGTGACTGGGAGGAGATCGTGAAGGGGCTATCTTCGTTATAATCGGCCAAGAATATAGCCATGGTTGTGTCTCACGACACAAGGGGTGGGTTGGCCATCCTTTGCCACTAACACCAGGCATGTCTTTGGTTCATGACGAACCGTTACCTTGGAGAGACATCGGGAAGGAAGAGTCGCGTGTGGGGTTTAGCTTAGGATAGTTTTAAGTTAGCATAGGCATATAGTAGGGTTCAGTTTTAACTGGTAGATTTAGATTAGGTTAAATTAGGCTAGTTAGAGTAAGTTCGTGATGTCTTCCTGTTCTCTCTCGAGGGTATCGGCATAGGCCTTTGAACATTTTTCTTTTCAGCTGTCCTTTTTCTTTACTTTTCTTTCGTTTTAGTCCGTCCGAGGTCAAACTAGAGTAGCTTTCTTCCTTTTTTTTTATTTTTGATTTCTGAAATGGCATGGATAAAGTTGTTGAGCAGGTGGTAAATGGTGAGGGGGCAAGAACACCCCCGTCCGACGAGCTCTAGCCGAGCAACCACTAGCATGCCGCGCCCTCCTCACCTTTGCCGAAGCTGCCCCTGTGGCTCGACCCTGGCTCACAACATATTCTTCTGGACTCTTTCCGAGTAGGTGGAAAACAGCATTTGTCCAGCCCGTCCCTAAAAAAGGCGAATCTTCTTCTCCCACCAATTACCGACCCATAGCACTTACGTCCATTCTTTCTAAGGTCATGGAAACGCTGATAAATCGTCAGCTTATGAAATGTCTTGAATCTCGGAAACTCCTCAATGACCGGCAGTACGGTTTTCGTGGCAACAGGTCCACTGGTGATTTGATGACATATCTCACCGAGAAGTGGAACCAATCTCTCCATCACTTCGGTGAGTCGAAGATTGTTGCGCTTGATATTTCAAAGGCATTTGACAGAGTTTGGCACCAAGCTCTTTTGTCGAAAATGCGTGCTTATGGGATCGATACGTCTCTTATTCAATGGATTAGAAACTACCTTTCTGGCCGTTCAATTCAAGTTGTTTTGGATGGTTTCAAGTCTGAAACTCACCATATAAATGCTGGTGTCCCCCAAGGCTCCGTTTTGTCTCCGACTCTCTTTCTCATTTTTATAAATGATCTCTTGTCTGCAACATCTAATCCAATCCATTCCTTCGCTGATGACAGCACACTTAGCTTCTCATATTCTTTCCAGGACTCACGTCCCTGCTCTTCGGCCGTAGAACTGGAACGGCAACGTATGTTAAGCTCATTAAATTCCGACCTTGACAGCATTTTAAAATGGGGTTCAGCCAATAGAGTGGAATTTAATGCTTCGAAAACACAATGCTGTCTGCTGTCTCTAAAGCGAAACCCGGACCTACAGCCATTATCCATGAATGGCACTTGCATCACCGAAACCGAAAGACTTTCCATTCTCGGTATGTGCGTTCATGACAACCTACGTTGGAATGACCATGTACACGAAGTCGCCAAGAATGCTGCGAAATGTCTAGGTTTTCTCAAAAGGTGCAAGAAATATTTTACCCCTTCTGATCTGGCTACAATATACAAGGCGTTCATTCGCCCAAAACTTGAGTACAATTCTCATATCTGGTCTGGTGCGCCCAAAACCATATTGCGCCTACTGGATAGGATCCAGAATCGTGCGTTAAAACTTATCGGAGACATAAATATCGCGAACTCTATTAATTCGCTCGAACATCGCAGAAATGTTGCGTGTCTCTCGCTGTTTTATCGCTTTTTTAACAAAAAGTGCTCAAACGAAATCGCCAGCTGCGCATTCCACCCCTTCAGAAATTCAACCGCAATACTCGCCATGCTAGGAATGCTCATCAGTTTACCATTCAGCCTATCTTCGGTCGTACTATGAAATATAGAGATTCATTCATAAGCCGTACAACACGAATGTGGAATGCTTTACCAAACTCTGTTTTTCCTACTTGTTACAATTTACAAACATTTAAAACCAATGTGCATCGGTATCTCCTATCAATCATATCTATCCTCATTTCCTTAACGCCCGCGCTGTGTAGTTCACCCTACATTAAAAGAGTAGTCATACCCTCTTGAGTGCGTGTTTATTATAAAAAAAAAAAAAAAAAAAAAAAACTCTTAACTCTTGAAGGTCCATTGTGACTTGTGAGTCCCCTGTGGAAAGTAAGAATGAAAAGTTACTGGCCGTCTTGGGAACCAGTTGGGATGGGCGCATAATGAAGTCTATAGGTGATGTGATGTTTTGAAATCTGCGGTGCTTACAAAGAACATGGATCCTAGCGTACGTGACCCATGGTTGACGCACGTATCAATTTTAAATATTTAATGCGTAAATCTTTAATCTTTGTTGTGTAAATTCAAACATAGATTTTAAATATAAATGTGTATTTCTACAGTTAAGATGTTCAAATTAAATGTACATTTACATAATTGATGTTTAAAATCCAACAGAAATTTAGAAATAAATGTTTATAAATCAACATAAAATGTGTAAATTCAAACCTTTTATGTTCAAATTTGTAGCAAAATTCGACATATAATGTGTAAACTCCAACAAAGTTGTGTATGAAGACTCTTAAAATCAGACTTTTTTGTGTAATTTTGCTTTTTAAAAGCTTGGTATAGAGATTCAATATTTAATGTGTATAATTACACAAAATTGTACATGGATCAGAAAGACTATTCAAAACAAGTAAAAGTGTTATCATCGGCCTGGCCGATTCTTTGATACCCTCCACTGCAGTGAACCTGTCTATACAAAATAAAACAATCCAAAAATGTTTAAGATATTTATTAAAAATATTTATAATATTTATTATTTATACCTATTAAAAACGCCAAAAAGACTTCAGAAACCGTACACGCACAAAACGATGCGATGGAACTTGGGAGCGCAAGAGGTTCAATTGCTTCAATCAAAGGTCTGATCATGTATGAACTCGCAAATGAATCGTCATAATCGAATTACAAATTTTCACAGATAAAATATGTAATTTTTATCAGATGGGTGTAAATAATATAAGCATTGGTTGTTGGTCTTCAAACACTGTGTGTGTAAATTTCATAAGGTGCTTATATTTAAACAAAATTTGTTTATTTATAAACATTTTGAGAGTAATGTTTAAACAATAATAGATTACTATTGAACAATAGTTGTTGAAAAGTACACAAAATGTGTATATTTGCAACAAATACCTATTTGTAATATCTAACATTATGATGCGTTTAAATATTTTTTTTTTTTGCGTTGTCGTGTGTATAAAAACACAACTTGCCTATTTTTACATTAAAAATTACATACACTTTCATAGTAATTTTACACGCATTTTTTAGAGTGTAAAATGTCAATTCCAATTGCCAATTCTAATAATCACTGTTTGGAATTGGTTATTGCTAACTTCGCTATGCAAAGATCCGTTGAGTACCTATTTTGTGATGTTAAAATGTTTTTGTTTTTTAAATAAGTATTTAGTCGAAAACTCGCTACTGTCTATCTACTTCTAAGAGTATGGGGAGAAAAGCTAGATTCAATTCTTCTCTTATGAAGATTATTAATATACCCCATGCCATACTGCAGCACGCACGACGCACCCCATCCCCGTCCTGCATCGGACATACGATCATAATAATATACATACCTACGTCCTACATAATTATACAACTGACCATAGCACTCACTGCGAAAACAAATCAACCCTTTTCGAATGTGTAGCATATAAGTGTTGTTTTTGTTTGATGATCGCAAAAGTATAAACATCGATTAGTAGCAAGGTATATGTGTATGTATATATTTTCACTTCAGAAAATACATTTTGACTGTTCCTAAAGACGTGGCTATCGACATAGCCTAAAGCAGTTTTACAGTCTTAAGGAACATTTAAAAAAAAGTTTCATCGAAATCTGTCCAGCAGTTTTCGAGTTTTTAGCTGACAAAGAAAAGTCCTACAGTTTTATTATATGTATAGATTATTTTCTGACAACACGGCGGAGGGCTTAGACCTGTTAATGCTATTAGACAATAAGCGTGTTTTTTTTTTGCAATCCTATATGGGCTTAGCGAACATCCCATACAGACACGTAATCCTATATAGGATTCGTTAGCCCGGAAGGATAATCATCGGAGCTTATGCCTTAGGCCAGATAAAAATTCTACTACCAATCTACGATTGCTTTAAATGTTATCCAAAGACATTAATTTGACAGTCAAAATTAATAAAAGAAAAGAAAGCAAACGAACATCAACAATCAAAAAAATATGGAAAAAAAAAAGATTGCGACGCAAAATTTGAACTCGGGAGGCAGACACTGGGGCTGCTGAAATGCTACAGTGCATGTAAGGAGTTTGTGCACTGGCCACTGATTCGCTGCTACAAATTAATCATCCACTAAAATTGCAAGCCACATCCATTACGTCATGTAAATCGCTGTTACGGCTGGATCTTGCTGTTGATGCAGATCTTTCCAACAATGAATAAAGCATCTGAAACAAAATAATATTTCTTCTCATTTGTAAAATATTTTAATATAGCTACCTGGCTATAACCTACGTATTTTCGTCATTATTTATCATGTAACTTATTTACTGCCCGCAAATTTTTTTTGTGAAGACAGAAATAAAACAGCTGAAATGTCAAATGTCAACTAGGTATTTTAGTGGTTTCAATTAGGGCGTTTTTTTGTATTTTATCTAAGCCTATATAGGATAGCAAAAAAAAACCAGTAAGACAATTATCTTCGACTATGCCGAAGCTCAAATACCCGGTACTATATTATTGTAAAATAAAAAAAAAATATTTTAGTATTAAAAAATTATATATATGTATTTGTATGGGAGGTATGGGTACTTTTTATTCGACCAAGCTCATTTTTTGTCAAAATTTTTTAAATATTATTAAAACAATATGTGCAAAGTTTAAACTTGCTATCTTTACTGTAGCTATTTAAATTTAATTTTTAACATCAAAAAGCTATATAAATCCGATATTTTTGTATGGGAGGTAGAAGTAGTTTTCATCCGATCTTGCTCATCTTCGAACTTAGCCTCAGTTTGGTGGATAAAAGCTTACGTACCAAATTTCAAGTCGATAGCTCTTAAATTACGGCCGTAATCGTGCGGACAGACGGACAGACAGACGGACATCGCTAGATCGACTAAGAAAGTGATGCTGATCAATAATATATATAGTTTGTCATACCTACAACGCCTCCTTATGGGCGTTACAAATGGAATGACAAAGTGAATATACCCTCACCACAGTGTGGTACCGGTTATAAAAAAACACGCCTGATATCAATATTATCCTTAGGGTGTTTTTTATTACTAATTTTTTGTATAATTTTGGCCATAACGTAGATAGGTGTAGTAGAGGTGTCTCATTTCTCCACAGATAAGCAGTATGAATGAGCATTAAGTAGGCCTCTCTGTCTATGATGCAGTCGATAATTAATTTTCCAATCGGTGACAAAATGGAGATTGGAGGTGTTGTGATGTTCATTTTCGAATTCCATGTAGGTACCTACTTGCTAAAAAGCATTCGCTATTTCGTTTACCTTCTATATTGCTGAGCCAGGGAACCAACAGAGTTTGAACCAAATAACCAATGGTGATTAGTGCGTCACCACAGTGCCTAACCGCCTTTCATTTGATTGTATTAGATTTAATCGATTTCAGGGCTGTGTGACTGTCAACGAAGATATATTTATATCTGACCGAGAAAGTTGACTATCTTCTATGCAGGGTGAGCCAGTTAAGAAGTATAATCCTTTAAGGGAAGATTCCTGAAGTTCTGCCGAACAAAAAATGTTATGGCAGAGGGGGTCTATTTTCCTCGTATTTCCCGTTATAGCCCATCAAAGTAGCCAAAAGAAATTACGCCAAAAATTAAAGTGGAAAAAGAGCCCAAAAACCTCCATACAAATTTGTGGCATTTTTTCCTAGGAACAATCGCCCAAATATTTTGACACAAATGCCGCTAATTTTGCCATTTTTCCCAAAACTCTTTCGGGCATTTTTTCCATTTAAGAAAATCGAGAAAACGCCCAAAAAAGTGTTATGGAAAAAACACCAAAAAACGTGAAATAATACCTGAAACAAAAAACGAAACCATATGCAACCCCCCTGCTTGGGTTTACTGTCAGATTTCGGGCCTTATTTAATTTTTTTGGGGCGTAATTTCCATTTAACTTTTTGGCTTTTTTTTCCAAAAATATGACATAATTTCCTGGCATTCTGGTCAATTTTCTTTTTTATTTTTTGGCGTTTTTGCCAAAAATATTATGCCGCAATTATTTTTGTCTTTTTTCCAAAACACTTTTTGGCGTAATTTCAGGGAGCCCATCGTATGTGACCTCTAATTTGGAGGTGTTAAAACTTAAAACTTAAAACGCTATAACTTCTAAACTATTATAGGCACAAAAATTGTTTTGTACATTTTGAAAAAACAATTTAGTAGAGCATACAAGTCCTATGCACTTCGGGTACATCTGTGCAGCTACAAAAGAGTTTATGGCTCCTTAAACTCAAAATTTGGAAAATTTGCTGTACTTAAAATGACTTTTTATCAAAATTTTGACTTAATACTTTTTTTTTTTTTATGAAATTTTTATCTTTGAGAAATTTCCTAAAAATTATGTTAAGCAACTTTTTTACGTACGATCAACATAGTGAGGCGGCATAGTATAAAATAGTATAACAATTGTGCACTTTGTGATGAAAGCATGAAATTTTTACCATGGAGGACACATTATATGAAAATGATTTTAAGATATTGGGGCACTTCATATTGCGCCCTAAAGGGGTAAACGAGGGGGGTCAAAGTTTGTATGGGGCTATGAGAAATAACGAAAACTAATTTCTCCGATTTTGGAAATTCAACTCTTAAAAGGGTAAAAAGGGGGTCGAAGTTTTTAAGGGACCATTTTTATTTTTTATCCGATTGACTCCAAACTCGATTTGTGTACTCTCTATGAAAAATAAAGAAAACTATTTTCTTCGATTTTGGAAATTCAACTCTTAAAGGGGTAAAATGGGGGTCAATTAGACACCCAATAGCATTGAGTCCAGTTATCAGAGATTCAACTACAATGCACGACAATAAACAAAATGTCATGTCATAACATATTCTGTTTCCGCAAACAGTGCCCTATATATAGGTATATATAACTTTGATCAAGAGAAAAATAATTGGCTTAGGTAACATCATGGCCCTGGTCCGCCCCGGACTGTAGTGGTGCACATCACATGCTGTCAAATATCAAAAGTAGCTTTTTTGAAAGTATCATCTATACCTTACCTATATGTCGACGAAGATACTTAGAGCGAATCATAGACTGTCAAGTGTGCTATCAATTCTGCCAACAAGAGTTTGAAGCTCAGTTTTGCTGGAATTACCCCGATAATATAGACCTCGGCTTGCGAAGACCTGTTGCTTGTCTATTTTAAATAAATAACACCGATGAGTTTCGACCGCGAGCTGGAAGACTACCTAGACTTCTCCGTAGGATCTTCTAGGTAAACCTTGTCGAAAAGCAACTGGAAACTAATTCTGTTTATATTACATACCGAAAATATTTAATGAACTTATCACTTGTATCTTACGTCTACTTAGTCTAACTACAGCTACATCAATTCTCGTCACAATACTGCTGTTATCTCTGAGCGCACTGGTATTTTCATCGTACTATCCCCATTCAGTTCTCTATCATTTTTGAGAAGGAAATCTTCATGATCCCACGGCTGAGTGTTGGTAGAGGCAAGGAAAATAAACTGCAAGTTACCAACAAAAAACATGACAGCTGCTATTATGAACACGACTTGCCACTGTGATCGTTGAGTCTAAAATAACAAAACAAAACTAAAGGTACTACACCTTCATGCCATTATTACTAAGGCGGATCTTACCTCATCGTAGACAATAACTCCAACAACCAGAGGTGTTATAATGGGAACCAAGTTCGCAATCGAATTCGCTATACCCATCAGAATACCGGCATGGTTTGGCGACAAGTCAATGGTGTTCAAAGAATTTCCAATTGTTGCACCGCCATTCAAACCAACATTTAAAGTCATCAGGGTGATGGCCAAGGCCTTTTGATTTTCATCAAGGAATCCGATTCCAATGAGCATTACCGCTGGCACCCACATGGCAATAGTGCTCGCTGTCTTCCTTACCACCGACAGGGTTGCCCATTTCTTCTTCAAGATAATGTCTGCGATTAAGAGGAACAAAAATGAGAAACCCAACATTGCCAGGTAGGGTAGGGCTGAATATAACGAGTTGCTCTTCAGGTTCATTTTCAGCACCCCCTGTAGGTACACAGGAATCTCGGCCTGCATTGTTGTAAAGCCCCATATTACACATACACGGACGATCAAGAAAGATAGAAACGGAACAGATGTGAGTATTGCCCTCCAAGGTATTGGAATTTTTTTTTCAACTCCACCGTCCTTCACCTTTGCCAGGGAGGTTAGAATGTAATTTCTTTCGTCTTGCGTTATGAAACGCGCTGTTGTTGGATTGTTTTCTAAAAGAATTGACAAAATAACGCTGAGGGCAATCCCCATTCCACCGAAAATGTATGATATCCCCGGCCATCCTAGGCCTGATTCAGCTATAATACCGGTAAGACCCATTGCAAGGATGGTACCACATTCAGCACCGGTATGACTAAGCCCACCCAGACGCGTTCGCTCCTCGATAGGTGACCATTTCGCCAGATGTTCGTGTACACTGGGAAAAAGCATTCCTTGAAACAGACCCTGACCCGCACGTAACGCGCAGTAGGCTTTCCATCCACCCCACGGGACACATAGTGGTATTATTATATTTAAAAGTGACGAGCCAAGAGTGTCGACCAATAAGGTGAGTCTAACACCTAGCTTACGTGCCATGAAGCCTCCCAGAAATTGAGTGATGAAGTAGCCCCAGTAGAAACTGCTGATGATATACGACCTTTGTTTTTCATCCCACTTGAAGACCTGCAAAGAGGGAGTTTGGTTGTTAATCATTAGTTATGTACGAATAGATACTAGCCTCAAAGTATGGATTTGTAGTTGCACCGCTTGTCATAGCGATCAATGATACGGAAACATTTAGCCGTCCAGCGTAGTTGACCATTATGGAGAGAAAGAGTAGAAATGTCTGTAGATCGCGAGCACCAAAAAATGGCCCTGTAAAGTAAAAATAAAAATCAATAATTTAGGTGATTTTTTCACTAACAATTCTTCACAAATTGACATGATATTGAGACTGGAGGGGCTTATTTGGTTCAACCCGAACTGTTGAGTCGCTTAAGTATGTAAGCAAAGGAACAAGGGAAGCGACCGACTGGGACTCTTACATGAATCCATCAGAATATACAAGAATGAGTTGAGAAAAGTCCAAGCGAGTATATTGGCGACTCTTTTGTGGAAACATATAATAACCTTTTGAGACATAAAGGCTAGAAATGACCAATTATGCCCAGCTTCTGAAAAAACGCATAGCTTTTGAACGACTTCTAGCGAATAATTGCTTAATTTTTGCAGCTCGATATCCATTTGCTTAACCCGCCAATGGTGACGCAAATTTGACTTTGATCAATGGTGACGCCGGTCTCACAGACCGGGTTTTTCAAGTGAAGATTTTTCGAAACGTGTTACTTAGTTCATGTTTTTTTTTTATTTATGCTCTTTGACAATAAAACAAAGATAATTAATCAATTTAAGCTCTTTTATTTCAATATTACAATTCAAAAAACATTTTTAATTAGAGCATTAAAAATAACAATGTTTTTAGTAATGCATTTTTTAAAATTGAGAAAACAATCACAAATCACATGTTCATAAAGGATAATAACGTTTTTTAGTCTTTCGACATATGGAACTTTTACAAAATGAACAAAATACACAATAAAACAATAAAAAAAAATAATCAAGGTAAAATAATACGAATAATAAAAAATTATTTCACTTGCATAAACGGTGACGCACGGTCTGACGCACCGGGTTAGTAAAAAAAATACACAACGTGTGCTCACTACGCAGTTTCGACGTCAACTCATGGTGGGGGACGTGCAATACGGCAGCTACTCGAAATTGCAACAAAAAACAATGACGGAGAATAAAGTTATTCGCATTTTTTAACACACCCGGTCTCACAGACCAGTACGTCACCATTGGCGGGTTAAATTAGCTTAAATGTCATTTTGGATCTGATAAGATCAAATACGTAACAAACCAACCTCCAAGGTATGATAACTAGAGACAAACTGCTTTGGGCGCTACATAGCTTCAAATCTTACAAATCCGCAGGATCAGACGAACTGCAAATGTCTTCGGATATCGTTCTGTCAGTGCTAGTAATAGTCCTGAAAAGCTGACTCACATTCCTTACCAAATTAGAACATAACTAATGACAAATTTTAGGGCGAACAAACTTGTAGGAGAAGCTATCAATTCTCTCTTCGCCGAACACTTTTTCAGTCTACCAAGGTTGCGTATAATACACATGGACATAATTTGGACGGTGAATTTTGGTATACCGCTTCGCTATGAACGGATAGCTTCTTTAAATCTGTGTCTTTCGGGGCGTTATGCCTTTGCCTTAGGACTCGTAAGCAATCACCACAGAAATCCACGAATTTGTTTTTATTTGACACGCCTACTTTGACTTGCAGATAGATTTGACCATGCAATTGGGAAGATTTCCTTTGTATGGAGAGCTTCCTGTATTTTATTGTTCTCAGCTTCCATAATATCCAAAAGCAACAAGCATGTTCTCTGCTCTTGCATCTAGAATAGGAGCAAAGCCTCTGCTGAATCTATAGAAGGGCTACTTTGAGTTCGTTTGTGGGTAATCTTGATGCAGCTCGATGCAGCTTTTTCCAGTGGTGTTGGCAATTTATTTTTTTATAATATTTTTTTCTCCAGGTATAAATTCTTCCGCCCGATAATGCTGGACATTTCGCTCAAGGAATGGCGGCCCATGTAACACCTTAAACCCTATATACTTGGGTCCAGAATAACCCCAATACATTTTTGTTCTTATAGGTACACATATTATATAAATACATTTCTTTAAGATCACGCGTTGTTTAAACAATTTAAGGTTTATAATCGAAGCATTCTTGGCACACCGGGCTGGCTATGTTCGCTCCAAAGAGGCACCTGCCACACCTTATTTTCGGCTTTCGATCCTTATCCCTTGGACAGATTGCACATATTTTTTTTTAGTTTTAGAAGGATAGGGGTCAGCTAATGTCTGAACCTGGAGATCTCCAGATAAAATTGGCCAAATAAATCTTTCTTTCATTTGGGGCGTCATGAGATCAAGAGCGAGTTTTTGAGGAAATTGTGGAAGTAATGGAGTACACAGTCTGACAGTCTTATCGTGGAAAACAAGGGCTTTGAATCGGTCTAAGTTGTAAAGGGTAGCTGAATTGTTAATAATTCACTTCAATAAACTTTAAAGACTTCCTCATTCGTACAAAAGATATAGGTAGTACGATAGAACATCTAGGTACGCATCATTTTAAAGGCTTTTACTAAACTTCAGAAAAATTTGTTATGCTCAAATCTTGCAAGCCAAATTTGAACCATTTCCTCTAAACTTAGAACTTTGAAAATTTCCCTGCTGGTTGGGTTGTGAAAACAATACAATATTTAGAAGGAATTTTTTGATTTCGAGTTTCCCTGCCCCTTTAAGGGAGGCTTTTTCATATCACATAAACCATTAGCCGTATTAACTTGAAACTTTGTATGTCAATCGATAAAGCAATTCTGCGGCGGACCTCCCGACTGGCTTCTTACTTATCGACCGAATCAAGTTTCCAAGCACTCGCAGATCTGCCTATTGAGAGGGACTCCAATATTTCTCTCTACAATAAAAAAACCATTCCAGACCAACAAAACCAGTTGATCACAAAAGGATACAAAACCCATTGACTTGTTATATATGGACTGCTAGTAGACATCTTCGCGTTGGTTCCAACATAACCACTAGCCCTCTTGGTTCGGAGCGGAATAATTTGGAAATTCACACTTTTTTGAAGTGGCATCTATTGTTAACAATTACGCAACAATTGGAAATTCAACCGTTTTACTTGCCAAATTCACTAACGCCCAATAGGTGTCCCTAGCATTCTATGGAGAAATCAAAGATGGTTGTGATCATTGGCTTCGTTTCAAAATGCCATCTACTTTAAACAGTGACGCAACAATTTGAATTTTAAATGCTTTACCTCATAAATTCTCTCACGCCCAATAGGTGCCTCTAGCATTCTATGGAGAAATCCAAGATGGTTCGTCATTTTGTTTCACTTATTTTTCGCTCCGAACCAAGAGCGCTAGTTTATGTTGGCGTCATTTTCTGGGCAAAATTTGTATGAACTGACATTTCACTAGCAGTCCATATATAATAAGTCAATCCGCGGTACTAATAATCATTTTTAGTGTCCAGGCTAACTTTTAGGAAGTTACAATGGCGAAAATTTCCATATAAAATTATCCATTGTGACCGTAAAAATATTTAAGTTGAAGACTAAAAATGATTATTGGTAAGGCCTAATGACAAAACCATAGCAGATGCACCCCAACCAAACCAGTTGATCACAAAGGAATGCAAAACCATTGCAAACCAGATCGTTGGAGCACAACACACACACACAGTGCACAGTGCAACTACCCCTAACGTAGCCACACACTCTACCATACATAAGCTAGTATTATATTTTTTGAGTGCAAACTACACAAACATTGCTTACACTAAGGCCCTGGGATCATAATGTAATCTCGAATAACAAAAATCTCGAAAAGTTTTTTTTTAATCTTGAATGCAAAAATTTCGAATGTACAAAAATCTCGAATGTACAAAAATCTCGAAAATAAAAAGGAAATTCGAGATTTTTCTTTTGGGATCCCTTTGCATATACCCAACCTTGCACTTACTCCAAATCCTACAGTGACCACAAGCAGGGGGGTTGCAGGGGGCAGCAAGCCCCCCCATACGTATATCACTTTTTAATACCATTTTTAGATTAACAAAAAAAAAAAAAAAACAAATAGGCGGCGCAACAGGCGGTAGACACCCAAGGCCTAGCTTCTCGCAACCATTCGTTTTGTGTGAGTTTCTATTTTTGGAACGAATGGAAGGGTCCTACAATTTTATGCCGAGTCCGAACGGCTGAATTGAGAAGCTTTTTCAGGACACTTCAGGTTACTCTCGGATGTTTGTCAGACGTTCGCGAGAGGTGGCGCAGTAGAAAAAACCTTAAGATGTAATTTGTGTTTTTCCGGGGATCGAACCTGGGATCCCTCGCACAGTAGTCCAGCACACTAACCTAACCACTGCGCTACTGCGCCCACTATTTTTAGATTTGGTGTTGTTAATTCTGTCGCGCGCAAATTGTTACCATTGTCACAAAAATTAATATTAATTCGATATTTTTTTTTTCGAGATTTTTGTTAATCGAGATTATGATATCTAGATTTTTGTTTTCGAAATTTTTTTAATTGGAGATTTTTTTTTCGGGATTTTTATATTCGAGATTTTTGTTTTAGAGATTTTTTTTCGAGATATCGTGGTAGAACCTAAGTTCCAGGATAAACCCTAAAAATAGATTGATTAATTTTTATTTTTTTGCTTTTTAATGCAGTACTTATAAAAGCGTTTCATTAGGTTTTTAAATTATTATTTAATTTTCTAAATAAAGGGTCCGCCATCTAACGTTTTTTTTTTCAACTAGTGCTTATTTCGCGAATGGTAACACTTAGCTCATGTCTGATTTGACAGAAAATTAGTTTTATCCTTCCGCTGAACGAATATGGTTGTGTATACGCTTGGACAACGCTGGGAAATATTGCGACATTACTTTGAAAATCATGGTAATGTTGCAGAATGTGTGCGAAAATTGCGTACGGATTTTGGAAGAAGAGAATCACCGTCAGCTCCGTATGTTCGTTATCTTGTGAAAAAAGTGAAAGAAACTGGCATCCTCATCGATAAACCAAAGCGTGAAAAGCCAAAAACAGTGCGTACACCCGAGGAAATTGCTGCTGTGGCAGAAAGTGTGCGTGAAGCGCCATCAACATCAAATCACCGTCGTTCTCAACAATTGAACATTTCAGAGACATCATTGAGACGAATTTTGCATAAAGACCTTGGTATGACGCCATACAAAGTCCAATTGGTTCAGGAGTTGAAGCCAACTGACCATCCAATGCGTTTTCGCTCCGCTAAGTGGGCCTGCGATCGAAGATCGCATTATCAGCCGCAGAGCTGATGTCGTTTGGCCACCGCGGAGCTGCGATTTGACACCGTTGGACTATTATTTGTGGGGTGCCGTAAAAGATAAGTGTTACGCCGACATGCCAGAGACAATTGACGCTTTAAAGGACAATATTCGTGAAGCCATTATGGTGAAATACAACTGCACACAATCGATAATGTGCTTAAAAATTGGACCGATCGTGTAGGCTACTGCATGGCCAGCCGAGGCAGCCATTTGAATGAAATTATTTTCCATTATTAACCGGAAGGATTGTACTTTCAAATAAAAAAAGAAATTTGAGAAAATATTCAGTAGTTTTTTTTTATAGCATTTTCAAAAAAAAAAAAGTTATTTGGCGGACCCTTTATGTTTATATTTTGACTAAATTTAACTAAAAAAATTGTCAATTTTCTTTTAAATCCACTTACAAACTAACCTTTACTCACTGCAGAGGCTGTCATATTTAAGCAAATTTATTATTTTTTCATAACCAACGCATCAAACTATTGCGATCCGAAATTTTAAATTAAATCGATTAAATCTTAGTTATTTTTTGTTTTAGTTTTTACACAAACATTTTATAAAGTAGAACTATAATCCGACTGAAAATATTTTTACTTCTGTTTAGCTATATATAGGTATTACAGTTCTTATTCTTATTCATGTGCCTATGACCTACGATAAAAGATTAACAACAGATTAAGCCAATCTATAAAATAAGATCCAACTATAACTACTTATAAATAATACCATCCAACATACTCAACATGACCTAGATTGGGTGTCTGTCAGTTTGAAGGTTATCTCTAATTTGTAAACTATTCCGACGATATGATCTGGCAGACTGATTGCTTTTTTTTTTAAGAATCTATTTTTGAAATCAAATTTTGATTGTAGATTCTTTAAAAAAATATTGTTATTGATTCTAATCGCAATTAAATGCACAGTCGAAATCGGTTATAACGACATTTTTTGTTTTAACAAAGTAAATGGTAAGCCGTCAACTGAAATAGATACGCATCTTTATGTAATGTCTATTTGATTGGAGTATAAATTCGTCGAATTTGAGGTTTCTCCAGCCAATGAAAGACAACATTTTGGAACAGAAATCAGAGGTGCAATTTATTTCAGCAATCCTTATATTAGGACCTAAAGCAGCTATACTAACAATTTTTATAAGGCAATACTTATATTAAACACAACGAATCTCTACGAAGACAGTGGTGGGAGTCCGAGCGTGGCAACACTGGCAACGCCGAAGTATTGTCATGGCCGCGATTAATGGAACAGAAATCGTATACGTCGAATTGGCGAGCAAGACTCCAATACAGGAACAGAAATAGTGAGACACTATGCCTCCCGTTGTTATATATGCACTATACAGGGTGGGACATCTAGTGGTTTATTTTTAAAGCATAGGTTATTTTGACATTAGGTCTGTTTTTTTCCTTATCGATCTCAGTGAAGTAAAGTAAAGTAGGATTTTCAGCACGCAATTACAACAACTGCACACCACTGAGATTCACACAAGCTATTCATTTCCAGCAAGACCAACTTTGGAGCATTCTTCAATTCTGAACACTAGGGGAACACATTTGATGTTGCCATTTGGATCTGTTCACAGAGTGCCTCCATTTATGATACATAATATGTATCGGCTGTGGTGGGTGTAAATGCATAAAGTGCATATATTTTAAACAAATTTCAATATAGCAACTGAATATTACGGAAAGTAATAAAATACTAAATAGCTATTTTCTGTTTTTATTTAAGTTGCACTATGTTAGCAAAATATATAGGTATGTATTATGTATATACACCTAGACTTATAATAATTGAAAATTAGTATGTTATCGATGTTATGTCATTATGGGACACATTTTTTGTAATAGCACATCCTCCCATTTTGTATTCCTTGTTGATTTTTTAACTGAAGTAGATATGTAATGAAGGCATTATTTACATATTTTTTTTTTAAATGAAAATCATTCGATTTCAGTCAATTGACCAACTCCGAAATTTGATTTCGATGGAGATTCGATTTTTGTTAATTTCTCCGCACATTCTCTATTTTTTTATGCCCGTGATCTGAACCAGTTCACAAATTAGCACTAATTCGCAACAACAACACGTGATCCAACTTTCTATTTGGATCATTTTTCATGATCCAAATAGATAGTATGATAGTATACTTCTAGGCGAATAATTTTATTCGTGTATGCAAATAAAGTGGCTTACAAAATATTGACAACCCAATAACCAATCAAACCACTCCGTTTCTCGCATAAAATTTGTAAACCACTGTCAAATGTCAAAATGATCCTGGTTTGTTTTATTATGCTGATCTGATCCGGTTCAGATCATGGGCATAATAAAACACGGCTAATGTTATATGTTTTTTCGACTGAAAATTAGTGGTCTAAATTTTTATTTAAAAATGTTTAGTACAGTCAAATTAACATAAAAAATATAAAATTGGAAGCAACATTTATTAGTCTTATTGAAAAAAAATTTCAAATGTTAATAATCGTCAAAATGAACAAACCAAGGACAATTTAAAATGCTCATTTATTTAATTTTTATTGCATTTTTCTGTTTAATTTGATTGTTTCATAAAAAATACTAGCGAAGAGATTTTTGAAATTTGTTTTTGCAGTCACTATTAGTATTGTTTGAAGAAACTTTTTGCATCAACATATTTTTTTTAAGACCGAGGAAAAAAGGCAAAAAAGTAGAATTTTACAAAAGTTCTAAATTTTCAATGGGTACTTAATGGGTTAAGGACATTTTTTTATCAATCAAACGGAATTTAAATTACCTTTCCATTGATGCCAAAATTAACATGAAGTAAGCTCAAATTATGAGTAGAATTATCTTTAGTTTTTGTGTGCTATTTCTGTTTCCACCACATTTTTCTCAAAATTAAAGTCAAAACCAATCTGACACTCTGACAGTTAAAATATTTTATACAGCTGATTTCGAAATAAAACCATACAATGAAATCATTTGGTAATGAACTTCTTTCCCCCAAAATTTAGATTGTGAGAACTTCATTAGAGTGAAAGTTTTAAATTCGAGGAATACTCGATTCGATCGAATCTCAGAATTTGCGTGAATACTCTTTTGGACTCACTTAAGAAACACACCCGCGTGTGTTTTTGCTTTTTTTTCTTTGGCAATAATTCGCGATTTTATTTTGACCATACAAGAGAAAAAAAGTAAGCAGAAAAAGTAAATATTCTGTAGAAATTGATAATCATTATTTTTTTGTGCTAAAAGGTTAATTATTCGGTTTTCTAGAAGGAATTTGATTTTAAAATTGAATTTTTCATTGATGGCCATTTTGACAGCAATGCCAGCTGTTAACTTCTCAGGGGTAAAACTGACTGTTCAGAAAAGTGGTTGGGGACCAGTTGGGGACTGTTTTTTACACATTTTCTTACTTTACTTTACTTCACTGAGATAGGTGAGGAAAAAAACAGACCTACTGACAACTGTTTTCCGCTCGAAATCTTGACAGTAAGTCAGTATCATCTATCATACCTCCGCGGAACGAAATGAGTCGCTTTACGCTTGAACAACTTTGGAAAATACTGAGAACTTATTTCCAAAGTGAGTGCTGAGTAGCCTGTAGCCCACACAGTGCGTTTCTTGAAAAGAAAGTTCGGCCGAAATGAAGCACCCACCACTAATGAACTGTACGCAAGTTTGTGGAAAAAGTTCGTGAGTATATGCTAGTCGACAACACTTATGGTCCCCGTCTCGTCGTACCATGCGCCTGAGGAGAATTCTGCACAAAGATCTCGGATTATTCGCTTACAAGGTCCAATTGACTCAGCAATTGAAGGCGCACGACCATCCGTTTCGTTATTGCTTCGCAGTTTGGACCTTAGAGCAGTTTAAATTGGACAAAGATTTTGAGCGAAAAATCATATTTTCTGACGAGGCGCATTTTCATCTCGGTTAACAAACGTTAACAAACAAAATTGCCGTTATTGTCGAGAAGCCAATGCATCCACAGAGAGTGACAGTTTGGTGCGGATTGTAGAGTGGTGGCATCACTGGACCATTTTTCTTCGAAAATGAGGCTGGGAACATCGTTTCGTTGAACGGGGTCGTTACAGAGCCGTGTTAACCGATCTTTTTTTTACTGAAATTGAAGACATATCTTTGGGCGGCCTCTGGTCCCTGCAGGATGGCGCGTCATACCACACAGCCAATGCCACAATCGATCTTTTTCGCACCAAATTCCCAAATCATGTTATAAGCCGTCTTGGCGATGTCAATGACCGCCTGGTGCTGCGAGTGCCCCAATATCCATGACATGCTCGCTTTGTCATGCTGTGCCAGAGCTGAATAACAGAGTCAAGATACTGGTGCATGACAGTGGATTACAGAGCGTGGCATAGTGACACTGCTGGTAGCGTAAATTTGCACGGAATTTGGCGGCAGGTATGGTACCCTTAGCTTATCATTTGCGACATGCATGACACTATACAAAATGGTCCAATGTCACGCGTGGCAGGTTGTCCATTTGTGACCTTCCTAAGACTAGATAGAGTTGATCTTTCGAACTTAAGCCTTAAGGTCGCAGCTCTTTCTCCAATAGTATTCACTTCAATAGTCTGTCTGACAGTCTTTGACTAGTGAATTTGGCAACTCTCGTCTGAGCAGGCACTAAAAGTGCTACGTCCGCAGTTTAAGAACCCACAGTTTGCGAGTGTTGATATCTAGTTGATATTTGACAACCTCCCCAAAAAGCTCTAGGTATTTTCTTGTCAGCGAATAGATGTTCCATGTGCTCGATGCTCTTTTCGCGAAACCGTAATTCAATTTATGCCACCTTTTCTGCACTGTGCAACCAATGGTGCCAAAATCAGGCCCGGTCGGCTGCCGGGCTAGCTTAATTCGTGAGCCGTTTATAATTAAACCCAAAAACAAAACTTATGTCGTACCACACGTATGTGAAATTTGGTGCCACATTTCAACGGTCTGTAATTTATCAATCACTTTAATTATTTGTAGTGCATCCATTTCCTGGAAAACGCATGTGTACCCGCGCAAGGGAGTTGTAAACAAAATTTTCAAATTCTGAAAATCAATTTAATACCTACCACTGAATTCAGATTTAATTTCCATCTACTCAGCTCTTCATTACATCTATTCAATTTGGGGTTGTTCATAAGCCCAACACCACACGTACTTCGCTGCCATTCTCTTGTCATTCCTGTGGAATAATCTAAAATTCCAAATGAGGTACGGCACGGGCAAATATTAATAAAATTTCCCTTTGATTCAATTAATCTAGTTTTTCGCCTGACAGCGAATAGCTCGTTCCCATGGGTATTACATTTCTATATCCGCCTGCCGGGTTATACTCGCCAAATCGTTATCATCCCAGTATTCTCCTTCACTATATTCATTTACTGAGTTACCTCATCACGTCGCATTGTATGTTGCCAACAATTCACATCCCTGGCGGCACTGTGCAGTCCAGAGTCCACCCAACCAAAGCCAAACCCATACCAGATTGCCAGGCTCTATAGGCAGTATACAATCGAATAGTTCGTTCCCTGGAGAAATCACAGAGCACTACATCTCTACATCTCGAAAATAAATACAACGGTTCATTAACCTAGGTAAATCAATTTCGTGCTGTAATTTCGTTGTTTTCTCATCGAATTTCAATTAATTTTTTTTCCTGCTGTTGTCTCCGTTCCCCGCCAAAACCGCTCTGTCTGCTTGGGACTACCATTCGAATGATGCGATGTGACGCTGATGACCGACCGGACATGCACGATTTAAATGCTTTCAATAATACCATCCGAAACGGATGTGTACCTATCCTTAACCTAGTTGGGTATAGTTTTTGTCTGCACACCATGTGCGGAGGGGGGCGCGGAAAAACAACGCAAACAAATTTTCATGAGTACCTCTAAATTATTTATAGCCGAGGTGCGGAGCTCTCTCCCGAAAGGCTTTAGCAGTCACTTGAGCTCTTAGCTGTATCTGAAATGCGGTGATTACGGTCTTCAATCAATATCGTCATTGCGCGCAACAACATCATGTCAAATTGACAGAGTCAGATAATGTATTTGGATATGCAATGCCAGCTCTGCACTTAAGTGAGTTGTTGCTGTCCAGCTATCTGCCTACCTTGTCCACAACCCATATTCAACTTGGTATATAGTCATTACATCAGCGTCACTCACTAAATGTCCAAATGTCATTTATGTGTCAGTGTTAGTCGTTGGTCAGTGCAGCGCGATATTGTTTCGCACAATCGACTGAGATACAGATAGTTTTTGTAGAAATTAACGAGCAACATTAAATGGAATCGAGTTGTTCCTCAAGTCAAGAGGACCTACTTGTAGTTTGTAAAGCTCTACAATGTGCACTCGACATGGACTTACTAAATATAATAATAATAAGTAAGCCGATTTTTTTTCCCTTAAATCATGACCAATCAAAGAAAGATCGACAAATGATTTTAGTTTCAACGTTGAGTTGTGATTGAGAAAGTATTATAATTTAAATACAGGTTCTCATATTTTGTATTCTTTTTCGTTTTTTTATATTATAAGTTCGTGAGGTTTGGTTCTTCTTAATCTACGAATATTATATCGTACATTTAAGACGTCTTCTATCTCGGGATTAATATCTGCAGACGCTCATTGTGACGAATTGCATACTTTTTAATTACTTCCGTTACAAAATCAATCTGCAAATCACGATGCAAGTCATTATTTCTAATATACCATGGGGCATTTACTATTCCCCGAAGGACTTTATTTTGGAATGTTTGTATTATTTGTAGGTACATTTGTTTTCTTTATACAACCCCATAATTGGATACCATATGTCTAAACGGGTTTTAGTATCTGATTATATAATAAAATTTTATTCTCAGTGGACATTTCCGATTTATATCCTAGCAACCAATAAAGTTTTCTTTATCTAATATTTAATTCTTCTACCTACTTTCTTTTTCACATGTTCCTTCCATTTTAGTTTAGCATCTAGATTCATACCCAGATACTTAGCTGTGTTAGAATAAGGAACTACTTGGTTATTAATAATCACGGGAACATTTGTGATTTTTTTGTTTGTGAAATTGATATGGGTGGACTTTGACTCATTAAGTTTAATTCGCCAACGTTGTGCCCAATCACATATCTTGTTAACTGAGTTTTGTAGCTTTTCTGTTGCTTTAGCCACGCATCTATCAGTTGATAGAAGAGCAGTGTCGTCTGCGAATGTAGCTATCATCGTATCATTCGTATGTGGTATATCACTATAGTGACCATAATTTTTTGAAGACAATGCGGGACACAACTCAAATTTTGGATCTTAAAAAAATGTTTGTATATGGATTTAAACGGCTCAAATAATTTCAACAGACGTTCGATGGCGGGCAGTAGAGCTATGTAATCTTGGCGAGCCTGAGCAATCTATTATATTTGAGCTGCGTATAGCAGCAAAATTCTTTCAATTTTTCCTCTCTAACAGTGTAGTTAGAGTATATGAAAATGAGAGTATATTTTCACAATAATGTTTTCTATGTCAACCGGAAGCAAATTACTCTCCGTGCCACTTGATTACGAACATGAATTTTTTTGTTTTAATTTTACGATATTTTTCAAATCCTTCGCTAATCCGGGAAAAACCGAATGCACAAGGAATGAAGGATATATTATGTTTATATTGTAGAAAAAAATATGGGATTAAGTTGATAAATGTAACTTTTATGACGCTTTTCCCCAAAAGGTCATAAAATGTACCTGTTATTTTTGTTTCACTTAAGATTACGAACAGTGGCTTAATCTACCTGTTAGAAGCTTAAAAGGTAAAAAAAAAAAAAATAGAAAAATTGCTTGTATAATTAAATAATGTTTTTATTCAAAGAGTAGCAATAGTTTTTAGTAATAGGTAGATACTACCTCCTGATCGCTAAATCACTTCAAGTAGCCTGCTGTGTTCATAGAGTGCTGTCAAATAATCTACAGAAACTACGGACCAGGCTCGTTTTATGGCTCCATAATTTCTTCCGTTTCATGATATTGCTTTCCTCCTTCGTAGACTTTTCTTTAAAGCCAACCCCACACGTTTTCCACGATATGCTCAGGTCAGGTGAATATGGGGGCCATGCAAGTAGGTTTACATTTTGGTTCTGAATCCAGGCTTTTGTTGTCCGTGCGGTATTTATAGGTGCATTGTCTTGTTGGAAAGTCCATCGCTGACCACCAAATATCTCCGAAAACTGCGGAAAAGCTCTTCCCAGTATCGATTTGTAAGTGATTGCCATCATTTTGGAGCTTTGGAAATCCATCTCCACAATTCTGTAATGGCTTATTGCTCCCCATACCATTACACCACCTCCTTTGATGTGCTGCTTTGCTGACTCTTCCTTTGCGGTTTTTTTCCATACTTCTCCAGGTCTTTAATAAAGTTGTTTACAACAGTGGCGCCTATTCCAATCTTGTTGGATATAAAACGGATGGATTTTCCTTGTTCCCGTTAAGCTCGAATTTGGCCTATTTCCTCCTTGGTTAATGTCTTTCCTTTACCTATAGTTGTGGATTATATGAAGTTATTTCTTAAACTAAGCTCCCTAATACTCCAAGTATCCTTTTATTTGATTTAAAACATGGTAATAGGTAGATTAAGCAACTGTTCGTAATCAAGTGAAACAAAAATAACAGGTAAATTTTATGACCTTTTTGGGATAAGCGTGATAAAAGTTACATTTATCAACTTAATCCCATTTTGTTTTTTTGCAAAATTTTGTAAAATTAAAACAAACAAATTCCTGTTCGTAATCAAGTGGCACGGAGTGTAGTAGTGGTTTGAATTGATTTACACCAATTATGGATTGCTTAAGTTCTATATTTAGTCGACTACTAAAAACATTTTTGCTTTCCCTTCGTGACAAGCCGCCAAAGTTCTTAAAATTTACAAAATAGACTCACTTATCATTTCGAACGTTTTTATATTTATAATTTTGAGGGACTTTCCGGGACAAATCTGTAAATGAGGGACATTTTTACGGCAGTTTATGATGCGGGACAGCTATGTGAAATGCGGGACTGTCCCGCAAAATGCGGGACGTCTGGTAACTATATATATCACTTCACTAGTATACAATAGGTACAGGGTTGGTCCCAGAACACTTCCCTGTGGAACTCCTGCTTGTACCTAATTCTTTAAGTTCAGAATACGCTGAGCCATAGCGAACTCTAAAGAATCTATTTGAAATATAAGATTTAAAGTATCTCATAGTACTGTCTAGGTAGATCCCTATGAAGTTTATACTCTAAGCCCTTATGCCAGACTTTATCAAAAGCCTGGCAACGTCTAAGAATAATGTAGAACAAACTTGTTTTTCTTCTAATAATTTTTCTATAATATTAGTTATACGATGAACTTGGTCTATTGTCGAGTGTTTATTTCTAAACCCGAACTGGTGGGTGTGAATAAGCCTTCTTTGCTCTATGATTCTATCTGGTCTTTTAAGAAGCAGTTTCTCAAAAAGTTTTGATAATACTGGTAAAAGTGATATTGGCCTGTATGAGGTGACTTCTGATAGTGGCTTACCTTGTTTATGTATAACTATAATTTCAGCTATCTTCCAGTGATGTGGAACATATCTTAGCTTGAAACAAGCATTAATTAAAAGCCTTAGTTTTAGTGGGCGCAGTAGCGCAGTGGTTAGTGTGCTGGACTGCTGTGCGAGGGATCCCAGGTTCGATCCCCGGAAAAACACAAATTACATCTTAGTGTTTTTTCTACTGCGCCACCTCTCGCGAACGTCTGACAAACATCCGAGAGTATAATTGTCCTGAAAAAGCTTCTCAATTCAGCCGTTCGGAATCGGCATAAAATTGTAGGTCCCTTCCATTCGTTCCAAAAATAGAAACTCACACAAAACGAATGGTTGCGAGAAGCTAGGCCTAGGGTGTCTACCGCCTGTTGCGCCACCTATTTATTTATTTATTTATTTATTTAGTTTTTTAAGGGTAGTTCCTTCAGGATTTGCGCAGTTATTAGATCATAACCTGGCGATTTTCTATTAGATAGCTTTTGTATACATGTGCTGATCTCTTTTATGGAAACAAAATTGATTACGTCTTCATCTATTCTATCAGATAATTCAACTTATTCGTTTGATACATTAGTTTCCACCTAGGTTTAAAAACACTTGTCAAATGTTCCGAAAAAAGTTTGACCTTTTCTTTTGGGTCGCCGATCCATTTCCCATCAGATGTTCTTAACGGGGGATCTTGCGCTTGTGGTCTCTTTGAATATTTGGCAGCTTTCTAAATGGAGTAGTCTGTGACTTTGTCAGCAGTTAAGTTGGAAAGAAATTTAGTTAGGGATCTATTTTTAAATTCTCCGATCCTGTTTTTAAGCCTGTTATTTAGTCTATTAAATATAGTTTTATCGCCGGGATATCTTGTCATTTGCCATTTTCTGCGAGCTCTTCTCTTTTCTAATATTAGTTCCCTAATTGCTAAAGGATATTTTGCCGATGCTTGTTTATGTTGTTGGTAAGCTGGTGTACTATCTTCTGCTGCTTGCCGTATATCAGCAATTAATTGTTCTACTTCTATGTCTATATGCCTTGTTGTGACTAGTGGAGATCTAAGGTTAATAAAGCCTGCGAGTAATTTTTTTAAATTGACACCAGTTCGTTTTTTTGTTGGTAAGTCTTTCATTGTTTACCTGTTCTACTGACATGCCGTTGACCGTTAGGATTATGGGTGTGTGATCCGAAGAAAAATCATCACTGCTTTGAACTTTTAGTTCTTTTCTATTGATTCCATTCATTATGAAGAAGACAATGAGGTTTGGTGTTTTCGCTGGGTCGGATGGCCAATAAGTGGGCGATGCAGTCGAAATAAAATTACAATTAAAATTTCGCCCTGCTTTGTAAAGCTTCCTGCCTCTTGTCGTTACTAGTCTTGACCCCAGTGGGTGTGCTTTGCATTGAAATCACCTCCAATGATAAAGTTATTGCCTAGAGCTCGGAAGAGGTAATTAAGATCTTCATCTGTAGGCGAATGCCTAGGTGGGCAGTAGATAGCAGCTATGTTAAATTGCTTGTTTTTAGTTAAAATGTTTATTGTCGCTACTTGCATGGTTGTTCCCGTTATGGAAGGAGTGGAGCATCAGCTTGAAATTGCTTTACTTTGGCATGATTGTGGGTACGATTGGAAACTTGATTTCACCACACCCAGAAATGGTCGATCAATAGTCGATTTTAAGGGCGAACTTAAAAACCTATAATGTCACACGGATCAATGAATTAGATTTTAACTTACAGATGGGTATTTTCTTCCTATGTTATTTTTGCTGTTGACAATATACTATGCAATTTTCACCCAAAAGCCATTAAGGCCCATTGTGATTACCCTTTTGTAGTATGTATATTATAGGTACATGCATCTAACAAAACCATTCGCATCTGTTGATAAATCTTTTTAAATCTGATATCGATGCTAGATCTTCCAGGCCGTCGAAGAACCGTGCACCCATATAATAGTAGCCGCGTTCTTGGAGGGCTGGGCAATGACACAGGAGATGTTCCACAGATTCCATTTCCTCTTCATCTCTGCAACTCCTGCAGAAGTCATTTGTGAAGATACCTAGGCTTTTGGCCTTGTTCCCAATGATGCAGTGTTCGGTTATCTATGAAAGGATAAAGCTACAAGTTATAGTACAACCGGGAATGTTGTTCCATCGTTCCTTAGCCAATTTTAATCTGTCATTGTCAATGAAGCCCTTAACTGTGTTGAAAGTTGGTAATACTTGTCTGTCAGCTAATATAGTACGTCCATTTCAAAGCCGCATCTGGCCAGTTCATCTGCTGCCTCGTTCCCTTCTACACCAACATGTCCAAGAACCTAGCACAGCATTACTGTATGATGGTTCAATCAATACCGAGAGGCACTGGCACTGGCTTACGCATTTGGAGTTTACCAGATGGGTAGTTCCCTCGCTAAGACAATTTGAGCTGCTTCCTTAACCGCGTAGATATTTGCCTGGAAAACGCTGCACTGGTTTGCCAGTCGGTATGAATGGCTGATGTTTTCTGAGATGACTCCTACTCCCGTTCCATTCTCCGTCTTTGAGCCATCTGTGAAGATGGGTTTGCCTCGGTTTCTTGTAGTCTGTAGTGGCATGAGATCTGATCAAAGATGTGAAGTATGCGTGAGTGACCGAATGATTTGGGCTTCCAAATATTGTTCTCTCATAGTCTGAGCACCTTTGGCTGCCATGTTCTTAGTGTATAGCTCGATGGGTTATAGGGTAGGTTGAGCAACGTTTCTAGACCCAGTTGTGGTGTAGATTTTAGTGATGTCGTTATATACCTATGCAAGCAATTCTTTATATCTTGTTCAGTTTCTTGAGGTAGGATTTAGTGTTAACAGCCTCCCACCACACAACCGAGTCATAGGTCAGAATTGGTTTTACGATCGTGGTGTACAGTGCATAAGCCCCACTTCTTCCCGAAAGCCTTCGAGCAGGCGTAAAAAGCATTTAGTTCTTTCTTCATTCTTTCCTCCGTATTCCGTTTCCAGTTTAATTTTGAGTTGAACACGATGCCCAGGAATGTCTCTCAATTTTGGTGGTTCCCATTTTGGTATCCTATATCTTCTGGGGAACAGGATGAGTTCAATCTTGTTGGGGTTAACCGATAAACCGTTGTTCTCCGTCTACTTTGAAAGCTCTGATAACGCAGATTCCATAACTCCAATTGTGGGAAGATATTTTCCTGAAATCAGGTCAACTATGTCATCTGCATAGGCTACCACCTTGAGGCCCACAAGACCACAACTGTGGAAAGAATCTGTCATCTTTTACGTTTATGATTTGGGTACCATATGATATGTCATATATGGACGCTGCAACCCAATTCTCAAAAATGCTCTCATACGTTTATCTGTCAAAATCTCCAATTTCATGCGAAATACTGTAATTTCCAATTCTGAAAATGTATTTCAGGAAAGTGGTATAGGTTAGGATAAGAAATAGAGAGAATGGTGATTTGTGGATAGGAGGAGGAGATGAGGGGAGGAGTAGATAAGCTCTCCAGGCTTATCAAGCACTCTAACTAAGAGTTTCGGGTTAGTTCTTAGTTTGTTGTTCAGCAAAACAGCCTGTCTACTGGCCACTAAAGCCGCCGACAGAATAGCCTGTTAAAGCATTACAACTTAAGCCTCCACACCACCAAAACGTCCAGAAAAGTACGCAACGGCAAAGTGACCGCCCCCTTCGTGGTAGGAAGGTTTAGGAGAAAAGTGAATAAAATGTTCCTTTTAAAGTCGCCTTGGGCGAAATACTCTGTTCCTACGGGTCAACCTTTGAAACCAAAAGTTGAAGTTTAGCTTTCAGATAAGTTCCGGATAGTCTATCCGAGACTTTATCAGCTAGTCATGAAACTGGCCCTTAATTTTCTAAATAGTACTTACTAGTTGAACATTTATTGAGTAATATCTCTTCGTATTTACATAAATATGTTAGGTCGAACTAAAGCAACATGAGTGGAGTCGATGCAGCTAATTATGCCGGGTAATTCACGCAGATATTATAAAATCTTGATTAAGAGATTTTAAACCTTATTTATACATATATCAGTTCACAAAAAAATAAATTTCTTACTTTAGACGTGCAAGTGCAGCATTTAGGTTAGGTTAGTTTGAATAGGGTGTAAGTTCATCACTGTGGACTAGGCATTATATTGGGCCCATCGTCATCCTTGAGGAACCTTAATGTGAAAAACCTAAAGCAATTCACCCAAGCAATTAATTTACCTAAAAAACCATGCTTCAATTTTGCTTGTGAGGCCAATCTCCTCCAAGTTGTCGAAGAAGTACATTCCAAAGTGTTTCCTCCTGTATAGAGCAATAGCTTGATATTCGACATGTAAGTCTTCGCAATACCTGCCCGTGTCCGTCATCCATGTCCATATCTTTTAAACCTAATGTCATAGCGTGCTTCCTTAGAAGACAGTGCCCGGAGAGTATCCGTATTGCCATTCGGATCTTTGATCTGCTGAGCATTTAAGTCTTGTAAATTTCTCTGAAAATACACGCAGCATATTCGTCAAGGAATCTACTATACGGTACGGAATCTAAAACTTGGTGTAAGCTTTAATATAATATGTATTTCCCTTTTTTCAGAAGTTAACGCCTTTGATTTAAATTGGTCATTTAAGTATATGAGGAGCGAAGGAATCGATGAATTCCTGTGCCAAGCGGTTATTTAATCGAAATAGATTGATCACACTAAAAACATAAATGTAAAAAAAAGAGCCAAGTTCTCTTATATAGAACAGCAAAAATTAGGTGCGTAACTAGTCAGCCACGAAAAGTAATGAGATCTAAATGTTCGCCAAGTTATTAGTTTAAGAAGGGTTAAATGTTAAAAAAAATTGGTAGGTTTTTCTTTCTGTACACTGCAAGTCCTACCGCTGTACCAAATTTCAACATTCTACGGCAACAGGAAGTGGCCCAAATAAATAATATCCGATTTTCAAAAGTGGGCGGATACCACGCCCCCTGATTGGACAATATAAAATTTAACATTTTTTTCTTTCTGCACACTACAAGTCCTACCGCTGTACCGAATTTCAACATTCTACGGCAATTGAAAGTGGCCCAAACAAATAGTAACCGATTTTCAAAAGTGGGCGGTTACCACGCCTCCTGAAGGGAGAATATAAGTGTCTAGACTTTTTTCTTTCTGTACACTGCAAGTTCTACCGCTCTACCAAATTTCATCATTCTACGGCAATGAGAAGTGGTCCAAATAAATAATAACCAATTTTCAAAAGTGGGCATATACCACGCCCCCTGAATGGAAAATCTCAAGTTTTGGACTTTTCCCAGTGTATGCACCACAGGATCTATCATTTTGCTAAATTTCACGATTCTAGGATGGCCGGAAGTGCTTCATAATTTTGATGATCATCATCTAAGTGAGTGAATGAGTGAGTGAGTCAGAAGTCCTGTATTTTGAGAACCACTAATGCTATAAAGATGAAATTTGGTGAGGTGGGCGTTTTTAGTGAATTTGATAAATGTTTCAAGTTTGGCTCAAGTTTTTGGCTAGTTTTTGGCTCAATCCGTTCCGAAGTTAGAGGGGGGTCTAAAACAGCCTGAGTTTGTTCCTGTAAAAAGGGGAAGTGCCTTTACTAAAGAACTTGGCTGGGGCACTACCGTGCCCTTTGATCAATTTACGATGTTTCTTAGCCAATTTGAATTAAATTTTTGATTTCATGGCATTCTTTACACAACGAGTAGGTAGGCACGTTTTGCGACGTAAAATTTTATCTCATGCGAGAGGTGAATGCAATTTTCGTAGAGGTGGAAAAAAACTCCGTACGGCTTTGAGAATACCAATTGTTTTGCTATGAGAAAATTTCAAGCGGATTTGTTTGTATACGAGTTACGTTATGCGGAATTTGAGAATTGGAGTCCTCCTGGGACATGTATCAGTTTGACATTTCGTTCGAGTGTGGTCGTAAGTTCTTGTCTGTCCGTTCTGTTTGTTTGGTAAAGTTTTCAACGTCTAGCCAGTTGTACCTGGCCAGTAGTTGCTCCTCTGTACAAAGAATTTTATTTCCTGTGTTTGCGAGTGCAATATCCAGTACTACTGCAAATACCTCTAATTTGATGCGTTACATCTTCTGATGATGCCTCTCCTGTAGGCATCCTACTTCATCCTACACAGACACGTAATTCTCGCGCGTAACAAAAATGTCCCTAATCTACTCAGCTTTAACTTTTTGTCTGTATATCTGTCTAGTTAGATAACGAATATAAATGAATGTCCTTTTGCGACAAATAATCCTTATCATTCTTCCTTGCTGAACTAATGATAGATATTCTCAGACACAAACTTCTTTAACAAAAAAAAAAAAACAAACAAAAAGAAGAAAATACATACATAAGTACAAGGAACTCAAATTACTAATTCAATGTTTGTTGATGTCTTTCATTTTTGTCGGCTAAGTTGCTCAAGTTGCTTCGATTACTCAAAAGAAAACATAAAACACGTGTCTCTGTCTCTGTGTCTGCGCACCCTTCTTACCAAAGAACTCCTCCACAAGTGTTCTTCCCTATAGAGGTTATTATGCTTATGACTATAAGAATCGTATGCTGTTTGTGTTTACGTTTTGGGGAAATTGTTGAGGAACTTAAACTTTAAGGATATCCTTTCATTATCGTATAGCTGGTGCTTTATGAACCTTTGCCCCATTCCTGACTTTGCTCTATTTTTCGGAATGCCTATGGCATGGCAAACGCGTAGGTACTCCTAGTATAGAAAACAGAACATCAACATTGGGAGGTAGAATTTATCTCCTTTGCAAATTGAAGATGTTGTTATCCTATGTAAATTCAAAATTACAGAATGTGCATAATTCTAATCTCAATGGATTCCTTCGGGTGTGACATGGGTGAATGGAGAGCCGTATTAATGCCAATTTTCGGCTGCTGAAAAGTTCTTTCTTAGAAAGTGTGCTTATATTATGTTTCTACTGATGGCGTAACATTATGCAAATGTGAAGTTTTCAATATTCGATTGAATAATTCAAGGAGTCGCCTCAATCAACGATATAAGGCGACAGAAGCTGATATAGGTTCAAAAACTGAATATTATTATATTAAGTTGATATGTGCTATTATATTTATATTTTTAGAACCTACTTTGTAGCTACAAGATTGTACAAGAAGAATACCAGATATCTTCGAATACTTACCATAGGTACTGCCCAGAATAACAATCAATAAGCATAATGCTATCTGGTGGGTAAAGCCACCTCCACTTAGGCACAAGAATTGTTCGGACAATTCGTTCAGGTATGACGTTGAAGAAGTTGCATGACATCGTGTCAGATTTCGGGGTGTCGTTTCTTCTGGGCCAGACAAACCTGCTGATGCTGAGGTTCAATTCATCAGACATACTTTCATCCGACCAAATCTGGGATATTAGTGAGTTAGTATTTACCAATCACCAAGTCTGGTGCCATTTGTTATGAGTTGAGGTAGACAGCAGAGGCATCTTTGGAGTGCTTCACTGTTTAGCTGAAAACTGAGTACAAGGTATTGTTTAGAATATAAGCATTACCTAGCAGTTCCATTTACATTCAAATTGAAAATGGTGTTTTCGAGATATGAGCAGTTTTTTTTTTTAAAGTACTATTATTAGCGATTGGCGTGGAAATCAAAGAACGTGGTCATTGTCCGAAAAACACTGTTTCCCAACTGTTTAGCTGAAAACTGAGCACAATGTATTTTAGTATTTATTTGATTTTCGCATCTCTACATTAACAGGCTGCATGGATACAATACAATATAAAATGAAGGAAATAAATTAACAATATATTTGAATTATAATAAGTGTAGGTAGGTACTTAAATTAGAAAATAATTGTCTTAGCATATTTTAATTTTTAAATTCTAAAAATTAAAAATGAGCAAAGAATTTAAACATTTAAAAATTAAACAAAAAAAATACAATTTAAAAAATTTAAACATTTCCCTAGAGAAAGCAAGATCAATAAAAGATCACAATAAAAGAAACAAACAAAAAAAAGTATTATTCAGGATTTAAGCATTACCTGCAATTTACATTTTTATCATAATCGAAAATGGAGTTTTCGAGATATGAGCAGTTTCTTAGAGTATGTACTATTATTAGCGATTGGGGTGGATATCGAAGGATTCAGTCAATTTAGACAAAAACTGAGATCAAGTTAAGAATAACGATAATACTTTAAAAAAGAGTTTTTAATATCGTTTTCGAGAAAGGGCCGATTTTCAAAAGTACCTACATTAACTCAACTATCAATTTTGGTTCAAATCGTTAGAGTCGTTTTCGAAAGAATCTAAATTGTTTAAAATTTTGTAAAATTTGTATATGGGAAGTACCGTTAATATTAGGGCTAGCATAAAAAAACGTCTCTCAGGGGTGAACCCACAAATTCTAAACGAAGTTTGAAACAAATCCGTCTAAGTGTTTAGGTTTCAGGCCTATAACTTTTTTTGTAAAGTGGAATTGGTATTGTATATCTACCTATTCGAATATTGGAATACATTCGAATTGTAATACCGGAATTGATTAAAACTCGAGTTCGAAATTTTGAACAATACCTTTCTCTTACTACGTATACGAGAAAGTTAAATACCTACCTATACTAGATATTGAAAATTTGTGGATTATGTTTTATTTATTTTAATAATAAAAAAATAATAGTTTAAAAATATAATGTAATTCTTGGCATGAGTAGTACGATAATTTAGTCGCCGAAAATTTTTTGTAGAGGGGTTAGATACAAGTATGTTTTACTATGGGAGGGAAGCCCCTATCTGGCTTTAATCTACATATTAAAAAAAAAACAATTACAACACTTACAATAAATGACTTTGGGATTTTTGGAAACCATGAATCTGTTCTGCTCTAAAAAGCTCGCAAAAGGAAAAAAAAACCAAAAATTATTTTAAAGGTTAATCCTGAAAGGGTCTTTACTCTAAGTTCCTGTATAGTTAACATTCAAATAATATAATACATAAACACAAACAGAGCTAACACTCAGTCCCTTCCGGGATAAACCTTAATTAGAAACTAAATACATTGCCTTTAAAACCGAATCAGCATGCAAAATTTCAAACATCTAAGTTTAGAGGAAGTAGTTCAAATTTGGCTTTCAAGATTTGAGCATTACCAACATTTCAAGTAAAAGCCTTTAAAAACATAAAAGAAACCTAACGTCATACAGAAACTATAGGTAGGGGGAAAGCGGGAGACTTGAACAAATGGGAGACTTGAGACACTCTCAATAAGTCACTTAAATTCCATTCAAATCCAATGAGCTTGAATGTATGTGATGCTGAAAGTAGCGTGCTACTCTTGCATACAGAAGGAATTCTAAATGGCCCGTTCACTTTGTTTCGTAGAGGAGAAAAGGTGTTTTTCAGTACGAAATCTTAAAAAAAATATACATATTTTTATTTTCTCCATAAAATGTATGTGGAACATGGTTAGGTACTAAATAATATTGATGTTACCTAAAAATATTGATATTTTTAACTTTGTAAATATTAGCATAAAACCATGCTGGCGTGTATTTTACAAAAGTTATAAATGTTATTTTGTTAAAAATGTGAACGGGAGACTTGACACTTGAGACAGTTTCTGAAGGGAGAGTTGATCAGAGACTTAATGCCTAAGTTATATGGTAATTTATAAAAAATTAATTTATTTATTAATTTTTGTTTGTTTCGGAAGTCCATTTAGCTTTTTTACCTTTATTTTATATTTGAAAACTGAATTACTTCGTTTTTTTATACTATAAACGTTTCTAACATTTTATTATAATTTTTTTTATTTTTTTATTTTAAAACATTACACATAACTTTTTGTTTGTTGATAATACCACAAAAACAATACAAATTAATTCTATTCGAATTGAAAGTGGTTAAATTATTTGCTTTATTGTTTTATTTTGCTTGTTGAATTTGAGTATGTTCAAGTCTCCCCAAAGGGGTGTTCAAGTCTCCCGGTGGTGGGGGAGGCTTGAGCCGAAAATCTGTTTTAAAACATTTGGCATTTGTCAAAAATTTCTTGTGTTTATTTTAAGTTTATGATACTTTTCCTAAAATAGATAATAAAAAAAAAATTTATGAACGATTTAACAAAAAGTGGCTCAAATCTCCCGCTTTCCCCCAACATCAAACATTTTTAATCTTTTTAACTATTTATTATATTCTAAAATTGTCAATTCAATTCGAATGGCAAGTTCATTTCCTGTACAAAACATTTTACAATAATTTCCCAACAGAAACAGTGGGGGAAACCCCAATGAACGAGAATCGTTGGTACTCTTCCCTTTTCATTCCAGTGTGCCACTGTGACTTTCAAAAATTGGCTTTATTTCGCTTTTGAAAAGTGCAATGAAATCAAATTTCAATAGTTCTTCCACAAACAGTTAGTTCCCATTACTACCTGGAATTTCTTAGAGAACCATTGGAGGAGCTCCTTGAAGATGTTGCCCTTGTTCAGAGAAGGGCGATGTTCTTTCAACAAGATGGAGTACTTTGTCACAGTAGCAGCGGGGTAACTCCATTCCTCAACCATATTTTTATCGACCGGTGGACTAGTCAATTTGGCCCCAACGGCCCAACCTTTGTCCACCCAGATCTCCTGACCTAACACCCATGGGTTTCTTTCTTCTGGGGTGCTATGAAAGAAAAACCTTATTTTTGAAAAATATCGAGTCTTTTTTGACCATTTTCGTCTGACAAAAAACGGCTTTTACTACAACTTCTGGTGATCGTACGTAAAAAAGTTGCTTAACATAATTTTTAATAAATTTCTCAAGCATAAAAATTTCACAAAAAAAATGAAAATTTATTAAGTCAAAATTTTTAGAAAAAGGCATTTTAAGTAAAAAAATGTAACTAATTTTTCAAAATTTTTAGTTTAAGGAGCCATAACTTTTTAGCTGCCCAGATGTAACCAAAGTGATTTTGACTTTTATGCGCTACTTAATTGTCTTTTCAAAATGCCCAAAACAATTTTTGTACCTATAATAGTTTAGAAGTTATAGCGTTTTAAGTAGTAACACCTCCAAATTATAGGTCACCTACTTTGATGGTGACCATACAATGGCTGCCATATAATTTTTTGTTCGGCAGAACTTCAGGAATCTTCCCTTTATTATTAGAGATTATACTTCTTAACTGGGACACCCTGTATAAGAATGATTATGTCATATTTACTTATCCATTATTAATTTGATAAAAATAAAAAATATATGAAAAAGGCAGAATTTGCAGAATTTTAATGGAAAATTAAAAAATGTAACAAATTCTGCCAAAAAAAAAAAAAAAAGGATCTATGTATCAAATGTTTGCACGGAGACAAAAATGTATCTAATTTGATACAATTGTATCTTTGTGGCAACGGTGATAGCGAACCAAGACAAATGTACATTCAAAGAGTCTACAGGCTTTAGTAGTATTGTCTCCGAAATAGATGTTGAAGCTGCTGATATAAGAAAGATGCCAGTTGACAGCGCACTATTATCTTCTGAATAAAAAAAAAATTGGTACGCATTTTTGAGTAAAAATAGTAACTCCAAGTACCTACTTATAGATATCTTACTATCAAGTAAATATTTTCAACTAGCCTTCTTACAAAGCCATTTTGGGAACACCATTAAATTCTTCTTTTACGTTTGCCCCTTTTAACGAAATAGAACTTACCTAGATATCCTTAGCGATAAAACAACACTCTGTAAGTCGTGTATTTCCATAGACATTTTCCTAAATGGTCTATTTCACTCCATAAATTCGCTACTGATTATTTGCAATTATCTACGAGTATAATCCGTTGTGCAGACAGGCATCGTAATAAAATTTCCAGACACGATATCATCTCGACATTTCCCTTACTCATTTGCTTAGGAGCAATCCATTAGGCATTTGTTGTGCTGAATGGAGTCAAGTCAATGAATGTATTACCACCATTGGGTTATCCATGCCCTATATCCTTTTCGATTTATTGTATATTTTTTTCTTCATCGATTTGTTGAAATTCATGTGAGAGCCATTTGTTTCGACAGCCACAGAAATGTAATCTGCTATCTCCTGAGTAAGTGGATAATCAATGGCGGTGTCCTTGAATCGAAGGCGTAGGGAAGGGATTCACGTGCGAGAAAAGCTAAAATAAAAAAAAAGTTCAACTAATAATGTGCTCTTGTCTCCGGATCTCTGTATTATTGTCTGAAAGGACGATGATGTCACATTGCATGTCTGCATTGTAATTTCATCAATATGTACACTTTTTTTTGTGTATCTATCTTGCTTGGAGTTCTTTTCTTTCGTTCCTTATTTTTTCACCCTTTATCCAATTTGTGTCCTGTCCAGTGCAGTGCATGCATATTGCATAGGATAGGAAATTCAATTGACTGGACATAGAATGTTCATGGAAAATGGAATCGAATGTACAGTTGTTCGATTAGCATCTCATGGCATATATCGGGAGGACATATAGTACTCTCGTGAATGTACCGCTGCTGATGGTTGGATACCAGCTAAATTGACTAGTTCAAAGTTGTTCTCCCTTAGAAGATGAATCTGCACAGGCTATAACACTTTGCACAACCGATGACTTGCAAAGGAAAGTCCAATTGAGAAAAAGGAAGGCGAATGATTTTGATTTACATGCGGAAATGTGAAAAAAAAAACTAGGAAAGACTCTCTGTCTGTGTTTGTTTTGGATGGGCGGATGCGCATCCGAAGTGCGTTTCAAATGGATATTGATTTAATGTTTTTTTTTTTTTTTTTTATTGTATGATGATATTGACATATAGACAGGCATAATATGATAATATAATGGCTTTATACCCCATTTGTGGTCGCAGGCAGAGAACTTTAACGCTTTCTTTGGCAGGAGACGTCTTGATTCAACGATGGGGATGTCAGGTTGCAAGTATTCCGATCCAGAAGTATTACTAAGATTGATGAATTGCTTTTAGAAAACTATTTCGATGTCGGATTATTTAAAATATCATATAACATGCAATTCGAAGCTAAAGCGCGTTTGTGTTTGCCAAATTATCCAGGCAGACTTGCTTCGTGGACAGTACATTTATACCCTCCATAAAATCTCTTTAAAAACAAAAAACAAGTAAAAGTGTTATCATCGGCGTGGCCGATGCTTTGATACCCTCCAACAGCATAGGAGGTACAAGAACTATATTTGACCGACATAGCCCATTTTCAATACCAACCTGACGATGGTAAAAATAAGTCGTCTCACAAAATTTCTTTCGCCTAGGTCGATTTGTTTGGACCCTATCGTGTTTTCAACAGACAGACAGACAGACTGACAGACGGACGGACATGGCTAAATCGATTCAGAATGTGATCCTGATTCAGAATATATATACTTTATGGGGTCTCCGGTGACTCCTTCTTGGCGTTACAAATGTAATGGCAAAGTGAATATACCTTCCCGTGCGGAGGGTATAAAAAGAACCTTAAATGGCTTAAATTTTCTCAATAATTTTTATTGAATGAAAAATAAAACAATCAAACAAAAAAAAGCATGACTAGATAAATTAAAAAGTAATAATTAACAAGAACAAGTAGCCCCAAAAATAAATAAGGATTAGGACGAGTCGATTTTGACACCCGGTAGACTGTGGAGTGTGGGGGCCATATTATTTTGGTGGCGTCTGTCTCATCTGGAGTTCATTATTCAGTCAAGTCAGTCGAGGTAGTCAATTCCTCGGCGTGCACAAGAAGTCGACTTTTCGCATCTTGACGAATTTTGCATCGGGACTTGCCGCTTAGGTACGTTTGGAAGTGCACCCCAATTTTGGACGAAATGTAATCTTTAGCGATACGAGGAGCATTTTTGGATGAATGGCTATTTTAACAAGCAAAATTGCGATATATGGGGCGACGTCGTTTCAACATCGACCCGTCCTGTTCAAAAAACCCGTAAGGTCAGCTTCTATTCACATATATCTTTTAGAAGGACGTCGCAAAAATCGTACAACCCGTATAGGGAGTTGCAGTATGAAAAAGATTGGGAACTCCTGTATTAGAGGATCATATAACCGTCAACCAGATTGATCAAGTTGTGATCGACGCCAAATTAAAGTCAATATTTCATTGAACAAAATCGATACATACCATTTGCTTATCGACTTTTATTATTGTCCTTATGTAGGGACAAGTTATTCAAATTCAAACTGATTTCAAGTTTCGGCATTCCTACGAAACTCGTTCGCCTGTTATCGAACTTTTGTTACTCCGTCAATATCGGAATGAACACTACCGAATCCTTTCTGAACAGACCCTTTGAAGTATACGCTGCCATCGAAGAAGGACCAGGGATGATAATGTTGGACCCAAAAAAAGTAGCAAATTGCCCGAAAAAACGAAGTAGATTTACAAAA